>JAEMWC010000438.1:302500-510000 GCA_016490735.1 Pachyseris speciosa
TTTTGTTGAATAATTAAAGCATTTATTTAGTTCATTACTGACTGATTTATTTAACTATTCTATCCATGTTAGTAGATTACTATATTTAGTATATTTTAATTATTATATTTAGGGTTATATTAAATGCACGAATAGTTTTGATCATGGTTGTTAGTATAATTAGGATATTTTTAATTTTTATACTTAGCTGATGCCCCTACTGGACACCAGCTATTGTTTTTTTTTTTACATTGTTGAATAGGCTAGCGCAATAAAATAAAGTTCTTATCTTATCTTCTTATCTTATCAATTTTCCTTCCTTCCTTCATTCATTCGATTCATTTAATATAAAAATGCAGTTTCATATATTTTATAACAACCATTTCATCCGGTGGTGAATTATAGACTAGCAAGAAGATGCTTAGCGATAAGGCGAGTTATGGTGAGGGATGACAGACACCCCCCCCCCAACCACCACCACCCCACACCACCCCACTCCCCCCCCCAACCACCATCACCCCACACCACCTCACTCCCTCGTCCCAGACTGCTAAGATTCAAGGGAAGAGTTGAAATCATATGTACTTTATTAAACCTAAACACTGTTTGAAAACAAGAAAGGATTAACATAATGGAGGTAGTTTATTATTCACCTGCCATTTGTTCCACAGTAAGAGCTGGAGCCGTTCCAGGCTTCTCTCCATGTTGTTGTTGTGTTTGTGAATGCGAGTCATGATCAGTAGAAACCGGTGTTGTGTTCTGTGCAACATTCGAAGAACAAAGCTCTTCGCCAAGATCGTCATCATCTTCAAATTCAAAATCACTGTCCGCTAGACTAGCTAAGATGTCAAGATCGTCTTGATCTGAAGGCAAATTACAAAGGTTGAGCTTTAATAATTGATATGAAAGGAACATCATTTGGAAACCAGAAGTTCGAAGGGCACAGTACAATTTTGAATGATTTTTCTTCAATTTTCCAGACGATTCCAGTGAAAATTTCTTATTTCATAACAGAAACGAGGTACGATTATATTAAAGTTAAAAATAAAGCATAAATACCTTCCATATTAATAGATTTCTGGAGATTTCTGTATAAAATAGGAAAGCTTGCGAGGTGATGCGAATTGTTATTTTCCCGCGTAAATGGCAAATGTGCTGGCTTCAATTAACGCGGACGCAGTAGAGATTGCGTGCATCTCATTACAGCCTACCTAGCAACGACATGGCAACAAAATCGTTGAATAGAATGGAAGCTTTATTTCATCAGCTGAAAGCCTAAGAATCACATTGTGTCCTAACAGCGGCTAGAAAAAAGGTTAACGGAGCTTGTGTTTTGGTATGGAAGAAATCAAGTGTTGCTTTTATGAATTCTAGTGGCACGGATACGAGACTTCTTCGAACCGCGAACTGAGCAAAGTTGCGGTCATTGTGAAATCGACTTCCTAACGTGAAATTTAATAATAACATTCACTTCTTCCTCTTGGAGTTTAGTGCATTAACGTTTGTAGAATCAGATTTTTTCGTGGAATGCTTATTTGGAACCTTATACCACCTTCCAGACGCTCGCGTGGACATCAAAACTTTTAATTTTCCGTGGTGCATTTTCGGAACTTTATTCGTAACGGAGAAAGTGAATTTGGCGTCTACAGTGTAGCTGTTATCACAAATATGGTTGTTGCTGAGAAGAAATTGGACAAAGCAAAAGGAGACCATAAAGTAACCTTCACACTGACAGTGGCTTTGGCTTTTCCATCAGGTATGTCTAAAAAAATGTACGGAGGGCTCTTAGTTCTTAGCTCTGACATATCAAGTTTATACATGTACAAGGGCTGCCATTACAATTGCATATTGTAAATAGAGTCAGTGGCATTTGTTGTTGCAGATGATCTCATTTGCGTGGTAAACATGTTTGCATGCAAGACTTAAAGCATCGGTCAGTAAATGTCCTGTAAGAGATCTAATGCAAGATTTCTGAGCTAATCTACAGAATTGGTAGATAAAATAGAAATTTAGCATACCATCAAAATCAACCACAGATCTCTCCTTGGGGGTTCAGGCTTAAGTTACAGTGATTACTTCAAATCAAAGCTCCACTTAGAAGAGGTCTCTGTCCGTGGAAGGTTTAGGAGAAATATCATTCAGTGTTTAAATGGAACTGGAACTCTGTCTATTAAAATACACTGCCCATTTCCAAGAGGTGCATGGGTGTGGTTAGGAACTGGGGGAAAGGGAGACATTGAGAAAATGCAAAAAAGTGGTCACTTTTTATACATTGTATAGTGTATACTGGTTTAGTCCTTCCTGTAATTGGCGGCATTGAATACTTCTAACTTTCCAGTGATAAAAGTCTGGAAAAAACAAACCAAATGAATAATAATTGACATGTTATATATTGTATAATTTGCTGCTTCAGGAGCTGCTGTTGAAATTTGAGGACTATGCCAAAAAGAGAAAGTCATTAATCTGTTTAAAGCTTAGTATTGTAATGACATTATTTATTCAGTAATCCCTATCTATCTGATTTATGTCCCATCTTTGGTTAACAACTAACAGAGTGAAATGATTTTTTTTTTCACCTTCAAATAGATGATATTGAATTGCCAAAACCACTAATGCGAGGCGTGGCTCCCTTGAAGGGAAAGCGTAAACTGTATGAGGCACCTAAACCCCATCACTATTATCACCTAGAGTATAACCTTTTTCCCACGGATGCTGAACCAGTGAAAGCCGATGTCGTTACGTATGGTGTGGCTGCTAAGATCTACTCTGATACTGATTCTAAAGTGTTGAAAACTTGGCGCGATGGAGCAAAGACTTGGGTAACATGGACACACAGGTGGGTTATTTTTGTGACTGTACAACTCGGGGGAAGGGGGCGGGGGAGGGGGGTTGGTGATTACTCCCTTATATCAGGGCAATATAGGTATGTGCAGCCCAAAGGGTAATTAATGGCTTTTTAGCCATTTTGGTCTTAAATAGGGTATCAATTTTGACCATTTTGGTCTGAAATACAGTATGGTTAAATGTGCACTGTATAGTAGTCTTGAATTGGGCGTGCTGTTTTGAATAAGCTACACTGTACTTCTTCATCATTAGGCGATAAGACCATCAAGAAAAGCCCTTCTTTTTTGTCTTTTGATTATGTTTGCAGCAACAGTGTATGTGAAATAGGTCTGAAAAAGGGTTCCATATTGAACTTTTGGTCAGGTCTGTAATAGGGTAGGGAAAATTGCAAAGTTTGGTCTGAAATAGGGTAAGGGTTTCATGAAGAGGGCCGCACACCCCCACCCAATTTTTCTGGGAGTAACCCCAGTCACCTTTGCTTTGCAGTCCTCAATCTTTCATTTATGCTGGATCCTTTTCTAGGGATTCACAGTTTTGTACAGTAGCTCATAACAATATCAATAACATATTAAACACTGTGTTCATAGAATATCTGGGCGAGTCACACTATGATGTGTATCTATGTTGTACAAATTGTAGTACAAAATGAACTTCCTTTGTGTCCTAACCCTAAATCATTTGACCGAGTGAACAGTCCCTTTAACCTGCTTAATGTTTTGATAAAATCTAAGGTACATGTAGGTATACCAATCATAATAAAAAGTGCCTTATAACTCATGATATTTTTATTAATATGTGTTTACTTAGTCACACTGCAACAGTAACCAAGGACATGTTACTCCAGCTGTTTAGCCACTCTATGGAACTTAAGATCTGGGACACAAAAGACAAGGTGTCCCCGCGTGCACGCTTTGATCGACCCAAAGCCTTTCGAATCCCTGCCTCACGAGGCCCTGAGGACCCTGAAAGCTCAAGTGGTGGAGGAGTACAGCAGATGGTCTTTAGTCAACAACAGTCTTTTGAAAACACTCAGCCCAAACAGTCACGCATTGTTGCAGGTAAACAGTTTGATGTCATTATTAAGCACTTTTGGAAGGTACCTCACACCCTCAAAGTGACCTGACCAACCACTGGGAGCCGAAGCTCTTGGCACCAAGCATATTTTTAAAAATGATGGTGTGAATAATAAATACTAGTTTAATTTGTTTTAATTAATAGGCACTGAAAATTTGCATTTAAAACGGCTTGGTTTTCTTTTAAACATCGGATTTGTAAGTCCAAGAGGCGAAAAAAGTACAATATACTCTGAGGTCAACTGATGCTAAGGTTGGAATAATTTGGCTCAAACCAACAAAGTAATTTATAGAGTATTACATGTATCTGCCTCTTTTTTCCCAAAACAAACTGTTTTGTCTACATGTAACAGCAACTTCAATCAGTGTGGATTGATATAATTTAATAGCTTAAACAATGTAACTACTAACATCAACTATTGGTAACAATTAATTTCTTTAGGTTATGATGATACTGGAGAGTTGAAACGACATTTGCAAACTGCTCCTCATCACACTGGCCAGCCCGGTGAAGTATTTCTTTCTGAAGCAAACAGAGCCATAACTGCACCAACGGTAAGCTATGAATTAAGTTTCATGTTATTTGTATCTGCCTGTATATGAAATAAAACATTTTATAGGTTCATGCCCTTATAAGGCTGTGCTTTAAGAAAAATTTTGGGAGTACAAAACTCTATTTATTTATTTATTTATTTATTTACAAAATTCATCTTGAGGCAGGTGGGCATACAATAGAACACTACATGTAGGTCCCCTGCAGGTATTAACCTACCACCTGACCATCCTCCTAAGAAATTAATACCCATTCCCTGGAACCCAAATAAAAAATAGTAAAGAAAACCAAAAAAAGAAATATAATTCAGAACAAAAAAAGTTAACAAGAACAACAGCACTTCGGACAGACTAATTTATAAGACTAAACAACAAATGTCATCTTGATTGAAAACTGAACTTAGTCTATTATAAAGGAACGATTTTAACTTTTTCTTAAAAGGTACTAACTTGACCTCCGATCTTATAGTGGTAGGTTATGCATTCCAAAATAAGATTTCCTTGTCATCCAAAGGCAAAAGTAAATCTGACATAATGAGATTCATAGTACGTCACAATAGACATCACAAAGTGTCACAAAGTGCCCCTTTCTTCATATGTCACAAAATTGTTATTATTTTGTTAAGAAATAGGGTTTGGGGACACTTTGTGATATCTATCACAAGGTATCTTGAATCTCATTAGGTCGGTGTATTGGACAACCCTCGCCACATGCTGCTAGAGCATGCACAGCCCTGCCTTTAAGCTAGGGGACCAAATTTATCTTCAGATGACCTTCTTCCTCGACTTCCTGGTCAATTTATGTCACCATTTACATGATAAGTGGACCAAAGTGAGTTCATCCTACATGACAATTGCATTTTTGCCTTTAGCTTTAATAGGGAAATCCCTGTCTTATTAATAACAGTGGCGGGTGGAATGTGTTTAAAGATATCAGATTAAGAAAGTTCAGAATGGAAAGTTTTTTTGCATTTCAGGTGGTACCCCTAGACTCTTGTTTGGAAAGGTGTTGTTACAGTCAAACCTTGATTATCCAGAATTCCTGGGACTGGAATAAATAATCTGGATAACCGAGAGTCCAGATAATCAAAACTATAAATATTAATGAGACGAAATACATGAAAATGAATCACTTAGGAAATCAGAATTTAATGTGATAGACATGTACAGCTGCATCATACAAATCAACTTCATGCAAAATCTTTCACTTTGCTCTAAAACATTCACTGTTTAGAAGGAAAACAAACCTACAATCATGGACAAAAGTAGTTGAGACACTCCCCTTAAAAAAACCTTGTTCTTTAAATGCGTGAGTAATTTACAATCTCCAATTCTCACATTTCGACCCCCTCCCCCTTTTCAAAGTTATAACCATGTTTAGAGCGGAGCATATTTCAACATTGAAAAGGGGGAGAGGGGGGCTTGGCATTCGACAAAAAAGAGGTTTTTTTCAATTATGGAAGGACTCTTATAGAAAGCGATTATTTTGCTCAAATGTGTCAACACTTTTGTCCATAATTGTAGCTGTTTCAAATACTCTTTTCAATGCCTAAATAAAAAGAGTCATAATGATAGTTTTTAGAAATCTTCATGATGCCTTGTTAATGTTCATGAAAAATATGGGACCAGTGGAAGTAGTCCGGATAATTGAGGTTCGACTGTAATTTTAATTTGTTTATTGCTGTCATCCCTTTTCAACAGACATTTCGCTCGTTGTCCTTAACAAGTCCACCAACTGGTACTGGTATTGCTAGCATGGTAAAAGTTCAAGTACGTGTTGACGACCACGATACACCTCAGTTCAGTCGCTTAGCAACACTGGCTGGAGTCTCTTCACCGGTCACCGAGGCTGACCTTCAGACTGCAGAACAACGACAACTGCAATCACAATCACGAAAGGAGATACGTGCACTATCAAGAAGGGACTCAGTGTCACGCAAGGAAGCTCAAAGTAAATAGCATTGGAACATAATTGTGTTTCAATTCAATTTTATCCTTGGTTTAAATTCAGTGTTTTCAAAACCAGCCATCGGCCGTTGCATCTAACGGCAATTTTTCCATTTGCGATGGCTACTTTCCCTTTGGTAAATTCTGAAATGTTAAATTGTTATGGAATATGAAGTCTACATGTATTTAGATGAGAGTAATCATCACAGTTATATCAACACTAGTTAGGCAGCTTATACACCTTAAGCCAGCTAAAATCACCTACAAATTAGTTATTTAGATAACCCCATTCCTGTATGTTTTTGTATTACCTCACCAGCTGATAATCCTCATCTTGAGGGGTTGCTGTATTGGTAAATCAATAGCTTACACCTTTATTCTTTTACAGAAAAGAAGACTTCCTTAAAGGGTACTAGCACTTCAAAGAAAGACCTTGCATTAGCAATTGCACACACCAGAATCTATGGGACAGCAACTCTCTGTGTGAAGATGTACAAGTTCTTCTCAGGCATCAAATCAGACACAACCAAATTAAGGAAAGCTGCAGGAAACATTGAAGAGCTGTTACTGTCAGTATCCCTTGACAATGACCTCCTGTCAGAGATCCAGAAGAGGGATCTAAACCCTATGGTTGTAAGAGTGTGTTCTGCTAGTGATCTCCCAAACAAGCCGTTGTCATATATGGAGCTTAGGGAAAAGTAAGGAGGCCTTTTCAGTAGCATATATATAATTGACTGGTGCAAGCTCTGAGGCCTTCCAAGGGGTAGAAGCAACAAGTGATATGGCTCCAAAAACAGGCGACAATCATCTCCCAAAACACCGACAACCGACAGAAGTTTGGCAGAAAATGCGCGACAGTTTGCAACAGCGACATTTCACTTTCCATTTTCTCTTTGTTTTCTTTGCGACAGCGACATTTGTTCCTAGTAAAACAACCGAAATACAGAGTCATAAACAATAAGCGACAAAGCGACACCAGACCACCCCTTGGAAGGCCTCAGCTATATCACATGTTAAAAATAATAACTTTAAGTGTGTAATGATTACTTGGTAAATCAGACCTTAATGAAAGCTCTCCATAGTAGCCACAAGTTTAACAAGTGTCTTTACATGTACACTGTATACCTGATTAATTAGACACAGCTAAATTTTACGTCTGATTTTCTATAAAAGCAGACATTTTTGAAGCTGTTCAAAAAACTCCCAGTTTGTGTTTTACCAAGTTTAAAGCACAACTTTATCAAGTTTAAAGCACCCTCCTGCTCGTTTATTTTAGTTAAAACTGTACTCAAAGAATAGTCAATACCACTGCCCAAAATGCTGTTTTTGTTCACAAAATAATAAGGGAGTATAGGATAAATTATTATGACTGCATCGATTGATACTGTAAGCTCCGGTTTGCATACACCTGTAGGATATTGTCACGATACGTTGGTAATTTACACATATGCACATATCACATAGTTTCATGGCGGTTTACAATAATTTTTTTTCTCTGGGATGAGATCGGACGTCATCCTGTAAAGGTGCCTCTGGCAGCCACTATCAGTCATATTTGATCTCACCCACCCACCCAACCCGCACATGAATGTCAGGTAAAAGATGGAGATAGACCACCACACTGGGAACTACCGGTACGTCCCCTATTCTTTTCGAACAGTGTGTGGAGAGTTGTGAGACGGGACCTACCGAACAGTTTATCGTCCTTTATTAATCCTTATCCTTGTATTGTGCATTGATTCACAGATGCAAGCCTGTATATGTCTCTTATCAGTTCTACAAACAACCCTTGCACGAGAGCGCTGGCCGAGACCAGGGGAGTGATGTATTCTGGGAGGATGTAAATGTAGTCCTTCTGGGGACATTAGATAAAGGTGGCCTCGCAGAATATTTACAGGGTCCCCAGTTTGAGATCGAGGTGCATGACAGGGACCGTAAAATAGAACAGAAGAAACCCAAGCCAAGCTTGTTTGGTGAAAACCCTGAGGATGAGATGATCAATAACGTCAGCCTGGTGGCAGGTATGTGGTGCTAGAATTAACATTACCATCCCGTACAATTCTGGAAGTTACGTCATCCATCTGAAAGCAACATTCTTTGAATGGTGCTGTACATAGTAACTGCATTAAAAACGCAAAGTTTGGTAAAAAAAAAACTGCTTTAGACGGCTGGCTTCAAATAACGCGATTAAAAGTTAAAACATTTACAGAGCTTTTCATGGCTGGGCAACATACAGTACATGTCCTTTGGTACTCGTTCAATAATAATAATAATAATAATAATAATAATTATAAAATAATAATAATAACTTTATTTCAGTCTCAATGTATTTAGCTACAAGTTAGCTAACTGGGGACATCTAGGTTGAAACAATGACAGCCATTGTTTCTTTGCGAAGTTTACGTTAAATCACTTTTCTGACGTCTTTTGTCTGCCATTAGGTCGTCGCACTACTCATAATCCATTCACAAGCCGTGACCAGCCGTGGGATCCATATGGTGTGGCTAAGTTTGACCTTTCAAGTCTGTTACTTGGACACAAATACCTGCACCTCAGGTCTCCAATCCACTGCTGTCCGCTGCCAGACACGCATTCAGGCCTGCAGAAGCCAGACGGACCAATCGCGGGACAACCTGGAAATGTGGACGGTCCAGGTACGTGTGTGGATCCAAAGAAGACAGCTTTAGTTAACTAGTGAATTTTAAGAATACAGGGGCACAAATCCAGTTTATAGTCACCAAATGTTAGTTTTACGGTAGAATTAGGTTTACGATCGGGCTTAGGATAGTATTAGTGTTAGCAACAATTAAAGATAGCGTTAAGATTATAGTTGATTGCTTATCGGCTTGGAAAGTCGAGTTCACTTATGGTTAAGTCAAGGGAAGTCGTATTAACTGAATTTTGCGTTCAGAGGCCAGAAAAAGTCATCAAATTTTACAGAAATTAGCCTGAAATTTTGCTGACCGATTAACTTGTAGTTAGGTGGCTGGAAAGAGGTAGTTAATTCGGAACTGTTGTTTTCTGCAGCTCTCGTTCAATTTTGATATGTAGTCCAACTATATGTTGTAAGATCAACTCTATTGTCATGAAGGGGTCTCAAAGAATTAAACTGTAATCTACATTTCTAACTAACGCTTGGAAGACACGTGTTTTACCATTCATGCGCATTTACAGTATGAGAAAGTCTTGCAATCTTAAAAAATGTTGTGATATGTTTTTCATATTACATGTATTGCTACTCAACCGTTTTCCTCGCTGAAAAGTTACGGAATTTCGTTTCTTGATTTTCCGTGTGCATCCTGTTTCATGATCATGTCGTGAATTTGTTCAATTTCTAACCCTTCACCTTCCTTGATTTTTCAGAGGATAGACCTATGCCAGTTTCGAACTACTTAGAGTGCGGCAGTGAGCTGAAGATCAAAGTTGACCTGGCCTATCCCTTGAATGCTGTTCACGACACGAAACCAACGGACACCAAGGAAATCGATGAGGTGAGAAATTCGCACGCCATGACGAAATGAAAGTAGGGAACAATACATGGCGGCGATTTCATTGACAATGTCAAGTATCAAACTTCAGTTTTGGATTTCGAGTATGGGCACCTGCAAAGCAAATATGACCCAGGGCGATCTTTTATGGGGAACATCGCTAAAATTTCCGTTCTCTTTTAGGACTAAAACGCAGCCACTTGGAATGTATTCCTCCCTCTTCACCTCACGCCCCCGCATATTTATATTTAGTATAAATCTACCAGCGTTCTATCACGAATGCCGTTCTCTGATTGGCTACGCTATTCGCTATCCATTCTATGAAAGATAGTGAGTAGTGGTTGTCAACAAAATGGCGGCCGCTTCTTGGCGTTTGCGAAGTGTCTACAGGGAGAATTTGAATAATTGATGGTTTAGTTTTAATCAACTACAAGGTTCGCACGCACCTTGAAAGTCCTTGAAAGTCCTTGAATTTGAAAATCAAAGTTCAAGGCCTTGAAAGTCCGGGAAAAGTACATTGGGTCCTTGAAAACCTTGAAATTTGCTGTTTGACTGTTTCCACTCAGTGGGAGATCTAGAAAAGACTTAGACTTGAACAAATCTGGCAGTTATCCCTTAAACCCGATCATCTAGTATCACATTTTAATGGCAATTTTTACTGGATGGAGTGCTTGAAAAATTGGAATTGTTCCCTGGAATGTCCTTGAAAAGTCCTTGAATTTTTAGTCCAAAAAAGAGTACGAACCCTGCAACTAGTAGATTATACTAAAACAATTAGATTATTCGCTGTCGATTTCTATGTGTGATAGCTGATTCGGGCTGCACCCTCATCAACTATCACGCGATAGAAACCTCGAACTCATTCATAATCTAATTGTTAAGTATAACACTACAACTATTCACAAGCGATTTGAAAGAATTGCGAAGCAGATTCAGTTAAAGAACTCGAAGTAACTTTAATTTGTTTTGCCTTTCTGAATGCGAAGGGTCTCCACGCGGTAAAGAACCTAAATGAAGCACATGTATACCAGTTTCTAACGTGTAGTCTGCTCGTATCCTGTTAGTTTTTTATTATTAAGTAATACTAATAAATGTATTTTTTTTTCTGTTATGTAATCTATGTATCATTTATATAGCCTATTGCACTTTTACCTTCTTGGTTCTTTAAATATCTATGTACATGTTCATGCCAATTAATTGTCCGTGGCAGTGACCAACTCGAAAGCCTAAGCTATTTTGGTCACTGCGCACATTTGCTTTTTATCACTTGTGTAATTTAGTTTCTGGCCTATCTCTCTACCCATGTAATGTACTTTAATGTAGAAATGTTTGTAATTAGTGCAAAAAAACAATAAACTGAACTGAACTGATAAAACCCGATGTCAGCTTGTGTATTGTCAATTAGGCTAATAAGCCTTCAAACGTTCTCCATTCTTCCACTGATGTAGTGGCGATAATGTTGAATTCTAACTAGCATGTGCTATCTTTTTGCAGTGTCCATTCGGTCGTGTTGTTTACGTGTTTGAGTACAAGAATGCACCGTTTCTACGGCAACTACAGTCCGAGATTACCGCGGTCAATGCTGGGGCCCTGGAACTGGACACGCTACCGCAACATGTGATCGAGGCTGCTTTGTCAACATACAAATTGTCCAGGTAAGATAAAGACACAAAGGTGTGGTTTCCACTGATTGAAAAACAAAATGGTCAGCATCCCTGCTAAATAAGATAAGTTAGCTCAAAGGTTATAGCGAACAGAAAACGACATTCTTTTAATTTTTTTTTTGTAAGACATGTTTCGACGTTTCAAACATCATCGTCAGTTACAAAATGTTTGAAAACCGTTGGTACTAAATAACAACTAAGGAAACATGCATAATTAATTACGATGAAGTGACAAGAAAAAAACTTTTTTCTTGATTGAGTGATCGATTGATTTTCTGTAGATTACTTTGCAAACGTAGAAACTACGAGATAACGTAGCTGAAAAGTCTTCGCGTTCCTTTTCCACAAGCTTTAACTAGCCTACCATTGTAAATTCGAAGCTAAAATTACTTTGGGTCATAGTGCTGAAACGATAATTTCTGCTTTTTGTCCCCAGAGATCAGAGAAAGAACAAAGAACTGGACATCATTACTGGATTCCAGGTTCTCGATGGACAATATCACGTGTTTGTTTTGGAAGGCCTGGCTGACAAGGGAATCAAGCGACTCTGGGAAACTCTTCCCAGGCCACTGGAGGAAGGTAAGGGGTTGGGTAGCTTTAGTACGGAGACAGTTGAGGTTACAGAGAGAGTCTATTAACAACCAAAATGCAAGCAGAAACGAAGTCAAGCTGCGATAGCAAAGCAATTTAAATGACCGCAAATTAAAACTGAGCAAAAACTAGCATGCTATGACTATGATCATGGCATAAAAGTAGATAAACAGCTTTCAGACCCCTTACAGTGTAGCGCTTAGATACGATCACGCGCTTCGAAAGTAAACCTCTTTCACGCTATTTCCTCAGACGGCCAAAACAGAAAAAGGGACGCCTATTTGCGTGGGGACGTCTTTTTTTGTAGAATTTATTGCTAAATTCGGACCCATTCAGGGCAACAGCTAGAGTAATTCTTAAATCAGCTTTTTCTAACCAGTTTACCACGGACAGCTAGATTGAATAATTTTTATCAGGTGACATAACAGTTAACTATGTTATGATATAAAGTGACTGTGACCTAAATCTGTTTTCTTCTTTAGATATCACCAAATTCAACGTTTTGTACAATTCTAATTTACGGTTTCATGAGCGACTATACGCTGCGCTCGATGTGGACTTGTGCCGAGTACGACTCCACGAGCCGCTCGAGGTCATAGTCCAGAATCCATTGCTGTACGTGAGGGATCTGGTACCTAAACCCTGCTTTGAAGCTCTGGCAAAACTAGACCAGGTAAGCACTAAGCTTTTTTCCTATTAAGTGAATCAACCGCCAGGACATCTCCCTTAACCCATTGACTACCGCAGGTTTTTACATTTTCGGAGTCATTTTCCACCTATTAACGATGAATAGCAATTCGTGACTCTTTATTTGAACTACCAGGGAAAAGTGGTGCTGTCCTAAGCCACTGGAGGCCCAAGGTTTCTGAAAACGTCATTTTGACGTAGCTATTTTTTATCCGTGAAGCGACAACAATGGCCCAAGTTCGGTTTGCTTGCGATTTCTGCTAAATTTACGGCCATTTTTCATCTTAAGCGGCTGCCTGATGAGCATCATTAAGCGTGACGGTAGTAGCTAAGAGTCCACTTTCTCAAAGAATCGAGCAAGGTGATGTACTTTGTTGTTGAATTTGGCTTGTTACTCGACGAAGTGGGAATTTGGCCGGTCGAACACTTAGTACCTTTGGGACTCGACTATTGATGAATTTCTCGACCTACCGCCACATATTTTGGAATTTCTGTGTCCTGAAGATGACCACGAGCAGGAAATTTTGGCGGTAGGTCGGAGTGGCTGTGTGAAAGAATTGGGGGAAGGAACGGGCGCTGTCAAAAATTCTCGTTAGTTCCCAGCATGCAATGCGCTCAAGATGTTGAAAATGTCGGGAAGGCCCGAATGCACTGGAACAAAAGGCTGTATCTACGCTCGGGAGAAGAATATGAACAAAAAAGTCATTTCTAAGCTAGAAAAAGGACTGAATTTCGTTATGATCGTTGAGGTTTGGTTTTTCGACGATGATTTCCCTAAAAAAACATGAAGGCAAAAAGGGGCATTTTTGTTGTTTCTCTTTGACGTTAAAAACGGCCAGTTTCGTTCTTGTCCAAACTCAAAAGGCCATATTTGGTAAAAATCGCTACGTTTCTTGCATTTATTGGATATCCAAATTTAAAGGGCATTCCATTTCGTGCTCACAACTAACAGTTAAGGCAATATTCGTGCGATTGAGAAAGTTGCAATGTTTTGAAGCATGGGAGTTTTTTACGGCCGGTTTTGGCCGGCACGGGTGCCAATGGGTTAATGATCTTTATAGGGGTGACACGATTACTGGTAGCCCAGTAGTTTCCATTGTGGTCCACGAATATTAACAGAAACAAATAATGCAAATAAACTCAACATGATAAGAATCCCAACTAGCCGGAGGGAAAGCAGTTGGCTATTTACAAGGATGACCGAGGACTTGAACCAGGGACTAAGTCAGTACCCAGAACAAGACCAGCCCCCCTTCCTCCCCCTTGATTGAAGTTTATCTGAGGCTTCTAAGCTTTCCTTTCTAAAATATCAATGCAATTTGATTGCATAGCAGCAAGTAGAAGACTTTAGACATTTGGTTGAAAAACTACACAAGGAACGAAATGTTTTCTTCTATGACATCAAATCCAATTTCGTTGCTTGTTACTAGTTGGGTGTAGCTAAGGAAGGACCAGTCTCCATAACTACAGTAATTGTTTTAACCGGTTAATTGACATCTTTCAGTTGCTGAAACTGACAAAGCTCCGTGACGTCACTCGTAACGACTTGTTTCCGACCGCTGACATGGTGGTCTTTATGAGCCGAGAGTTTGGAGTACCGCTGACCGCTGAAGATTTTGGAGGTGAGCTTGTCTATGAGTTTTTTGTTCAGCACCTATCGCTTTTTTCGTTTCAACCTCTTTCTTTCATGTTTACACGGTTTGTTCATCGTCTGACACAGTCTATACACTTTAAATCCCTGTTTGACATTTTCTTCACGCTCTCTTAGTTCTATTGGCTCTCCACTTTAGACAATGAGCAATCTCTAATTTCGACGATGGATTGTGGGGCTATGGAAAGACACACGCGCGCGCGAAATTGCCAGGAGACACGACGCGAGGGGAGTCCCCTCGCGTCGTGGCTTCGTCTCAATTTTGCGTGCGCGTGTATTTCTCCCGCCCCATAAAACCATCACCGAAATTAGGGACAACTCGCAGTCTATTTGCGTCTGCTGTGGGTGAACCCCAGACTGCAGAATCAGACCTGTAAGTTTGTGGATGAAATTTTATGTTTTCTTTATTTTTCAAAGTAAGAAATACGAGAAGCTTTCTTTACTCACGGCCGTAATTTACTCTATTATTCGCATCGCTTGTCTTTATTTGCTCACACCATCTAAACATTCTTTCTTTTTTTCAGATCTTCTCTTTCTTCTGCCCCTTCTTGCGAATCTTGTGAAGTTCTTCTTGGCTCCTTCTTTCATCACTGGAGTTCCTTCTGTCAACTCACATGAGCATTGTATTGCTCTTGACTCGATCTTGCAAAATACCAAGGTGTATTCTTGTATTCTGTCACTTCTCTATACCATTTATAATTTATTACTTCGCCCCGTGGCTTCAAGAATTGAGGTTTCCTTGGATCTTCGCCTTCTCCCTGTTTCTTGTCGAAGTCACGTCAGATCTTCATAATTCCTCACCCCCTAGATTCACTGCAATCGAATTCTACTGCTACCTTACTTCAAATATCTCTCTTCCTCTCTGCTGCCTAACACATTTCAAGTCTTTCAAATAATCGTAACATTTACCTTTTAACTGCCTTTTAGTGCATTAGAAGTGAATCAACATGCAATGACTCACACTCTTCTGTGACTTTTAAAGCGGTGAAGTTTAAAGGTTACAAAGCGTTTTCCAAGCGTATCCTGTGCCATGTATAATCGGCATGGGAGATTGATACGGTTAGAGCGCTTTTCAATTGAGTGTCGTATAACCAAAACCATAGCAATTACTCAGACCAATCACAACAGAAGTAAGCAGTGCAATGAGCCAATCAGAATACGAAGCAATTACATGTAGCCGGTGCAAAGCGCGGGAAAATACGCACAATTGGTTTTGTTTTACCTCTCATTGGTTGAGAAAGTGGCGCGAAATTTTTTGGCCAATCACAGAGCGAAGCAATACAAAACCAAAGCAAAACCATAATTACTTTCGACACTCAATTGAAAACCGCTCTATCAATTTAGATTTGGGTTGAAATCATCTAATTTAGAAGCGGCTGATCGCCTTTGCGAGATTTTTGCGAGTAGCGCATTTTGATACTCAGTGCGTTTTGCAGTTGTTGTTACTGTTGTTTTTACTAACATAACTGTTTACCTTGAATAAACCGATTTCCTTTCGCCCCATTAGAGCTGGAGTCCAGCAGTGGATCCGAAATTGAAGGGGTTGGTTCAGATAACCGTCTGGAGGAGCCTCGAACCAGGACAACTCGTCCGTGGACGCCTTTGTCCCTTTACAACTCGGATTACGTGACGTTACTAAGGGAAAGAGAACGAACTTTGGTTAAGCACGACTTCATCAAAGAGAATATTGTAAGTACAGTGTTTCCTTGCATATAATTATGCTGTATTTGTCTGATTGTGGATAAATTTGCTTTTTATTTGGTACGTCACTGAGATGCCTTGCTTGTTTGTTTCTAGTGGGGGGTGGAGTGAAAACTACCTCAAACGATCTTGAAATGCGGTCAATATAATCTACCATACACTCAAGACAAGGCCAATAATAAGTGATTTTCCTGTGTTTTCCCGCGCTTGGTACCGGGATCCCTTTGTATGCTTTCCCGCGCTTTTACTGGCACTTTTCCGTATTTGAGTTTGTCATAAAATATTTTGATATCCTCGACCTTTTGTAAAATTAATTTGTGAAATCCTTTCTGTCTGCTTGAACCATTTTCATTTCATTTCAGTTGAGGACTCAAACCAAAGAGCCGAAGAGAAGGCCGCACACCATAGCTGTTGATATGACTGAACTACATCAACAGACGGCACATAACTACAGCATACAAACCCTCAACTCCACTGAACTAGCCAAAGATAAACTCAGAGAAGTTCTAACACAGGTATTTGTTGCCTGATTAAATTTGAAGTAGTCGTAATTTGCCGTAGAAGACGACATGTTGCTGTAAGGACTTACTGTGGGTTTATTTGTTGTCGTTTCTTACTAACCCTTCTTAAGTTGGAGAAGACATGTAGAAATATGCTTATGCAGATATATTTATCCGGAAAATGTTTTTTAATTATTATTTTCAAGGAATAGCCGGTGGTAGTTACAGAAGTTGTTAATGCCAAGAGTAACGACAAACTTTGGCCAGCCACTGTATAAATAAGTTGGCACTGTAATACATCAAAAACTAAAAAAAGCCATTTTTGTGGGTGTCTTTACCGCCAAATAAGTCATAATGTCTGGCCAGGGAATACGTTGATATTGTTGAATGGCTACCTGGATTCTCGTTCGACTTTTAATTCGTTTATTACAAATATGATCACCTTTTCCGGCCTTTTCGATGGTGGCTTACAAAAGTTTTTTTTTCTTGCAGGATAAAGATCGTCGTTTTACTTACTGTCCTCTGTATAACTCGGCCACAGTCCTTCCCGTTCATCCAGAGACTGTGAAGAAACAAGACCTACTGGACTCTAAAGAACTATGGAGAACTGATAAAGGGTTTATTTTCCCTGGAAAGAAGACCTCGCTAGTTTCAAACATTCATCCCAAGAAACCAGATTCTGCTAGAGTAGACGAGCTTCAAAAGGTACGAACATTTAGCAGTCTCGTTACTGAAACTTTCACTGTTAATAATAATAGCGACGACGACGACGATGAGGATGATGATGATCACTTTATTAAAGTCTCAAATCTTTCTAGCCGAGCACAAATTCTCTACTTAATCAAATCAACACTAAATCAAGTAGAATCAAATCAAATGGAATGTTGGTATTTGGGGAGAGGGGAAAACCGGAGTACCCGGAGAAAACATCTCGGACCAGGCGTGCGTTTCTCGAAAACCCGGAAACTTTTCGGGTCTATTTCGGGTGCCACAATTTCCTTCATATCTTAAAAACGAAGACGTTTCCGGGCATGAAATTTTGCAACAAATTTGCCCTTTCGTATCTTGAAATCATAGTTAAAGACCAGCTTTTTAGAATAGATGGGTCTTAGTTTTTGAAATGACTTTTCGGGCCCGAAAAGTTTACGGGACTTTCGAGAAACGGCCCCCAGAGTAGAGAACCAACAAACTCAGCCCGCTTATGACACCGAGCCCGGGAATTGAACCCGGGAATCGAACCCGGGCCACATTGGTGGAAGGCGAGCGCTCTTACCACTGCGCCAACCCTGCTCCTATTGAACCACAGCGTTCTTCTTTTAACCCAGTCTTAAAACTCCCGTACCAACCAGGATGCAATTTCTGCTTACACTGGTCAAGCACAATTATTTCTTTTCTTTTGCAGCCCTGGAAAGAAAACATTTTGCATGCCAACATCTTAAAACCAACAGTAGATAGGTGAGTTTGCTTTATAGAAATTCACGTTCACGTCGTGTTGTGCAGGGCGCTTTTCAACTGAGTGTTGTAGAATCAAAGCGAAAGCAGCCCTGGAAAAGATTCACTACCAACCGAACGCAAACATTGCTTGAATCAGATTTTGAGGCAAATGCTTGTAACAGCCGTTAAACTCGAAAAGTACATATCACGATGTCGCGACTGATTTTGGTTTTGCTTTGCTGGTTGGTTGAGGAAGTAGCGCGAGATTTGATAACCAATCACAGAGCAAATCACACGAGAACTTGCTCTCGATATTCAACTGAATAGTGCCCTGAAACTGGAGTATGACAACCAGTACCAGGGGATAAATATGTTTCCTGGTAACCGCACTACCCGCCGGTAGTTTCCAGGCAAGATTTCTTTGTCCACTTTAAGTTCACCGTAAAATTTTACCTGGGTCTGGTTGCTCTAAATTGTTCACCCGGTGTGACAGTGCTTGTCCTTTATAATAACAACAGGGTCGCTGGATAGATAAACGTCTCTCAGAGTGGCACTCTCTTGAGACTACACCTTTTCATGCCTCGAGCACGTGCGTGCGTGAAGTTTTGTCTGAAGTACCACTTTCGCACATGCGCTTTCTTTCCTCCTTCAAGGAAGGGTAATAGCTAGTAGCGTGCGAAACGCAAGCTAACAGGGTAACGAATGGTAATGGTAATGTTAACGGATGAAGGTTGATAGCAAAGAACAGATGACGTGGAGGGGCAAGGTATTTCAGAACAAACATCCTCAACTGTTCTTTGTTCTGTAAACAGGGAAAACTTTCCATGGGATTATCGAGACAGTGATCTGAACTTACTGTCCCTACCACCGCCATTCTTCGACAAGAACCCAGTCCTCTCCGTTCACGCGGCCGGTGACACTAAAGAACAAGAACAATACGAAGCCGCGGTAAAATTTACGCGTCAGTGGCGGGAAAGAATTGTCGTCGATGACGTTATCTTTCGCACACACCGCTGTCTACCAGAAACTGAACTCAGGGACAGAGGTCCCAAAGCTTCAAACCAGCTCGCGAAACAGGAAGGACTTATTAAAAACGCACCCAAAAAATACTCGCTTTCACGAGCTGGACTCACGTTAGAAGACATTCCATCGCTTGGAGTGGTCGCTAATCCGAACGTTGATACGCCCGCGAGGAAAACTGGGAAGTTAGTGCCGATCGCAAGGGCTCAAGGGGAGGAAGAGAACTGCGGCTTTTATCCGGGACCTTTTGAAAAAGAGGGCTGGCTGCTGGAGAAAAATAAGGTGCCAATACCTGACCAGGAACATGAGAAGTTTAGGAGGCTTAAAGGCCACGATTTCAGGTAAGAAGACTGTAAATTGCATGTAATATTTATTGAGGACGGAAAAGAATCGTTTGAGGTACTCATACTGCTACACTCATACCTTCCTTTTAAGTCAGCATAATACAAGAATATTCTTGTAATACGGTACTTTCAAAATGTGACTTTCGTACAGTACTTTCGTTTTATGAAAACAATGTCCGTATCGTCGTTCGAGCGCGGCCCTCTGTTAGTTTGGAGTTTATCACAGTTTGAAATTTCTCCCTTTTTCTAATTCCAAGATGGGCCATTTTCCGGCGCGTCCTTGCAAAATACTTAGCTTTCTGCTCGATAATACTCGTCAATCATTTTGTAACACCAGCTAACCATGCCATCAGTTACTAAGAGGAAGTGTTTTCAAGTACCTTATATTCTTTTGTTTGACCACAGCTTGTACTATAAAGACAAAGATATCCTCCGCCGTCGGCCTATCGAACCTTTAAGAGACGAGGAGAGGGACAATCATCTTTTTCCAGTGGCGGACATTTGTAGCTGACAGCCGTTGGACAATTTTTTTTTCACCTTCGCCTACTTTCAATGTACTGTGTACACAGTATTACTGAAACATTTTAAAACGTTTGTAGTAGTCTCACATCATTTCCCTGTCACAAATGCCTGAACAATAAATCTCCGAAAATGCTGGATGAAAGGACTACTTTGGATATTTCCTCGTCAGCATGTACACTGATAATCTCAATTTAGAATAGAAAATTCACAACCGCTTCTATAATACCGCCAGGCGAAAAAAGGATCGCAAATGTTTTGAATTTTATTCGTAAACTTATTTTAAACTATCTCATATTGTACAAAAGAAAATCTTATTCATTTTACCCGTGGAACCCCCGCTACTTTTAATGCCAGATGTAAGTACAGCTTTTTCTAGTTGAATAAAACCTTTTGTTGGTTTTAAATACATGTATGTATCACGGATATAGAAAAATTTAATGTATAAAGTCCTTGAAAAAAGTATCAAGGCAGTTAATGAAGCTGGTTAATAAAAAATACCTTATGACAATACAGTCTGATTTGTTTGGTTTCTTAAACATATGCAATATTTCGCTTTTAATTCTCTAAAATCAACATTCAGCCGAACCGAACTTTCATTGAAGTCATTGCCCTGGCAACCGCATTTGCGACGTCGATCTCTAACCATGGAATTGTGTTTGTTCGATTGGTCCAGATCATTTTCATTTATCCGTATATGAAGGAGGTGTCGTGAGGATGTGCGGCGGCGCACATGCTTGCTTCCAGCTAACAAGCCGTGCAAGGGGCCTGGGTAAACTTCCCGCCTTCTCTAGAGCTTATCAATCAGGGACCACGTCTTCGCGGCAAACTTCTACGGAAACTAGACGTTCTGTGCGCCTATTTCCCCGCCTTTTCTACGCCCGCCAATCAGGGACCATATATTCGCACCAAAAAGTCATCGGAACTTTAGCCGGTGGAACCTAGTAATAGCTTAGTTTGTCTTCTGCAGCAAGCACATGTAATAGATTTATGTTTTACAATTTGTGACAATACCGATGAGCCATGGAAATGGTTCGCATCTTCGAGAAAAATATATTCACAACAGTTTAGTTTGATTTTAAAATGCGTCACTTCAAGTGCCGTCCTCTTGCCAGCTCTATCGTATTTTTCGTAGCTGATTACAAATCGCTTAAAAAAAAATCAGTCTTTCAAAACAGTCAACTTATTTACACTTAACAGAAAGGAATAAAATTTCGCGGCAAAAAGGTGTCTGACACTTCTGCATTTGCTTGACCTACTAGGCTAGTCGATGATTCTCGACCACAGTCGTAAATGTTCGTGAACGCTTCGGTTATTTACGATCCTACTATCTCTGATAGCGCACTCTGGTTCTATCGAGACTATCATCTACTTCATACTCAGCGCTTTGTTCCTTAACACAGCAACAACATAGTCTCTTGAAAAGCGACTTCTTCTCGACGCGTGCTCGGGCCTTGTCGGGATATTCCGTATCCATATCGTAGTTGTGCTTTCCTCGTATTTCCCTGCGTTGTCCCTTTTTAGATCTTGCGGTTCGCCTCCGCTTTGCTTCTCTCATAATCTCATTCTTCTTCCTCAAAAGAGTTCCTGTGTTTGTATTTAACAGATCCACTCCCTCGGGTCTGGTATCCGTTTGCATGGGGCCCGGGCTCTCCGCGGAATCTTTCAAATCGATATCACTGAATGCCCTGTTATCACTATAATCACCCACATCCACCGCTCGTTCCATGTAAAACGGAAAATCTGTCATGGTTTCCGCATCCGCTGTTGGTGGTTTGTCACTCAGCTTCTCTTTACTTTTCGTTAGGGTGAGGAATTTGATCTCATTCTCCTGCTCTCTGCATGTTTCTTCTACCCTTCTCTGCTTACTAAGCAATGCTTTTTCTCTGAGCTGCGAACTTTCCAAGCAAGCCTCAAAATCTTTCTCTCTTTCCAGTGCATCGCTCAGTTCGTCTAGAGCCTCTGTGAGATCGCTTTCCAAAACGATAACTTTCTGTTTGAAGTCCTCTGTCACCCTCTGGGAAATGTAATTAAATAAAAGGGTTAAAACATCGTTAGTTCGTAATGTGCACAATTACCAAGACAGGCCCCGCTTGACTTAATTTTGACGATTCAAGGACCAACGCCCAATATAATCTAAATACAGATTTGTATGTACAAAGTATAAACTCGAGAAGTCAATTATACTCGTTTTGATATTGAGAATCCGCCAGTGGCCTTATCATTTCAGAAGTGCGGCTGGAACCAACTTGAGAGCAAGGGTGCGGTATAGAGTGAATAGAATTTTCTTTATACATGTTTTCCGTACCAGTCATGAAATACGGCACATTCATTTGATAAACTGTGGTGCCGAGTCAGTGCATGGAATCAGAGGATTCTATCTCTCTAACTAAGGAATAAGGCTTGAAACGTCCAGTCACCTTTTGAACCTCTTTACGGGGTCAGCTAAGTAGATAATTCTAGTTTTCAATTCGTGAAAATAAGATGCTGACATGCTATTGTATCAAACAAAGGGACCGAATTTGGATTAGGCCTTTCTGAAGTCTGGTGTGAACTCCGTCCTCACTCCCTCCCCTCCCTGCCACCGTAATCTCAGATCATGCAAATAACTCTTTGTCGTTCGACTGGATGATGACCGAACAACTGTTAACCCACCTCTCTTTCCTTCTGTTCCATGTACAGTCGCAGTTTCAAGTCGAAGTTCTCTTTCTTCAGCTCTTGAATTAACTGCAAAGAATTCAATCGCGAGTTAACAACGTAACTGACGCAATTCACTCGCCCCAAGGCTCCATCAGGGCGACGATATGTCGGCCACGAGGTATAAAATGAACGCGCTTTCAGAGATTTGTTATCTCCAGGACAAACCCTTGAAGGCGAGCATGTATTTTTTGAAGTCAATATATTATACATAGCACCTGCTGAGTTAAGTTTACTTTTGCGAACGACTGTTACTTTCACGATCACAATTATAATAAACTATTCACTGCGAATCGCAACTTCGTCCATTTCATTTCATTTCTTCAGCAAAGAATTGTAATCAGATGGTAACACAATTCCTTGAATAAATATAAACTTACAAGTGAAAAAAAAATCCGAATGATTTTAAGTAGCAAGCGGAATAAAACACTAACGTATTTAGAACCGGCTGTTGTGGAATCTTAAGTATGTAGAAGATATTTTTACCCTGCAATTTCAGCGGTAAATTACGCGTAAGATCTAGAACACACACTTGCAGCGAAATTCAAAGCATCATTTCACATCTTAAGCTACAGCAATATCGTCCATTTAAGCTACGCTTTCATTGTATAATTTCCAAACTAAAAAAGATTTTAATTTAATTATTTGTTTGCAAAAATGGACTTCATTCTCTTTTATTCGCTTGTTTTTCTAGCTCATAACTAAGCTTGACTCTCCGTGCTGTTGAATCCTCAGTTTCCGTAGAGTTTAGCAATGATGCTAATTTTTTAATATTGAAAATGTTAATATGTTCTTCTAAAGGAAAACAACAATGACTGTTTACCGTTTCATGGTCCTTAATTGTGTGACTGGCAGTAGAAGCTGAGAAAACATAACAACATCTCCATGAGCAATATAAAGAACGTGGTTAATTGACTTCACCACTAGAGGTAGTAACCGCGAAACTTAGGCGAACAAATCAAATAGAAAAATAAAACATTTTCGTTTCGGCCCAACCCTTGCAAAGCTGAATATGCTAGAGTAAGATGACCATTTGAAAAAAAAGTAAATCAATTTCTAAAGAAGTTGACTTTATGAAAGCCACTCGTGTAGATGACTTGCAAAATAGGTTATGTTTTCGCACCGCAGGGATTTCGGCTTTAAGTAGCGAGGAAATGACTTCAAAACTTAGACAGCAAACTTTCGAAAACAAACTTACACGAAAATCTCTTTTCATATTATAATTCCTTTAGTCTAGCTGGATAACTTCAACCATTGATAACAATTCTACACCCGAAGTTTAAATACTTACGGCTCAAGGCCTCAAGCTGCTCAACACTCCTATAGCTGTGCATTTTGGCTCTTTCCTCACGGTCTTCTATCAAATAAAAATAAAAATTACATATTAGTAAGAGTTATAATCCCTATATTATCCATAAATTAATTTTTAGAAGAGTTAAGATAGTGAATTCTCCGTGGGAAAATCAATATCGAGAAATATATGGAAATTACTGAGGCATTGAAACATCGGCTAAGTTGTACAGAGTATTGGTCGCGCAATTTCCCACAAATATGTCGCCGGCAAACCCTTTTGCCGATTTTACAATTGATGTTAGTGTCGAATGAATTTCAGCCGCAAGACAACTGACTGCATGAATTACTCGTACTTACATAAATTGATTTGCGCTCTATAGATCCAGCAACTTCAGCGACTTAATTAATTCAGTTCTGTACGGAGCTCAATGTGAATGAATGAATCAACTCATGTCTCCTAATGTTCCTTGGTCCTTCGCCGCCGAGTCCAATGATTTAATATTTCAGTCTCTTGGCTCAATTTTCTAAATAAATTGCCCTTAACGATTTACAGTCTCAAGCTTCGTTTGATACCATCGCCTTAGCATGAATATTTTCGAAATGAGACATTGCCCTAAAGGAATAATTTACGCCGACAATTTTCCGCTCGATAACTCGGCCAATGGCATGCCAGTGTTCGGCAGATTATTTAGATGACAACAAAAAATAGCCTCCTTTCTTTTCCCAGCTGCGGATGTTGTTTAAATCTGGCACTTTCTTTTATTCAGATATGTTTGAAAAAAACACGAGATCGAATCTAACGACTTAAATCAACAAACGCCGCTAGGAATCATTTTCTAAGCCGTTCGACTATACCAATTCGATACACCGCCATAATGTATACCTATATTTGGACACGAGAAACAAAGAAAAAGCACTCTGCCAGCCAATAAAGAACGAAGAACCCCCTTTCTTGGTTTGGCCTTACAAACATAAAGTTCACTCTTCGGGGACAAGCAGAGACTTGTAACGTTTCACCGAAAGCGGAATTTTCTGTTTTCGTTACCGAGTGTAACACTGGCAGATATAGCGTCAACATTAACGTACGACTTTCGTTTCTTCTTCGTGCCTAAAACTGGCAAAATTTCCTTCCTCTAACGTTGTTATGTAATTATAAATGGTCGCTTGAAAACCGAAACAACAATTTGTGATTTCTGACAGCAAGTTAAAGGACTTTCACCTCACGACAAATCTACCGAGATATATTTGTTCTCTGTATTGCAGATCTTCTAGTACTTAACATTGATCTGTAACTTTGATCGATCTTCATCTTAGCTTCGACAAAGTTCACAGCCAAGTTTGAATGCTGCGTAGTTTTAAAAACACTAACCTTTCTTGTCACCCATGTTAAATTGTCGCTTATCAAGCGGTAAAAACAATAATGATAAATCCCAACTTGGCTGCCGACGACTCGCTCCTGCCAAATCCAACACAAACCTGTCTTTGACCAGATATTGGTTTCCTTCTCGCGTCAGGACAAGTTTTGAGCACGCAAAGTGGGCCTTAATTTTTTCAGTGGATATTGAAACTTCAACTTTAATTTATTCATTTCGAATAAAAGGAAAGCATTATCTCAGAGGCAAGAACAAAAGGAAGAGAAGAGTAATTATAAGGGAACTTTAAATAGCAATATATGATTAGAAGTAAAACGGACTTATTAATGGCCAAATCAGCTGTTATTTTTATTGTGCAATTAGATTCGGAAAAACACCGTCATAGTATATTTCCCGGAAAGTCCCGCTATGCGGTAATTTCCATGTAAACTATGATGTCTAAAACAAGGAAATACGTATGTCTCATTCGTCATCCCGCCAGAGAGCCTTATGGCGTATATTTCATAGTTGACAAAAATACCCAGCACATTTGTGTAAAAATAACCTTTTCCACTGCATTGCCACTGCGGTTACCAGCATAACCAAAACTTCAGTTGGATTATTTTAAACTACCCTTGGGTATAAACTATAGTAAGAACGTCGTTTACAAGCAAATATAACATCAAAAACTTGCGGACCAATCCGTGATCGACGCATTTCATCACTGTTTATTTTTATTTCCGCAGTAACGCCAAAAACATGTTTCAGCGGTCTGCATTTCATCCACTGTAAACTATGGCTAAAATGTTTTCAAAATAATTTCCGAAATATGCCATACATCTACAGTTCCCTTGCCTCCATAACTAACCTAGGTCACAGTGGCGTTCTTCACAAAGATCTCGAAAATAAAAATGTTGTCAAAATAATTTCAGAAATATACCATAAACTGCAGTTCCCTTGCCTCGATAACTAACCTATGTCGCTGTTGCGTTCTTTACAAAGATCTCAAAAATGACCTGAAGTGACTTGAAGATCTCATTAACAAATGTAATAGCTTAGTCCGTCGGTTTCTGTTTTTAAGAACAGATTAAAGTAGCATCTTTTTAGAGCTACTTATAATTAATTCCTTGTGTATTTATCTTTCTATGCATTTAAGTTAAACTTTTCTTCTGTATAGTTTTTAATTTTTGATTGTTAAGCGATATAGAGCTTTTTGTAAATACCGCTATAGAAATAAAGTTATTATTTTGTATTTTTCCAATCCTGTAAAATTTCACTTAGTTTTCTCATTTTCTGATTTTGTATTTTAATGGCTGAAAAAGAGGAGGTTTATACGTTTTTTCAAAAGATAAAAAGAAAGAAAGAAAAGAGATTATAACTTTCAGAAACCGAGCATCGTCCTATCGCGAGAGCTCACAACTTTATCAATTGCGTAAGAGCCTTTCACTCAGCCATTATTTACCTACCAAACAAACGTGGGTCTGTCACCAGCCATTTGAATTTGCATATAAGTTTGCTTTCCATTGATATCACGTTGAACCGTTTGAAATACGACTTGAACGATTTCAAAAGGCTTTCATGTAATGGTATACATACATTTATCAGTAGTAAAACACGACTGGTCGAAACGTTACCGTCTCAAGTATTTACGCTGCAAGGTGAAATTATTTTTTTCAAGATATAGCTAGCGCTTCCTCATTTCCTCTACATTGCGAGTAATTTAAATTCAGAACACGGATGTCTCTCTTGCAATAGCAAAGATCTGGTAGACGACAGCCAGGAAAAAATATTAACGGTAATCTTTTTGAATCTGATACAAACTTGACAAAGCAAAAACGAAATGTACCCTGCACGTTTCGCGTTCTTTTACCGGAACCGAATCTTCCCCACAGGCGGTTTCAAACCATGTCGTTTCACGAAAACATCATTGTTAAACAAATGGTAGCAGCTGGCAAAAAGCTTGGATAGGCGAATTTTCAGACCAAGGGATCTAAAACAGTTTCACAATTTTTGGCGCTGCTTATTAAATTATTCTCCATGCAATGTAAAAAATACAGCTCGCGCTACCGATTTTTTTCAAAACGATTCAAATTAGTATCGATTCTTTATTTCATGCAGTTATCGACCGTATCTCTCACTCAGTCAATATATATTATCAAATCGGCGCTTCACCTCACCTGAAATATGCTCCATGTGAACAAGATACTCAAATGTTTCTTTCAAAATATCCAAGGTCTGATTCCATATCATACACCGTCGCTTCTAAAGATATATCCATTTAATGCAATTGTGAAGTACAAATTTATGCGAGTTTTTGTCTAAAATATTGATGACAGTTTCGCAAGTCAATAATATAACCCGTCAAACTGTGTTTTTAGCCAATAAGAGTGCGACTTAGTTAAAACCCTTTTGTTGCCATGCCAGCTGAGTCAACCACTCTGCGCGAAGCGATTGTTGGGAAGGTTTGATAACTGCATTTTGTTATTTCTGGAACCGTGCGCTGAATCATAATTACTTGGAAATTTATTTTATTGGATGTCCCACTGTGAAAACGTGGAATTATCTCCTTCCATAATATTCAAAGGAGATAATCTTTCGTTTGCATGCGGTAAATAACATTCCTTCGATAGGTTAGATAATACTTCGATAGGTTAGATAATACCATCAAAAGATCGATTCGAAGAGTTTAGCGCTTTTGATCAACTGTCCGATAAACATATTCGAAGCTAAGGCGGCAAAGATGGTTTTCTCGACCTTGTGTAGCTTAGTAACAGGTTTTCGTTACGCGTGTTTTGGATTTAAAATCATTAGAATTCTGCAAATTTGAGACTTCACTGCGTGGTGTAAGGAACTAAATGGATTTCTATTATCATTATAAGAAATTCACGAATATGGGTACGTAATGAGTACATGTATGTACGCACAAAAAATGCGGGAGCATATGCTGACGTATAAGGATGATGATGTAGGTTGACAGTGTACTGGCTTGGATACGGTTTGTATACGGTTGTTCCGTATACATGTGCGTCCTGAAAGCTGAAAAAAGTGTACAAGATCCCAATATTTTTTTGGAATATATACCCTGACATGTACCGATCCGCCTACAAGACCGTATACAGGATAGTCTACGTCCTCATATTACCCTTATATGAGTCTGTATCCCGATGGTGCATAACCTGAGCAAGGTCCCGTACGTCATATACGTTGTGGAAGGCGTTCAATACAATTATTTATCTCAACAAAAACTTCATCTTCCAGTTCGGTCAGATTATTCGAATATTCTACACTGACCAATGTTGTCTACCTTAGACGCATTAGCATTAAAGTGGTACTATGACCAAAATCGTGCACTTAGATTTCCATCCTTGGACATACAAAATTCTGAAAATTTGACCTGAACAAACTGGATGTAATGATTTCACACTTTCATCTTATCATCTGCTTATTTTCGCCAAGCGTAGAAAACTCTTAACGTGCTATAGAACAAGAAAGTCAGTCACTCCGTAACCAGCAGTCATGTGTGTTCTGGTAAGATACACAATTCATCTGCTACCTTTTATCAATGCTTTAAATAATTAAACTATGGCGTTCTTTGCTGATTTAGTCAAACGGCCCGGAACAATCAAGTTTCCTAGATGTTTTACTTTGAAAATGCAAGTGAACAACTTCTCAGTACAACTTACCCAGCAATCCGAGATTTTCCATTGACGGAACAAACGGATATTACAAAATATACACGTTTCTTCAACCACATCGAGACAGTGGGGCAGAGTCTCAAACAGCAAAGAAACTGGAAACGAGTATGCGCAAACCTTGTGGTATTATATATATTTTTGCTTGCGCATAGCTTTATAGCATTGTGGTTCAGTCGTGATCTTTTCGGGGACAAAAATGGCCTGTAAATTGGTGTACGTTGAGTGAAGCACTTTTCAAATTATACAACAACAACATCCTTTATTAAAACACGATAATAATTAAAGCAACAGATTTGCTTGTGGGGTCGTGTATTTAGCTAAGAATTAAAACATACATTAAAAATGAGAAATAACAAAAATAAAATCAAATAATATATGCATATCTTTTCATGCCCTTTGTTTTTTGTTTCGTTTAGTTTGTTTGTTTGTTGTTGTTGTTTTCAATGGCTCTTCATTCTGTGGACTCGCTCTCATAGCCTGAGCTGGCTGGCCACAAATTTATAGCCCTTGTTCATGCCGTTACCGTTACTAACCTAAGGCTAAGAGAAAATATATTACCCATTTTACTCAATGTCTCAGTACACAAAAGGAACGAAAGGTGCTATCGTCGTAGATGAGGATACCTCACAAATTAACTGATGTGATCTGGTAAGCTGAAGCCACTCTTAGGGCACTAAGGCCACTTGGTAGCGGACATTACCCCTTAAATCCACCAAAGCAAAGATTGAGCCCAAGCATTAGCAGCCATGGACAGCTTTTTCGGCCTAGCCTCCTTCGCAGACGTCTTTGGGCTCGTCACGCGTTCCTTGCCCACGACGTCTGCTGAACACTGAACTACCACTTCCGTTCGCGGCGGTTAGCCAATCATAGTTCGTTTTCCAATTATGGAAAGTAGGACTTCGAGCCCTGGATTATTTTCACAGACGATGCACGTGAATCGGGTGTCCATTTCCATTCTTACGCAGCTCGTTTTTGGTTTCTTCAAAACAAAGGCTAACCGCCGACGAACGGAAGCGGCAGTTCAGTTCAGCAGACGTTCGTGGACAAGGAACTCGTGACGAGCCCAAAGACGTCTGCGAAGGAGGCTAGTTTCGGCCTTGTTACTGTTGTTAGGCCTCATCAGCATGACATAGCTAACTCTCAGGCTCAAGTACCCACATATCAATAAAACAAACAATGAAAATGTAAAGCTTGTGGGACGTGGCTGGAGTGACAAGGGTACCTCGATCACAAATTAATGTGATCTGTTAAGCTGGAGCCACTCTTTGGGCAGACTAGTTCCCAGTGTAGGGATTGGTGTGGGAGTATTCCAGTAATTAATTAACTTGATAAACCATTATTACTTTGTTACCCGTTCCTTGTCTAAATGTGTTTCCGGGTTTAAGCTTGGTTGTCGACAATTCAATCGTCTTTCGTCGTTTTAAAGAAGCGATAATCTCCTAAGCAGTCTTTCCAGCGAAGCCGTATTATTATTCTCCCCTCGAAAAGACAATGAAATCAATTTTGCTTCCTTATTGAGACAAAGCAGTCATTTCCGGCACTGGAACCTTTTAGCAGGTAGCGGGGCAGAATATCCTCTACTTTTCAGTTTCACGCAAAAACCCGCAACCCGCAGCCGGTACGTAACATCGTAGTTGTGTTGATAATCTACACGCGGATGCCTCCAGCATGCAGAAGGTCAGCTTTTATGGACGGTTATTACCTAGAATACACTCGGCTGAAAGTCTACAAGAATCAGAACTGAACTTCCCTTGCGCGTGACCGGCTAATATCCTTGGACCAGCTTCCTTACCGACGCATCAAGCGTGTCCCCTTAGGGGAGGTCAAGGTAGGTAAAAAAGTGGAAACATTTTCCATGTTTGGCCATAAAAAAGTGCCGATTCATACTTGACTATTTTCACCTCGGTGGAATAAACAAGCCGGACCGGACATGAAGTTCAATTTTTCCTTCAGTCCTCAGAAATATGTTGCCTATGCTAATGTGAAATTGAGCGTGAAACTGAAGGACGGCGTATTATATAAAACCGAATAACTAATGTTAACATTCATTAAGTTATCAAGCTCGCGCGATCGTCACTGTAGCGTACATTTTTGCCGGCTGAAAATGAACGAAGCTACTGAGAAATAATCTACTTGTCATTAGACAATAAATGAAATAGAAAGAACTGAATTTACCTGTGCTTTCCTGTTAAATTGTGCCTTGAACGAACTGGAGCAATCCAGACGCGTCCATCCATTGAAATTTATTTTTGTTCATGGAATCGAATTTCAGATGAAATCATCATCCGCTCTCGCGGAAATGGCAGTTGATAGCATGTGACAAGGCAATTATTAACCCGAACTTGACTCTGTTTTAACAAGATTTTAACCTCATTGAATTCCCGGAAAGGATTGGCTGTATAATGCTAGAGGGAGGAGCATTCAAGCACTACCGTCATATATCACTTTCATACGGGTCTGCACTTTCTGATTGTCCTATCCTGACTCCTACCCGCCCCTTCGTTATCTCTTCTTTGAGCGCGGAAACGTGTCACTTGCTTCAAGAGCCTGCTTGCTTTCAAATGTTGTTTTGTAGAAAAACCAACCCGATCTTTTCAGATCAGTATGTGTCACTTTTCAAAACTTACACGCAACATATTAAAATTTTTGCCTTATTTCCCACTTCGAAAATCCTGCTCTGTCGGTCAAAACAAACTGCAAAAGGTGAAATTTAGGAGAATTAAAGTGAATGAAACATAAGTGACTGAAAATACAATTTAGGAAAATTGCCTGCTTAGCCTCGCTTTCAACTTCCGAAATTGGTGGAGACTGGGCTCTGATTCACTCTGGTTGCTGTAATGCTTCTTCCGGCCAACCTATACCCCTTGTATGTGTGAATTGTGGTCTCAAAACAAAGCTTTCTTGGTCTAAAGACCAAGCATAAGCTGGGTAGTTCCTTCCTTGACGAAACCCAATCATCATTTCACCAAGATGGCTTAGCGAAGTACAAGTTTTAGGCGCTAAAGATGACGAGTAGCGGGAAGAAAGGCAAAGCCGCTGTTCTCGAGTTCGATACTCAGTCGAAAGGTGAGTCGTAAACCTTATCCAGTGATGAAATGGCATTGCCACGGGCATTGAATAAATGAGGAGTTATGATAAATACGGCTGTGTCGAGAAACAAGCGAGATATTCGCCCTGGCTGGCTTCCGGGATGAATACAATTTGCGAAGCCGAACTCTTCACGCGTTACCTAGCCTATAAGCTTGCGCTGATTTTCTGTTAGACTGTTGGTAAATGTTGGCGTAGATTGGTTCTTTTATCTGGTTTATCAGAGAGAGCATGTTTCCCTCCTCCGCTTAATCGTGAAATTTAAGCGCAGGAAATTATAAAGAGTATTGTTCACTTCGATGAGGTTATAATGACGATGCTTCATTAGAATTTGTGAACTGGTTTAGTGAAACAACTTCTGCCTTGTGACTCAGACATAACCTTAAACTTACCACACGGCGATTGTATATACAAGCAAACTTGTTGAAAATTGAAGGATAACGAAATGCCTGTGCTTGGCTTGAGAAAGGCATTTTCTCTTCAGAAGTAGGCTTTGTGACTTCTTTCACAAGTTGCAATTTGATCGTTTCCATCCCAAGCCACGCTTACACTAAGTCGATTAAATATTCTACAAATATGGCCGCAGAAGAACTTAAGCTTATTTTTTTCCTGCTTGGAGCAAATCGAAAGTTATCCAGTGGTAGAAGTTTCAGATAATGTTGGGTTAAATTTGTCAATTTAAACGTGTTTTCGAACCATTAAATATTTAAACCACTCCAAAACGAAACGCTATCAGAAATCGTCGATTGCTGTTTCAAGATGCTGTTTCAAGATGCTGGTAACGCTGAAACCAACGGCATTCACAAATTACCGTTTGGTCGTTGTAAACGGGAGAGATTAAAAGATAAAGCCTTCACATTTAATGCACTGTTTTTGAATGATTGCGTGCAGTATTGTTCGTAGTTTTGGTGTAATTGGCTTCTTGAGTTCGAAGAGAATTAAAATCTTGTTGAGTTGTAATTACATTACGTTAATTTTGTATGAAATGCATGCACAAAGTCGAAGAAAATTTCAACTCCTTCGTAAAATCGCCACAGCAAATGTTTACAAAAGTAGAACTTATCAACACAATCGAAGGCTTCAGTAGGGTCTGCGTGTCTGAATTTTGTCTCTAACTAGAAATTTGGTAAACTTGTAAAGAAATTTGCTCATAAATCGTGTTTGGGGTCACGAAATGTTTTCAGATTATTAATTAAAATTAATCCAAATCGCTACTATTGCGTTTGATTGTGTACATTTCACGTGTGATATAAGCAAAAGTCAGATCAAAATGTTGCAGCCGGCTGGGAAAAATTCTCATTAAAATTTTCTGTTCTTATCTTGCAAGGAGATTGTTGTTTGTGTAACTCAGTAAATCAACAGATTTCAGGTTTTGATATTTAATTTCACAACTTTATCATTTGACTTTGACGATCTTGTTAAAGTATGAGTCATGACAAAGTCGCCAGATTCGAATGCTCTACCCTATAATTCATGCATTGTTTGGAAACATTTCCTCTTTTAAACTTTGTACAAAACTAGTTGCACTTCCTACTGTTTATATTTTTTGAGAGCTATTTTAGTGTCCTGGTAATGTTGTTTTGTTGATGTCATGGCATTCAATCAAGTTCACTGATCATGCCCAGGTCCTCGAACTGATTCAAATAACGGAACAAGGTGTGTAGTTCATCTGCCTTTGGCAAACGACTACACTGTAGTGCTATGATGTCGGTTTTCAACAGCAATTGTTTGTTTTGATTTCAATATAATTGTGAATAGTTCCTGTGTGTGACATCACATTCCTACATGTGCTGTCATGTACACTATACAGTCTAAGTTTTATTTTTCAACTCTTCTGAAACTTCTAATCAAATGTCTTTTTTGCAATGACGCTTGGAATTTATTTTAAGGAGAGGAAGTAAACAAACTTGTGCTTAGACGTCTGTACAATGACCTTGTGTAAGTTATATCCCAGGAAGAGGAAGCTGCAATAATCAAGGGATTGCTAAAGAAAAAACTCTCTAAAGTAGTCACTGAACATATGTAATATTTCTCGGTATGTCCTCTGGACGGGAAGTCAAATTTATGTGATTTTCTCCATAGCAGAAGAAAAGCTGTGAACTAAACCATTTCCTTTTACTGCAGTACCTCCTGTACTATTTTCCTTTTGTTTGCCAAGTACTCTGGTTTTTCCCTCTCCTCAGAAACCAACATTTCCAAATTCCAATGCGATCCAGAAATTTGAGGGCCACAGGTTTGTCAGTTGAATTATTGTTAAGCGTCATCTTTGTCAAACAAAGTTGATTTATTTAATATTTTATTTAGTATAGCTTCTGCCAGTCATTTTGATTTATTTCTCACAGTACATGTATTTGGGAAGACCAGGCTTCACGAAAATTTTGTTTTATTGTTTTGTCATTCCAATGCATTTGCAGATGTTTAGAATGCATTGAAGAACATGCTCAATGTGTTTCAAAAGGTTGGCAATGTTTTTAAATGAAACTGAAACATGTTGAAAACCAACGTGTTTGCAATGCGTTTTCGCACGTTGACAATGCATTGTTTTCAATAACAATTACCTGCTGTCAAGAAACGTTGACAATAACATCAATATTATGAAGCCCTGGCTGGTAAATCTTCATTTTCTAAGCAGTGTAGCTCAATTGTGTTTTTCTGGACTGGTAAAACCATTGTGGCTTCTTATTGACTTTCAGCCCATGGTCAGGGGTTTCATTAGAAGCTGGCAACTGGCGGAAATCGCTGCCTACTTTGTCAGAATTTACCTCTTACCGCCGTCTACTTTGTCCGGATTTTCAATCAAATTATTATAAAAATTCATCAGGTCGCCGCCTACTTTAGTTAGCTCAAACGGCTATTTCAAAACTTATTGAAAACCCTGCATGGTGATAATCGCTTGTAATTAAACAAACTAAAAACTCAGACAAAGATTAAATGAAACTTGCAGAGGGTGTGAACCAAATGAAATACAATGTCTGAAATGTTAAACTTAATGTACATGTAGTTTGTGTATTATTTTGAAGCAAAGATTTTGTTTACATTTTGGTACATGTAAGTCTGCAAAATATCTTATTTTGATTTCACTTTGTGACAATTTACATTTTAGGTGTCCCCAATTAGCAGAAATGCTAAATCTTGTCAACACCTGAATAAAATTATTAATTGATTCATTAATTAATTTATTTATTTCAAATGGTACACACAGCATTATTATAGAAAAGCACTTTACTTCAAATGTGTGCTAACAAGCATGTCCATTCAAATACATTGTAATAATTGTAACTGTTCCTGTTGAGGGAGATGAGTTTAAACAATTGTTGTGGGCCCAATAGTAAGATGGCTATCTACCTTACTTGCAACTTTATTGATGGTTTATATTCATCTGTTATGGGGTGTGTTAAATGTTGTTTTGTAACTTCTTCTCTCAGAGGTGCGGCAGATTCTAATTGACCAACTGAAATGCTTTGACAATAAAGCAGAAGGAAAAGTTCTGTTGCTTGCAGACCTGCAAGAGTTTTTTCGGAGGCTATCTGAAATTGAACTGGAATACTCAAGAAACCTTGAGCGACTTTCAAAGATGTATTTGGATAAACTACAAAGACATAGAACTCAAAGGTAAGGATGGTACATGTAGTACCACCTAATGATTAGACAAGTACAGTGTACGTGGAGGCCAGTGAGAGGTCCAGGAAGAATGAGTGTGAGGGGCCTGGATTAGAACCCAGAACCTGGGTGCATGTGCTCTGAACACAGTATTCGAAATTGTTAAGGGAAGCCCAAAAATTCTCAGGGGTACCCACCTATTTTAAATCTTTTACCCTGTTATTTCCATAATAATAGAGTCCTAAAGTGATTACATCAGAAAAACTAAATTTGAAAAATGATGGAATTTGGTTGGATATTCAGAAAGAACACAATAAAAAAGGTCAACTTGCCAAAAATCAGCCTTTTTGTACAGTTTGAGAGCGAGATATTAGCACTGTTATGCTCTGCTGACTCCATACAAATCCCTCAAAATTTTACTTGATTCATGTTTTGAACCAAGTCAAATTTAGAACGATTTGTATGGAGTCAGCAGAGCATAGCGGTGCTAATATCTTAGAGCCAATTTGCCTAATTACCTGCTGAATTTTGGCAAGTTAGCATTTTTTATCTTGCTCTTTCTGAAATCTCAACAAATCACATAATTTTAAAATTCAAATATTTGTGATGTCACAATTTAGGACTCTACAATATTATAAATGAGCCATGACTAGAGGGATTTCTGTGTTATGCTCTTCCTTAATCACAATTATTCAGTTATCACACTGTATGTGAAGAACACGCACCAGACCATACTCTGATTGAGTGCTAAGACAAAGCCATTTTTCCTTTCAAAATAAATATTGGAGATGGGAGGGAGGCAGGATGGCTGAGTGGTTTGGGGCGCTGGATTTCAATGCAGTCACCCCAGGTTCAAATCCCACTCTGACCACTAGCTGGTCTTGTTCTGGGTAGTCCCTGGTTCAACTCCTCGGTCATCCTTGTAAATAGCCAACTGGTTTGCCTCCGGCCAGTTGGGATTCTTATCATGTTATGTTTATATTTTGAATTATTTATCTGTTTTTGCATTTGCTCGGCCCCATTAGCCTTTGTGCTATAAATACTGCTGAGGATAAAGAAAGGTTATGGTATTTATTTTTATTTTATGTCTACTCACAGTCTATGGGAGTACCGGTAATGTAGGATCTCTTGAGAGCTGCTAATAGAGTCCAGAAGTGTGATGTCACTAATATCTGATTGTTGAAATTATGGGATTTGTTGAGAATTTCAGGAAGTGCAAGATGAAAAATGCTAGATTGGCAAAAATTAGCTCATAACGTAGGCAAAAATTGGCTCTGAGATACAGGTTTTACAATCATCATGCTCTTTTGACTCCATTCAAATCCTTCTAAAGGTTACTTGGTTCATAATGTCATGATTTTTGGCAAGTAGGCCGTTTTTATCATGTTCTTTAGGAAAATCCAAACAAATCCCATAATTTCTTTTTTTTTGATGTCATCACTTTAGGACTCTATTTCATTGGCCGTGAAATGTAGCTACCATTGTTTTCATGGCCAGGGGCATTATTCTGTTGTTTCTTTTTTATCCTTTTCACTTACAATGTATGATGAACAGGTAACACAGTGATCATTGCAATCGGCTTCATAGCATGGATACTTCCTTGTACAGGCAAACCTCGATTATCCAGACTTGCCAGGACTGAAGTAAATAGTCCGGTTAATTGAAAATATGAATATTAATGAGACAAAATAAAACTGAAATATCATTATTTTAGGAGCAAAAAAGTCTCATCCAATCAGAATTCAGTTGAATGCACTTCATTCACAACATTTGTGGGTGCCTAGTACTGAACATTTATTCTTTGAATGGAAAACAAATCTGTTGCAAACAAACTTTTCAATGCCTAAAATTAAAAATAAATCATAATCACAGTTTCTAGGGATCTTCATCATGCCAAATTAATGTTAAATAAATGAAAATATGCGACCAGAGAAAATAGTTTGGATAATCAAAGTCTGTATAATCAAGGTTCCACTGCAACTCTTTCCCTTCTCAAGATTGTTTGAAGTATGACTTCCTTTTATTTTTCTTAGAAAAGAGAAGGGAACAACAATGGATCTGTGGCAACAAGTGCTCATTGAGACAAAGAACAAATCTAAAATGCACCTTGGTCTCAGTGACAATGTTTCTAACAACATTGTAAATAGGTTTATGATTATCAGTGATGACTGTCAAAGAATATCCAAAAGGGTAAATATTAATCTTCTTCAACTTCAACTTCTTTATTATTATGCACTATTTACATCAATTACAACTTGTTAATACTATAATACTTTTGACAGAAGATATATATAATACATGATAAAACCAAAGAACAACAACAAAAAGGTACGTGCGTGGCAACCAGAGCAGCCACTGGCTTTCGAGCTGATTGCCACCATGCTAAAGGTAAATGCAGCATTAAAAAGAAAATGGACACCTGTAGACAGTTTAGTCTAAGATTGGTGCACCATAATGATGTGTATAGTTAATATGAATCATTATGGTCATCATTAGCAGAAAACTCTACCATCATATAACTTGTTATTAATTTAACATTGAAAAAATTCACCAGGCTAAATTGAAAAATGAAACTAAAAATTAACATGTGAAAAATTGAACATATTCAGCTGAAGTAGCAATTGTTTTTAACTTCCCTTCTTTTTTTAAATTATTGAGTACCAGTAATAACTTGCTGGTATAAGCAATTTAAACATAAGTATCAGATAAATGTTTCTTAGTAAAAGATTTGAGTTTTCTTGTAATATCAATGCAAGGTGAATGTAAATGAAAGTCTTCTGGGACATTAATTAATTCTAGCATTAATTTGTACACTGTAATATTATTTCTGATGCAGATGGAATGGTACACCATAAATAACTTGTCAAAAGCTCCTAGTTCTAAGCAAAACGACAAAAGTGACCAATCAGGGAGGGAGCTTCATCAGTAACTTACAGCTGTACATAATAAACATAATATACATGTATATTTAGTAAAAAATAACATTATACAATGTATATTGTATTTGTAAGTAACTCTAAATATATTAGAAGTAGATTTTTTTTGTAAATTAAATTGAAATGTTAATAAAGTATGTACAGAATGTGTATGTAGTAAAACATAAGAGATGGGTGAGTGAGCTTTCTTGTACCTAAACCTTAGTGAATGGTGTATTCATAGATATAATTATATTAATTTTGCTTGTTTCAGTGTCGGGAGACAGCAACCACTTTACAAGATGAAATGTTTAAGTCTGTACAGGAACTTAACAGGGTAAGAGTATACATCTAAAATCTACCTGCAACATTTCCATGGGTGTGATTAATCTGCACTTTAACGATAACTTGAAAACAAAGGTTGTTGCTTTAATAGTAAATGCTAAATGCTGCAAGTATGAAGTACACAAAGCTAAAAGCTTAGAAGTGATAGAAAAGTGTTTCATCACAGTATCCAGCACTGAGATGAACACAGCCAAGATATTTGACCAGCTCTGAGGTGTTTTGATATATGATGAAGCACTCTTTCAACTGCTTATTATAGCTTCTCAAAGCATTGATAATTCTTGGAGAGATTCAAAGCAAAAGTTCACCTGCCTGGAATCTTATGATAATTAGGATCGCATATCCAAGCCTTCTTCGCAGTAGTCACTCAGTTTTCCTTTGTTTTCTCTTGAAGTTCAAGAACTATCAAGAATAAATTTGAGAAGGGTATTTGAATAACGTTTATGCCACCAAAAACACAAATCAATCATTTTATGAATTGGTAACACATCTCACTTCACAGTCACATGTTAAATCTTTAAAGTACAACAGAAAATTGAGAGTAACAATATAATTCCTTTTGGCATGTAAGGCTACTTGTGACAAGTAGGCAATAGTCATTTTTAATTGAAGTCTTTTTTATCTTCACAGCGACTCCACCGCTATCACTCCATGGCCACAGAAAGCAAAACTGCCGAGCAGAAACTTCAAAAGATGGAAGATTCAAGGCGAAAGAATGAAAAAATGGCCAAGCAGTTTGAAAAGGTGCAGTGAGGAAGATAATACATGTACCAGTATCTCACTCCAAAATTGTGACAGCAAGCTAAATGATATAATTTGGCACATAAGCATTTTCTGCAATTCAAACTATCATGAGTTAAGCCCCAATCTTGAAAACAGTAATGATAGTTGATGATAGTCGATGAGAGTTTCAACTATCACGCACATTTGAACACAAACTATCATGCACTATCATTCACTTTGAACCTGCTCAAAAATCTCATGATAGTCGATGATAGTTTTTGCTGTTTGACCACACGCATGATAGTTGATGATAGTTGATGACAGTTTCGGACTTTTCAACTATCACCGACTATCATGCTCTGTTTGAACAGGGCTTTACACCTTGTTTAGTTAGGTCTCTATTTTACATGCTACAATCTGTATGATGAAAAAAAGGTGACTGTTTTTCTTTGGGACTATTCTGTAATAGCTCAGCTGACTCAATTTCTATGCATGATAGCTCATTTGGGTGAACAGAGGGTGCTACAACTTGTATAATCATGTTTTTTGGGACCTATTCCATTTCATAAGCTAATCCTTCGGATGCTAGCTTTTTAATCGCAAAATAAGTACAGAACTTCATTTCTGACATCATAACCAGTCTGTATGCCAAAGTAGAGTGAGTTTAGAAAGGTTTGGATTTTAAGGAAAAAAGTGATGTATGCCCCTTTTGCGGAACAAGCATTTGAGAACTCTTCCTGAACAAGTCATTTAGTAAAGAGGAAAAATAATAGAATTGCCAAATCTGTGCTAATTATAAAGCTCCTCAGTCAATGACTCATGCTTGATCAGAAACAATTTTCAATTTTTTACCCTTCCATCTGATGCCATCTTTTCTTCATGGTGTCTTGCTAAAATACACACTTTTGTGTTTAACCCTTTACTCCCTAAGAGTGACTTACAATTCAGTTGAGCTCATTTTTTGTTTTATTTAAAGATGATTTACAGACCCTTCTGCGCAGTCGGCTCCGTGCCCAATGTTTGTGAGGCTCACACAATGGAATGCGAATCGATGTTATTCGTTACGAACCACTTACCTTATGTTTGAGGCATTTTATATTCTTTTTCCAACTGTTTCTTTGATTTTTACAGCTACGAAGTTGTTTTCTCTGGTGATATCGGAAAGAACGAAGCATAAAAGCTTTGCATCAACAATGGCGGTTGACATGAACTTTGAATTTACTTCATGTAATTGATTGCAAAACATTACATTTTGTGATGTCTTACATGAATCAAAACAAAAAACGTAAACAAACTCTTGAGACTGCGCAGTACGGACTGTAAATCACCTTTAAACATATTTTATTGGTGAAGTTTGCCCTAAGAGAAAAATAACTCATCAAGAGGGCTCACTTCGAAATAACATTAAATACAAAAAAAAATTCATTAATTAATAATTAGTCAAAGCGGCAGCAAAACAGACAAAAGAACATTTGTATGTGTATTAATATTCATGTGCGAATTGAATTACCTGAAGAGCACGTGAAATGATTGATGGGTAGAAAAGGATTGTTTGATAGTGTGACGTAGCTTGATTCAGTGTTTTCCGCATTCAAGAGGCCATTTGATTCCCAGAATTCATTGCAATCACAGAGGGTGCTGTCACCTTGAAAAGTTCTGGCGAGGACTGGAAATGAAATTCGCTCGGCTGCAGTGGAAAAATTTTCACTTCGAAAACATCACAGAGAATTCATCTAAGAGAGGGCAATCGGCATCACGAGAAGTCGGTCTGTTTTCAAAGAGCTGAGTATCTTGGAAAACAGTGCAAGGAAAAGTTTCATTGTCACGCGCGGCAAATATTCAAAAGCACAAAACTCATGATCGGCTGTTTGGTCATGTAAACACACGTACAGATTAACATGCCTGGCAGATTTTAACATATACCGGTAAATCACTTTTGCATCGAGTACCTCTGTTAGTTCACTTATATGGAGTCTTGTAAACATCAGCAAAAAGTATTTTCACGCAAGATTAACAGGAAAAAGCATTTTCACCTGAGATAAGCAGTTAAAATAATTTTCACTTGAATCATGTGACAGCCATTTGTGTGCGATTGAATTTCACAATTCAATGTACTGGGTATGCAAATTTTGTACCGTTTTTTGTCCAAATTCTTGAACTGTTGTCATTTACTTTGATTTTAATACCATTTTTGTTCCATATTTTCCATCTGACAATGAAAATGAATCCGTTGACAGACGATAGGGATGAAATTTCACATCTTATGCAAATATGTACGTTTTGAAGCCAATTTGAAGCCAACAAAAATAGTACAGTATTTTGTTCCATTTTTTTCACTGGCATCATTTACGTTGATTTGTGATACGATTTTCATTCCACTGGTTCCATTTGATGATGAAAATGAACCCTTCAAAATCGTTTCAAATGACCAAAGCACGCGAAACACTAGTCAAAGCTCTGTTTCGAAGCGTAAACTGACAGGAAACAGCATACTCTTTTAACCCTAGCTCTAATCCTAACCCTACTCTCTAACCCCAACCCTAGCTCTAACCCTAACCCTAACTCTAACCCTAGCCGTAATTTTAACCCTAACTCTAAACTTAACAGAAACCCTAAATCTTTTTTGAGTGCTGTTTTCAAGTCAGACAAAATCTATGTGTGCTGGCTTAAGGTTAACCAAGGCTACTGTGTGCTGTTTTTAAGTCAAGCAAGAATGTTGCACACTGTTTTCCAGCTAAGGAAGCTTCTTGAGCACTATCAGTAAGCAAAACACTGGTAATAAGTGCTGCATTTAAAAAAGTCGACCACTTCCAAGTCGGATGGGCATCTTGTGTGCTGTTTATGACTGCTGTTCTCTTAATTCAGTTACGAGCATTTGGCGCTTAGTTTTCAATAAAGAATACCCTTGGGCATTGCTTCATGAATGTTATTAAGGCAGACTTAATTGAAGGGCTGAAAGCGAAACTATTGAATGTGACGATTTAGCGTCGAAATTTCAAATTGCTCGAAATTGGCTGAATTTTGACATGTGGACTCCATTTTTGTCAAAGAACACTGCCCTGTATTTTTTTTTTTTTTGCTTTTGCATGCTTTGTTTTCGAAAAAAAAAGCCGGGCCTAAAGTACGTTCACACAGACTGTCATATACGATAGTTTCGCTTTCAACCCTTCAATTATAGTATAATGCACTCACTATTTAAATCTTTTTTATTCTCTTTTCAGCATCAACAGAAATTTTTGGATTGCAAGAAGAGGTCTGTGAAAGCAAAGAATGATTATGTCCTTTCTCTGGAGTCCACAAACCGTTTCTTGGAAAATTATTACAACAATTTCCTTGGTACTTTGGTGGACGTAAGTATTAATAATAAATATTGTTAGTACAGTGTATGTATACATTGAATTAATTAAATTAAAAATTATCTGATATACAACACCCAAAGATTAGACTACACTTCTATTATAATATTTTTCTATTATATTTTTGTCATTCCACATGTTGGAAGTCAAGAATACCTTTCAAGAAAATCTTGCGCCTTATTCCCTTCTTTTAAAATGTTTTGCTCTTCTATTTGATAAATAAATGTTTTTTTTACATTAGCTTTGTAAACAACAAAATATTTCTTTGGTCTGTTCTGGTTGTTTAAAATAAATCTTTACACCTGTTTGAAATGCATTCGCCTTTTTTTATTAGCAAATATTGACTAGTTATTTTGACTTTGCTAGGGTGTTAAAGTTGCAAAATCTGGCCATCGTCTGTCCCACAACCGAGTCAGAAGGGGCTTGGGTCTATTATCGATTTGACGTCACAAACTGATTTACATCGCATTAAGTCTTTTTAAACATTCATACAAAGCAGTTTGTGATGTCAAATCGAGAATAGACCCAAGCCCCTTCTGACTCGGTCGTGGGACAGATGGTGGCCAGATTTTACAACTTAAACACCCTAGAAAAGTCAAAATAACTACGCAAGATTTGGTAAAAAGGTGCATTTCAAACAGTTGCAAAGATTTATTTTAGCAAAAAAAATTTAGTGGGTTAGGTGCACTTTAAAGCATATACCAAAAATTTGCCTAAATGATTTGTACCTCTCTTGATATTTCAAATTGTGATCAATGACTTGTCAGGTTTAAAAATTGAAAATTGTTTCTGATCAAGCATGAGTCATTGACTGAGGAGCTTTATAATTAGCACAGATTTGGCAATTCTATTATTTTTCCTCTTTACTAAATGACTTGTCCAGGAAGAGTTCTCAAATGCTTGAGACGTACTGTTTGAGATTCAGACACTTTTGTGCAACACCACAAATTTAGTTTTAAAGACTCTTCTACCCTTCAATTTGATGCCATCATTTCTTCATGGTGTCTTGCTAAAATACACACTTTTGTGTTTAACCCTTTACTCCCTAAGAGTGACTTATAGAGTTCACTATGTCTAATGCCAGACGATTAATTTTTACTCGTCAAAGTAAGACCCCTTAGGGGTTAAAGGGTTAAAAAACTATAAATCTCCCTTAAAAAACTATCTCCCTTAACCCTTTACTCCCTAAGAGTGACTTATAGATTTTACTCTGTCTAATGCCAGACGATTTTACTCGTCAAAGGGAGACCCCTTAGGGGTTAAAGGGTAAATGTACTAGTAACATTCACATGTCAGACTTTTATCTTGCTCAGAAACCCTCAGGAACTTGTAGGCTGAAGCATTTCCATTAGTGTGCAGTCAAGAGTTTGGAAACCAATGACAAATGATAAATGCACTATATTATATTTAAGGTGACATTTATTTTGGTATGTAAATTTTGTTTCAGGGTTTCGACTCAAATTACCATGCCGCGTTCACACGAGGGGTAGAGGCGTATGTGACTGTTGAGGCTAACCTTGCTGGTGCCACAATACAATCAGTGGATTCCATACGTGAAGGAAAGCTCTCTGTACAGGCAGAGAAGGATAAGCAGTTCTTCTTTGAAGACAATCTTACAGCACTTGTGCAGCCATTTACATTTGCCTTTTTGCCACACAACGATGAAGAGGTAGGATTTCATGTATGTCTTCTCCTAAAATAAGTGTATGGAAATACTGTAATAATAATTTTTTTTTTTGTGGTTCAGTTTTATCATATTTTATTCATTTTAACAGAGCAGAATGAATTAAAAGTGACTATTCAACTCGTAACAAGAAATCTAATATAAGAAGTTACATGACACGAATTATAAAAAGCACAGATTACACTTAATAAGTAATGTAAGGCACTCTAAAATTATTGACAATCTAAAGTTTCTATTCTGTATTTAAAGAGGACTTTCAAGACGATTGTTGAAAAGTTGAGAGATTCTGTCAGTAATAATAATCGTGACTCAACCTTCGTACTAGCCTCCTTCGCAGTCATTGTTTGTGTTGGTCCTATTCTTCCTCTCAACCATTGTCTGCTGAACCATGCCGGACATTCCCTTCCCATTGTGTCCGAGTATCCAATCAGGAGGGAGAATAGAACCAACACAAACAATGGCTGTAAAGAGGCTAAACTACACTGTAGTACTGGTCATAATATTTCTTATTTATCACTTTTGTGAAACACAGAGCCACAAAGTTAACTTGGATTGAATCCTAATGCATGATTATTAAAAGTGATCTGAAAACAAAAGAGATTGTCATGATATGATGTGTGTTACAATAATGTTGCTAATGTATTGTCTGAACAGTTTTTTGGTGGACAGTCAAAATTAGCTTTTCACTCTTAACTCAGGCCGATGAACAGTTTACTAAACATGTGTGATATATAGTGTATATATTGTGGTCCAGTTTTATCGTTGGTTACTTTTTTTTCTACTTGTTTTTTTCTCCCTTTGTTTAAAACTAATTATCATACATTTCCACACATTACCACAAATTACCATACCCAAAAGCTAATTATCATACATTTCCACACATTACCACAAATTACCATACCCAAAAGCTAATTATCATACATTTCCACACATTACCATACCCAAAAACAAAGCAAGAAAAAAATTAAATCAAGGCTAAAAATTATTTGAACCACAAGGTACAGTGTATCCTGTACATTGTCACATACTGTCTAACTTCACTTGAACAAGACAATGTTGTTTTCAGACAAGCTCTTTCATAAAAAAAAATCATTTGTGACAGTCTACAGAGTCTCTGAGGTTGAAACCATACTTTACAATGAGATTATTTCATCGCAGTGTTGAGTAGTTGCATTTATTCATTTACAAGATGTGTTCATTTATTTTCACAGCTGAATCAGGTGTCGCCTCAGCAAACAGATGTGATAGAACATCATTACAGGGTGTATGAGAGACTGCAGAAAATCAGAGCTGAAACTGAAGAGGTTTGTGACTTTCATTTGTTTGATTGTTCTGCCGACATGAAACACTGAGCAGTCTGTAGACTACGAAAGACCTTATTATAGGAAGTAAACAATGCATGTAATTGGAATTCGCGTTAATTTTATGTATCTTAATTTACCTCATTGTTAATTAAAATGACATTAATTGAAAGCATCATTATTTTAAGACACCTTTATTATTAGCAAAGTTACAATTCATCTACATCTCCATCAGAGTCCGTTGACGCATCTTCATTTTAATATTGACTTCAAAATATTTGTCAGTATACTGATTGTCTTCTCCAAGGGGATAACTCACTTCTTCAACTTTCTTGCGCAAAATGTCTATCGTAGGAATAACAGAGGCAGTAGAAAGCACCAGGAAGGGGTGCATTCTAACCCTGGACCCATTCATGCCCTAGTTTGTATGGCTACCTTGTGTTTTTTGCTGGAAATAAAGAGCAAATTTTGTTGTTGGACGTTGTTGTTTTCTAACGAAATAAGTGCGAAAAATATCAAATTCGCGTCTTAATTATGCAAATGTACCACATGGAAATCTGCATTAATTAAATGTATGTAAACAAAACTTTTCAAAAATTTGCGTTAATTTTATAACACGTAAATTTTGTTCGCGTTGTTAACATGCTTCATTATATTCCTATAATAAGGTAGCGGTTTAATTGGTTTAGCAAACATTTACATGTAACATTTATTTAATTATTGATGTATTATTAAAATGTAATGCCATTTCTCGCACATTGTCACTTGATAGATACTGTAGGATTACCAGTGGTTGGCTTAGCCTCCTTCGCAGTCGTTGTTTTTGTCGGTCTTATTCTCCCTCCTCACCAACATCTGCTGAACCAGGCTGGACATTTCATTCCCATTGTGTCTGAGTATTCAGTCGGGAGGGAGAATAGAACTGACACAAACAATGGCTGTGAAGTAGGCAACAGGAACTTAGCCACCGAAAAATTTAAAAGTCACTGTGTGATTGGCCAGTTCCAGGGAATGGAATGTCTGGCTCAGTTCAGCAGACGTTGGTGGGGAGGGTTAATAGGACCGACACAAACTACAGTTTCGATTGAGGCAAGTAGCTGGTTGTGATCAGTTTTCATCATATTATGGTACAAATCCATACAAATCCTCAATTTTTTCCTGCCCGCCATGCAAACTGATCACAGCCAACCACTGGCAATCCTATATATCAAGTGACAATGTGCAAAAAATGACAATACATGTAACTTTTTAACCACTCCTTGATGAAACAACTACTAACAGTAACTGTAGTAGACACTTATAGTACAAAACCACTTTTCCTTGGCAACAATTACACCAATAGGCTGCATGTAAAGCATCATTTGTCAAAAATAATGAAATATTGATTAATTATTGAAATATGCACCAAAGACCGCTTGTGCCAATTTTATTTATTTATTTTTGTCTTTTAGATTGAAAAGACAGCAGCAGCTTCGTCAGACGCTCTTGGGGAGATGCATCGGCAGTGGGACAGGGAGATGATGAGATTGGCTAATGGTGAAATTGACATTCTGTCTGGCCAAGCAAGCTGTGCTTCCATCAAGAACAGCAGTGAAGAGTTAGAAATGTATTATATCGTGGTATGTTTAATAATAATTATTTATGACTTGACTATGTACTATCTTTGCCATTCTTCCCGTACATGTAGTTGGGGTTGACATGGTCTCTTTTAAATGATTAACCCTTTGGCTCCCAAAGATGCATATTTGGGTAAAATATACCGCTTTTGCTTTTATGATTTTTTTCTTGTTTAAATTTTGTCACAAAGACATAATAATGTGTAAATAGCACTAAATGATGCTTTTTGCAATTATCAAATCCAAAAAACCGACAACAATACCCGAATTCCGCTGCATGGCACAGTTTTTTTTGGCAGCAAAGCCCAAAATGCTAGTCTTTTGACCAAAGAACAACACCAAAAATTTCACATTTTCGCGGTCAACTTTTTAATAAAAAAACATTGCCCAAAAATCAAAATTCTACATTTACAGCAAACCTTAAAGCCAGACCTTGGCATCTGGAGGGAAATTTTCCTCTCACTTCTTCCACAAGCCACGCTTTAGCCATTTTATTGGAGCCAATCTCGCGTATCTCAAGTTGTCTTGTTCACGCCCCAAAAGGATTCTGGGAAAGTCAACTATTCCACGAACATAGAACTCTTCCATTTCCTATTTCCAAGTTTTTTTGTAAGTGTTGGGCCACCCAGTACTACCAGGAAAATATGACGTTGATTGAACTTTCTACCAGTCAAAACTAGCCCAAATGGCCTTGGTAGGTCCTGGAATCCTTCCACAAAGTTAGCAGAGAGACAGCTTCGGCCATCCACCGCCATATTGGCTATGAAGCAGATTTAGCGTCTCATTCAGCAAGAAACCGTCTCTCACCTCTGGCTTCTTTCAAAGGCTTGCCTTTACCCACATTCCTTTGTGGAGGAAAATGGCTCGGAAAAACCTCATAAAGCGGTAAATTTACCACAATCAAGCTTGTTGACTCGGTAAACGAACAACAGCCGCTAATGTGCGTGACGTCACACCTTTGGAGTGAGCCCACAGTGACACAAGCCCGCTGTTATTTCCATTGCAACTTCTTAAATGGAGAAGATTAGTCCTCCAGACTAATTATCACTAAAAATTTACCTAAAAAAATGCAATAAATTGGTAGTCAAAGGGTTAAGAGCTCCCCAAGCTAACCATGTACATGTAGGATGTGCAGCCATCTTACAAAGGCCTCTTACATTTTAACCAACTACCTAAAATGGAGCTTTAGCTATAGAGGTGCAACTCTCTGGAACAGTCTACCCTGCAATCTAAGACAAGTGAAATCTCTAGATCTTTTTAAGCAATTACATTTTATTAACCCTTTCCCGCCCGTGAGTGCCAATTGGCACTTTTATAGATTTTACTCTGTCTAACGCCAGACGATTTTACTCGTCAATGGGGAACCCCTTGGGCAGGAAAGGGTTAAACCTTCATTTTAGTTAATTAAGTTATATACATGGCATTCATGGAAAACATGTCTAGTTTAGTGTAAATTGAGCAGTACTTTTACTGATTAAGTGACTTTTTAGTTGCATAATTTTTATATTTAGGATTTATTGTATTTATTGTAGTTTTAATTTATATTGTAATCACCTGATGAATTTTTACCATGTTTAAATAAAGATTTGAGATTTGAGAACTAAATTACTTTAAAAAAAATTGAAGTGATAGCTGCAAATAGCAGCTGCACACCACACAGTGGCTTGCCAACTTCTCCTTTGCCTGACAAAATCCAAATAGTAGACAGACACAATGTCCACACAATTGCTCCATACTGATCACTCAATGTACATGAATCACAATAAATTTGACCTGCAGACTGTCTTGACCAACAGAAATGGCAATAAAATATTATATTCTGGGATGTGTTTCAGGGAATAGGTTTTTTTTTCAACCCTGTAGTTGGACCTAAAACAAAGCGGATGCCCATATTTTCTACAATTCTTACTTAGTAATATATTCAAGAGGAGATCAAAGCTTTTATCTGTATTCTTCAATAACACTGTTGCAAGGAGGTGAGGTCTCCTCTTTAGGAGTACAGCAGGCCGAAGGACAAGTTAACAAAACCATGATTTCCAATCACAAAATCAAGTTTACAGTCTGAAAATCAAGCACACACTTGGATTAATTTTACCTTGTTTTTTACAGTTTATTATTATATAAAATTATATAGTATAATTGTTATTATGCACCTCTGTCATTAATTTCTCACCTCTTAGAAAGATCCTCCAATAACATCTTTTCTATATTTTACTGTTTTCAGAAAATGAGAGAACTTATTCTTACCAGTAGCTTGAAAGTCAGAGTGGAAGCTGAAAATGACATGCTCACAAAAACACTAGGTTAGTAAGTTCAACCTCGATTATCCGAATTTGCCAGGACTGGAGTTAATAATCAAGAGTCCAGATAATCGAAATATGAATAACAATGAGACAAAACTACATGTAAATTCATTAGGAAAGTGGAATTTAATTTGATAGTATACTGCATCATACAACTGAACTTCACGCAAAAATGTTTGGTCTAAAACGTTTGCTCTTTGAAAGGAAAACAAACCTGTTATAATATTACCATAGCCTAAACCCTATGTAACTTAAATTAAAACTAAGTCAAGGTTATAGTTTCTAGAGATCTTCATTATGCCTTGTTAACATCTGAAAAATCTGGGACCACAGAAGATAGTCCAGATAATCGAGAAGTCCAGTTAAACTAGGTTTGACTGCACAGTGTTCTACCAGTGTTGGGTCTTGTACATGTACTTGTAGTGGAAGATTTGTTCAGAGCATAACTAAATTATAATAAATAATAAATAAAAATTATTATAATTTACTTATTTACCTGTTTATTATTTATTCATTTTATCTTCTACAGGCGAGGTAACCCCAGACGTGGTTGGAGCAAGGTAAAATTATTATACATTTCATTGGGCCCTTTCTGTGCCATCCTTTTGAAAGCAGTAAAACTGGACATCAATGGATCTCTCTTTCTTGCAGACTTAAGAGACCACAACTGGACATGTCCTCTAAAGAAGCTTCAGCCATCCTAGATTCTGTGCACAAGAAAACCAAAGTGTTTGGTTGTAACTTAGAAAATTATTTAAAGGTGAGCTTTTAACTTTTCCGTTTGTTGTAAGCTGTGGTCTGGTTACTGTTCCAGTGCCTGGGTGGAGTAGTGTGCTGGAATTTTCCATCAGCTAATGATAAGGTTTACTTGCCCTTGCTGTGAGCCAAAGTTGTGTTATTCCGGCTCCACGTGGTCTGTCATTAACAACGTATCATGGGGCACCAAGGTTGAAATGGTGATGGGGGTTGGAGTGGAGATTAAATACTCCTAGTTACTTCTTTTTCAATCATGTAGACAAAAGTACTGAAAATTTTCGTAAACCTCCCATGCACATTCAATTGCACAATGAAGTCAGTGTAAACCTCGCGATTCATTTGATTTAGATGTGTTTGCAATTACAGATTGTGCTTGCAATTAAAGTATCTTAATGTGCTATTTTAACGCAGGTGGAAACGTAGTATTGCCACAATATGGTAGCGCGTCCTTTTGTCTTTCATTTGATGCTCAAATCAGCTCTTTATTCAGCTTTTCTCTTTTGATCTCAACTTTATTTTCCTACCAACATAATTTTTTCGGCAGTCTTTTATTTTTCCTTATGTCCTGGCCCGCCTACATTAGCTATGCTACCTGCAGGTCAGGTCTACTTAAAACGCTGTCAATAAAAAATCAACTTCAACTAAAGACGCACGAATGACGTCATGAGCCGAAGAAAGAAAACAAAACAATGTATAAACCAAATAGATTCTATTTGGTCGTGCCTGCGTGCGTGCGTGCGTGCTGTGAAAACGCGCGGAGCACGTGAAAACGCAGCACGAGCATCAGTCGCGCTACTCACCAGTGGCTTGTAGCGCACTTCTTTGTTCTTACCGTGTTTTGATGCCATCCGTGCGTTATCAGAGTACGCACGCACGGCCAAATGAAAATATTCGTATTCTCGGTAATGAACTGGATCTAGCATGAAGTGGAGGCTCATGCGGGGGAATCTTTTCATGTATTTCCCCGCATGAGCCTCCACTTCATGCTAGATCCAGTTCATTACCGAGAATACGAATATTGTCTATTGGGATCTATTTGTTATCTAGAGCGCTTTTCAATTGAGTTTCGTAAAACCATAACCAAAGCAATTACTCCAGCCAATCACAACAGAAGTAAGCAATGCAATGAGCCAATCAGAATAGTTTCAATTTTCAGTTTCAGTTTACTTTTGCCACTTAATGTTATTTTAAATTACAAGATAAATATATATTTAACTACAAGAGATCGATATTAAATAATCGATAAGAGAAAAGCATTAGGCGAGGATGCCCATATAGAAACCATTAGGGCTTATTCGGGCTACAGGCACCTCAAGAAAATACAACTATAAAATGATAATTTAGGCGTGTCTTAATTAATACCAAGCAATTACATGTAGCCGGTGAAAACCGCTCTAACAACAACAAATTTTCGTGATAGCTTAAGCGGGCTAATTAAAGCAAATCCTGAATGTGTTTTAACTTGCAGATTACTGGGAGAGAAATTCCTGAAGTAATAGAAAGTTGTGTCAAGTTTATTAAAAGATTCGGTGAGTGAGTGCGTTATTTAACAATTAGATTATGAGCTCGAGATTTCTATCGCGTGATAACTGATGAAGACGCAGCCCGAATCAGCTATCACGCATAGAAATCGAGAGCGAATAATCTAATTGTTTTAGTATAAATCTACTAGTCGTTCAAAACTAAACAAGTAAATTATCTAAATCCTCCTCGTAGACACTTCGAAAACGCGAAGAAGCGGCCACCATTTTGTTGACAATCGCTACTCACTATCAATCACAGAATAGATATCGAGTAGCGTAGCCAATCAGAGCACGGCATTCATGATAGAACGCTAGTAGATTTATACTAACAACTGATACATACATCTACATCTCGGATAAGGACGATAAACAGTAGGCCCCGTCTCACAACTCTTTATAATTCTCAGATTCTGTGGGACGTAAAAGAACCACTAGGGACGTAACAAAACTCTGGCTGTGACCACCCCTAGTGCTGACCTGTTCTATTCAGCAAGTGGCCGGCTTGGGGTGATGCCCCAAAAAAGCTTATGGTGTATGAGACCACGCGCATAACAGCCATAAGTCAATGGGACTTTGCCGAGTGCTGAAATTATGTAGATGATACATTCATATTACACATACATATACTTTGTTTACACTGGATTGTAAGAGTAACTTATACAGCATTTACAAACCCAACCATCAGATGAGAGAGATGGACCAACTACGTCCCCTACTGAGTGGACTACTCTTTTCTTTTCGAACAGTGTGTGGGTTTAACGTCCCCGCCCACAGAATCAATTATGAAGAGTTTTGAGACGGGGCCTACGGTTTATCGTCCTTATCCGAGAAGACTAAAAGTCTGACAGTTTGCAGATGTCATTACAAGGGCAATACTTGCTCCTCAATTAAATTTAAAGACCTTGAGTGTTGGTCCGGCCGGGGTTTGAAGCCGCAACCTCCCGCACGGTAGTCCGGTGCTCTACCAACTGAGCTAACCGGTTGGGCGGGTGAATGAGTGCGTTATCAACTAATCTTTATTAGTTAAGACTACAACACTCGGGGCTACGTCCCCTACTCTTTTCGAACAGTGTGTGGGTTCTTTAACGTCCCACAGATTATTAGGAACAAGTGTTCTGAGACGGGACCTGCGGTTTATCGTCCTTCAGTATCAGAGTCATGACTTCGGTTCCTGTAGGGGAATCACATTTTTTACTCGCCCGTCACTGCATGGCAGCACAGCCTGACCAAGTACAACACTTCAATATAATTGAACTTTTCTGCGTGATTTCAGGTCTGGATCATCAAGGAATATTTCGATTATCAGGATCAACTACAGAAATCAATGACATGAAGCAGTTGTTCGAAAATGGTGAGAAGCCTTAATTAACAATTATTCACCGAAGTGGAGGTGAATAGTAGTGGATATTTACCGAGCCGCGAAGCGGCAAGGTAAATATCCACCACTTTCACTGAGGTGAATAATTGTCTTAGTATATACCACACAAGCTGAATAATTAGCGGACCAAAACATTACTTTATGTGTGACAATATAACGACAAGCGGTCGGAAATTGCAAAATCTCGCGCGCCGGCTGCTCGGAGGTGAATAGTTCTTGCTAATCACCTCCGAGTTAACCAATCAGAGCGCGCGAAATGCACTATTCACATGTGTGGTATATACTAAACACCAATACTTTACCTCGTTTTTCAACCCTTTTCTCGGTGTTGCGATATGTAACGGAAATAGGACTGGTTGGAGTACAGTTCAGGGAATAATCGAGTGAGCGAGTGATTTCAAATTTGCCGAGCGCCGAGCGCGAGGCTGATTTGAAATTACGAGCACGATTACCCCTTAATTGAACGACACGAAGTCCGATTGCCAATTAATTGTTTCAATAACAAAATGCGAGAAACTCGTGGAGGAAAGATTTAATGTAAGAGCACATTATGCTTCTGATCAAAAGGTTGTGCTCAAAATCAAGGGAAGCATCTCAGAATAAAAGTCATTGGACTTATTAATTTTGTCCATGTTTGTTTTCAATCTGTAGGACCTGAAACAGCCAATTGAGCCACAAATATAGGCTGTTAAAGTGCACCTAATCCCAAAATATTTCCTCTTACTAGCTGAATGAATGAATGAATGAATGATAACTTTATTTCTACACGGTTAAAAAAATACTGGTTTTACGTAGAAAATACATAAAAAGTCTCTACAACTGGTTTACATATTTCGACCGTGGGACAGATCATGGTTAGATTTCGTATAAAAAGTCGAGATTTGGTTTAAAAAGGCGCAATACGTTTCGAACAAGTGCAAAGATTTATTTAAGCAAGAAAAATGTATATTTTTGGGTTAGGGGCACTTTAAGAACCAGTCATATTCGAGCATTTTGTTATTGACATAATTACTGATGAAACACTCTTCCTCAGGTTTGATATATTGCATCAAAACTAAACAGCTGCTGTTGTTATTGTTTAGGTCGTGATCCTTTAGCAGGTCTAAATCACTGGAAGGACATCAACGCTATCGCCGGATTATTACGAGTTTATTTCCGAGAGCTTGAGGACCCTCTTTTCCCCAGCGCACATTATCAGGATTTTATCAAGGCCAGCTGTAAGTAGTGTCATTGTTGCGCGGCTTTGTTGTACTTTGTATGTCTGGGATGCCTGTTATTGAAAGCCATTTTTTTTTTTTCGGTCAACAGCTACCAAGGGAGTGATACACCCCCATGGGGATGAAAACAAGCAGGGTGACCCCACCCCTCCCCCGGCCCCCATTTAGTTGTTCCCTTCGTGTATTCGCCACTTCCACATCTCCGATAATACACTTTGTGCCCCCACAAGAGAGAAATCGAAAACAATGCTTACGCAAAAATTTGAATAAAATATACTTTCTCTATTACACGAATGGCCCGTGTATCACAAAGAGGTAGATTTCAAATCATTTCTTGGAAGGAAAAGAAACGAATATTATGTTATGGCGATCTTTCCAAGGCACAATGACAAAACTTGAAAAAATTAGCTTAAAGTTTTCAAGCTGCTCTCCATTTTCTCCTCATTGTCCGTGGCCATAGACAACTGCAATTGTTATTCAACACCTTGTGAGAATGTCCAAATATGGTCATGCGCTCTCAACATTCCGAATATGGTCATGCGTTCTCAACATTCCAAATATGGTCATGCGCTCTCAACATTCGTCGTGCGAACTCAGCAGATATCCTTCGGTATACGTAATAGAGTCCTAAAGCGATGACGTCACGTTGCCATGGCGCTTAAAATTTCAGTTCCAAACAAACTTCAAAATGGCGACGCTATCGATCACTTCACTGCTTTCGTTCTTCTCAGAGGAGAAAAAATCGATCAAGAAGGGTGAAAACCACTATAAATCGGATCACATAGAGGCATTTACATATCAGCAGGGCGTTTTACGCGGTGAAGTACACGCAAGCATGAAGAACAAGATATACAAAGTCACGGTGAGTTTAACAACATGTTCCCTTAGAGCTGCGGTGAAAAACGTCACGTATGTGAAACCTTTATAAAGCTAGATGCTGAATAATCTTAAATCGTTATGTATTGAATACATCTAAGGTGAAATTTGGACGCTCTTTGGTGCAATAGCAGTCATAAAAAAATGAGAAAATGTGAGTGTAGTCGTTAGTTGGACGTCTTCTACGAAAACTTTAGGTGCTACAATTTTACTGAAAAACACATTTCGCGATTTTTCTTACCTCCATTTCATTTCACTCTTGCAGATTTATTTGGATGAGGAATTTGAAATAAAATCGACGGAGTGTGAGTGTCCGAGAGGAAAGTTTAAATGCAGTCACGCGGCGGCCCTTTTTATCCATGGCATTCACAACCTCAGCAAAACTGATGTTGAATACCAGTGGAGAAAGAGAAGGACGAATGCTTCACTTTCGACTCAAGCAGTTACAGAAATGTTTCCCCCGCCAAAAACGTATTCTGCCAACACAAGCGGATCGCTTCGCCTTGTATGAAGACCTTCAGGAATATGGTAGATTCACCGGACTTTGCTGGCTGCTCAGCCCCGAGCCACCTGTTGCTAAAAAGCTGCCCATTCCAACAATAGAGGAGATAGTTTTTTCAGACGAGTTTCTTCAAACCGTGGGACATGAACAACAAATAGACTGTCTAGTAAGACACTGCAGAGTACAGGCAGGAGAAATTTCAAGAATTAGTGAATTGACTGTTGGTCAGAGAGACAATCCTGCCTGGCATTTGGCAAGGAGGGGTCGTCTTACTGCTAGCAACTTCGGTGCTGTTCTCAAAGCAAATAGAATCACCCCCTCGCTTTTAAAACGCCTTCTTGGGGAGTACGATTTATCAAGGGTAAAAGCAGTTCAGTGGGGAGTGAACAATGAGGAAGAAGCTCTTAAAGCATTCACCCTTAAAACTAAGAAAGCTGTTAAAGAAACTGGAATCTGGTTGCACAGTTCAGGCATTCTTGGTGCTTCCCCTGATGGAATTGTTGATGATAACACCATGCTTGAAGCCAAGTGTCCTTACACCGAGCGAAATCTTACAATTGAAGAGGCTGTTAAGTCTGCAACATTTTGCCTGGAAAAAAGTGAAACTATAGAGGACTATTCCTTGAAGAAAGATCATGTCTACTGGCATCAGGTTCAGGGAGAAATGTTTTTCTCACATAGGAAATTTTGTTACTTTGTTGTGTGGACAACAAAAGATGTAGCTGTTCTAAAAATAGAAAGGGATGAAACATGGGCAGCAAATATCTCTGTTTTAAAAGACTTTTATTTTAATCATATTTTCCCCAAAATTGTGGAAGGCGAACTGTAGTTTGTTAGTTGTGACTGGGGCTTTCTTCTACTTCATTTAAGATTCAAATGTTACTAGTTTTTTCTGTCATGAGGATTTCATGTCCTTGATTATAAATTGTCATTGTGGGGAGAATTTTGTAGGAAACCTTTCATAGCTCTTGCAGATTTACTAAAATTAAAAATTGTTTGCTGCATTTAAATGTAACAAAATATGAAATCTTTTTAATTGAAACAAATCTGATAAAATTAGCTACCCTCAGGGGTGCTCAGTTAGGAGCAATTAAAAAGTACAAAGGGAGTCATAACCACGTTTAGTGTTAAACCGCCATTATCTGAATAGACAAAATAATTGGTTGAAGGATTCTCGAAAGTTAGTCAAACGTTGCTGTTTCATTCAACAGGGCTTTTCTAATCAGTTGTTTGCAAACCAAGGGAGGTCATTGTCAAAGTTATAGTCACTCACCAAATTATATCTGTTTATATATATGTATCTTTAATAAGCAACAATTTAACACGATATTCCTTTTCACAATAAAAATAGTTACATGGTATTTATAACTGTGGTTTCTGTTTAGACTTACATGTATTGCGACAAACAAAGAACTGTTAAATAGTCGTACAGCATAACATTGCCTTGTCAATTGGCCATAATTTATTATTAATAAATGAACTCAGCTATACATACTACTCAAAAATCATATCTTCACAGACCTCCTTAATTAGTGGAAATTGCAAATTGACAAGTGCTGCACATAGCTGAAACAAAATATCAGCATAACAACGCAAAAAAGATGGAATAAAGTTTAAAATTCTAAAGTCTTTCAGTCTAGCATTGGCCTTTCAACATGGATACGAGCTTTGGCAATTGCTTTGGTGGCTTTGGCCTCACTCTCTGTAAATGTTCCATTGTTCAAGAATGGTGGAATGTTGACATGGACACCATGAGGAACAATATCCTGGATTAGAAAACCTTTGTCAGCTAGGATCATGTCCCCAGCCACCAAATGATTAAGAAATTTGGAATGTTGCACAATTGCCTTGTCAGAAATTGAACCAGGATACAACCGACTAACAAAAGTAATTACTCCATTTGGTGCAACACTAACAATTACCTTGAAGGAATTCATTCCCCGGTAAGAGGAATATGTGGCATTTTGCTGGCTCATCAATCCCGCTGCAGCAACCTCAATATCAGTTCAGTCTATTACAATCCTACATGATTCAAATTGCTTGAAGGAGGATGGAGAAGACAACTTGTTTTTTTCCCGCGATGGAATAGACATCATGAGGTCATCAAATAAAATCTCATGCAAAACATGGATAAATGTAATTATAATGTTAGAAATAGTGGCCACACTACAATGAAATAGTTGGGCAAGATGAAGGTTTGTATAGTTCTGCCGCATTTCCGGTCTTTCCTCCTGTTGAAAAAAGTCATTGCCTTTATTAAAAGTTGTACATGAGCAATGCAACATTAATGCATACATACATAGTTTTACTGAGCAGGTTACAGAATAGGCAAGACTAAAGTCCTGATGTGGACCTGCACTAACTGATATAATAAGAGAATTTCTTAAATAAATCAAAAAAGGAGATTGACCTCTACAGTATACGTATAGTATTACATGTATATCTAAAAATATTGAAAGGCCACTGACCTAAAAGAAATGCTATAGGAAGCTTTGTCAAAACTTATGGTTTTTAGACATTTCTTGGCTTAAAATAACTAAGACTGGTAGGGTTTTAAAAGGAATAAGGGAGGAGGTTCCAACACAGGGCAGCTCTGTGTTTAAAAGATGATCTGCCGATCTCAGTTCTTGGCCTGGGAACCTCAATGTTTGCACGGTCCCATCGAAAACTTCAAACACCTAAACGTCTCGATCGATGGCAGGGATTTTTCCTACCCCGGCATAATTCTCTAAAAGTGTATTAAAACACAGCAAAAGATACAAAGTGTATGCTAAAGCCATAAGAGATTCACGTTCTGTCTGATCAAGCGTTAAGCGATGTCACACATTTGGCATCAATCAGTGCCGGTAAACTCGCTTGAAACCACGCAATTCGCAATAACTACAGCGATGGCCACATTCATGAATATCAGTTCTTACCTTATAAGTCGAATCCACCGCCGGTATTCGCTGTTATTCTTTAAAGCGCTCGGAAAGGCGAAGAACGAGCAAGTGTTGCCTTCGGATGAATGGTTGCAAGTCGGGGCAAAACAGAAAACCATTTCCTTCCGTTTGTGTATTTCCCCTCACAAATCTTAGACACCAGATGATCCTTTGATGTTCTTTCAACCTTATCTGTCTTTTCAAATGTCTTTCTTTGGTTAACAGTGGATAATTACAGGCTTTCACATTTCAAACAAAGACTGCGTGATCTCCGCGCAAGTAATTCTGACTTTTGTTTGGAACTGAAAATTTTAGCGCCATGGCAACGTGACGTCACACTTAAGGACTCTATTTTGTGCGTGGTGGAGAAAAATGGCGGCTTTTCCAGCTTCTTTTTTTTTTTTTTTTAGCAATAAGCATAAAAGATTGTCAGAAATTAGAGAAATTATCCTGCTCAATCTTGTGGAATATCGCCTGATTTTAGCCCACTCGGCCTACGGCCTCGTCAGCTAAATATTAGACGTTATTCCGAGCGATTTCGCAGCCGTGAGGATAATTTTAAATACTTGCAATATAGAAAACTGCAGAAAAGAAAACTGCAAATGTTTTGAGCCTTTTACTTCCAAGATCTGAAAGCAACAACAGCAATCTTCAGTTTATTTGTACTCTTCTTGCCTTGCCTTATTTTACAATTAGAGCGCTTTTCAATCGAGTGTCGTAAAACCAAAACCAAAACCAAAGCAATTACTGTGACCAATCACAACAGAAGTAAGCAATGCAATGAGCCAATCAGAATACGAAGCAATTACAAGTAGCCGGCGTAAAAGCGCGGGAAAATACGCGCGTGCAAGTCACAATTGGTTTTGGTTTTGCTTCTTATTGGTTGAGAAAGTGGCGCGAGTTTTCCTGGCCAATCACATAGCGAAGCAATGCAAAACCAAAGCAAAACAATAATTACTTTCGACACTCAATTGAAAACTGCTCTATCATACATTTGTTTTTTACTATAATTAATTGATTATTTTCTTTATTCTCATAACCTCTCTGCTTGACAGCATTTTAAATTTGTTAAGAGAATTTAAATGCTGGCCATCCCTGGGAGTGAAAGGCCGGGTTAAGGGTTCCATTGATGCAAATACATCTTTGGGTTTATCCAAATTATGCGACAGTGCCTCTTTAGCATAACGGTCAGGAATCATTGCTTTGATACAGCTCGCCGTGTTGTTTGTTTCTGCAGTGTCCGGTTCAGTAGAGGATGGCATCAGGGAGTTGTCAAATGTCCTCAATATGTTGCCCAAGTCTGTAGTTCAAGTTATGAAGTATCTGTTCTCTTTCCTCAGCTTGTGAGTATATTGTGTTCCAAGTATAGTTTTAATAACCCTCCGAAATATACTTCAGGGTTGCCACAGTCAGAAATGAAAACAGATTGTTTTTTCAAGGTCCGGAGAAAGTCAGGGAATTGTGTATCAAGTCAGGGATATTCTAAATTCTACCTGAAAGTCAATGAAAAGTCAGGGAATTCTACTTCTGACTTTTGTGAAGGAGATTCCTTGTTAGTAGAGGTAATATCGTTTCAAAAAATTACTGCAAAGAAATAGACCATACTCGGGTGCTCGGTATTGAACTGGATCTAGCATGAAGTGGAGGCTCTTGGGGGGATTGCATTTGCATCTGAAAAGACTCCCCCGTCTGAGCCTCGTGTGCACGCTAGTTCCAGTTCATTACGGAGGATACGAATACGGTCTATTGATTTCCGTGGCTCGAATTAACAAATCGAATGTGGTTTAGCGCTGTCTCTACTCCTATCGACAACGATATTCGTCATTATAGTGGCGAAAATGTTGTGGTTTCATGAAGCGCTGCCGAGAGTGTCCACAACAAATTTAACAACGCTAAACCATACTCCATTTCTTTTTCATTGCGTGGCACGTTGACGCGCAGCAGCATTGTCTAGACTCTTATCGACAATGGTAAATTAGCCAATCGGATTGCGAGATTAGAGCGGTTTTCAATTGAGTGTCGTTGCACCAAAAAACCAATTACCCTGACCAATCACAACAGACCCAAACAGTGCAATGAGCAAATCAGAATACGAAGCAATTACATGTAGCCGGCGCAAAGCGCGGGAAAATACGCGCATGCAAGTCATGATTGGTTTTGGTTTTGCTTTTCATTGGTTAAGAAAGTGGGGCGAGTTTTGATGGCCAATCACAGGGCGAAGCAATGCAAAACCAAAGCAAAACGAGAATTACTTTCCACACTCAATTGAAAACCACTCTACTAGCAATTGTAATGATTCAAATACCCCTCTTTCCCATTTCATATAGGGTTGCTCAGCACAGTGATTCCAATAGGATGGATGCCCATAATCTGGCAGTTGTGTTCGGTCCTACGCTGTTGCGCATCCCGTCTGAACAGGACATGATAGCGTATCAGAGCCAGGTGAATGGCATGATAGAACTACTCATCAAGCATTGCGATGAAGTGTTACCTGGCTCTGGAGAAACATTACGCGCCCAACTATCCGAAACTGAGGAGAGCGACAGCGAGGAAGGTAAGAGAGTGATACATGTATTTATACCATGCTATAGAAAATACAGCCAATCAGAATGCAGGAGAGCCGTTGTGCACTCGTCAGAATTCCACCGAACCTTCCCATCATGCACTGCGATGATTCTATGGGGCTGTGTATTTTCTATGGTATAAAATATTCATGCAACGCTTTCTGGTAATATACCATAGTACGTATATCCCTCTTGTGACCTGTATTTTCTTTGCATACTCACTTGCCTAAAGGTGATACAAGTGGCAAGTGACTCGTGGGATATTCCACGGTATACCATTCGATAGTATTGCTTAATTAGTATGTAATGCCTTGTTAAAGGATAACTGTTGACAAAATAAATTTTGAGATCAAATATACGAGAACATTACGGTCACAAACCCGTGACACTTTCATCACCAAGAGAGATAAAGTTAAGACCTCCGCTGTTTTTTATTTTGTAATTTTTGAGCACGCTGTTAGCACACTTGATCAAACAGACAACTGAAGACAAATGCTTGGGACATGTTTATTTACAGTGGTCTCGTAATTAACAAGAGGCTACAATTAGCCTAAACTCGGGCTTGCAAAAAAACAGTATTGTATCCCTAACTGGAAGTCTGTCTTTCTTACATCGGACGCATTGTGTTTAGTTTGTGTTGGAGTCTATTTCTTTAGACCCCTATCAACATATATATTCCTCTAAAATACAGCTCAACCATTGAGAACAATAATTATAACACTTGTAAAAAATATTTCTAAAAGAACAAGAAAAAGAGAAACAGAAAAAATAAAGCCCGTGATATATACCACTAAAGAACATCGAACCCGGTTTAGCTGCGTCACAGGCAGGAACAATGACCTTTAGGCCACAGAGGTTTATCATTATGCAAGGTGATAAAAATAGTGTATTGATTCCAAAAAAAAACTAAGCACACTTGTTTTCGCTTCGATGGATAATTGTTTGAGAAAGGAAACGCTTATCGAACGATGTAGGATTTTTTCGCATAAATGTGAATGGAGTCTCGGTGAAATGTGAGTAGAAAATTAATTAGCAGAGTGAAACTGTTTACAAATACGTCAATCCAGGGTCATTTGAAACACAAGAAAGGAACGTTTCTGGACAGTTTCAAGCCGCTAGTACATTTGTAAAAACTAATCGCTTATCATTCAAAAATTAAAGTCCAGAAATTGAGATATTGTGGGAAAATAGTAAATTAACTACCTGTCAAAGTCTCAGGGGTGTGTGATAATATCCCGTACTTGAGTTATTCAACAAAATGTACATCTCAATGGAACGGATACAGGGAACACGGCAGTCCATCTGGAGTTAAATTTTGGTCATGTTAAAAGCTTTCTTCTCGCTGTTGAACTTGCAAACATTCGTATAGACACTTCTCTTAACATATTAGTTGTTCAGACTTCAAAGATACAAGGTGAATCGACGTTTTCCGATACGTGACAACAAGTATCATTCTTGCTGTTGATATGAGATTTATACTTCCGAATCACTCGGCCGTGAAAGGTCAAACTCCCTTTGTCTGTAGTCTCTAATTTTTGGCGCTCCCCTCGCGTCGCGTCTCCTCGCAACTTCGCGCGCGCACGTGTCTTTCGCCCGCCCCACAATCCATCGCCAAAATTAGAGACTACTCGCAGTCTACTGAAGCAGACACGAGGAAACACGGCAGTCCATCTGGAGTTAAGTTTACTCATGTTAAAAGCTTTCTTCTCGCCGTTGAACTTGCAATCATTCGCATAGACACTTCTCTTAACATATTGTTTGTTCAGACTTCAAAAGACACAAGGTGAATCGACATTTTCCGATACGTGACAACAGGCATCACTCTGTTAAAAATAGTTAGCGCTTGCGCAGAAACGCCGGAAGTGCCATTTGTGGATGATACTCGACGACGAAAAAGAATAACCGTCGGTAATCTTAGACCCGGGCGACGCGCGAGACGCGCGCAGCCCGAGTAATTATTTCCACTGAGATCTAATCGGTCAGATTCAGGCAGCTCAACACCCGAGGAGTTACTGGGGGTACTTAAAGTGCACCTAACCCCAAAAATTATTTTTCGCTAAAATAAATCTTTGCAGCTGTTTGAAACGCATTGCGCCTTTTTAAGCAAATCTTGACTAGTTATTTTGACTTTTCTAGTGTGTTAAAGTTGCAAAATCTGGTCCCACGACCGAGTCAGAAGGGGCTTGGATCTATTCTCGATTTGACGTCACAAACTGCTTTGCATGCATATTTACAAAGACTTAATGCGATGTAAATCAGTTTGTGACGTCAGATCGAGAATAGACCCAAGCCCCTTCTGACTCGGTCGTGGGGCAGACGATGGCCAGATTTTGCAACTTTAACACCCTAGAAAAGTCAAAATAACTAGTCAAGATTTGCTAAAAAAGGCGCAATGCGTTTCAAACAGGTACAAAGATTTATTTTAGCGAAAAAAAATTTTTGGTGTTAGGTGCACTTTAAAGGGCGGAATAGTCCAGTTTAGAGTTTGCCGTAATCGCTGAATAAAGGTACTGAGAACGCATTTGTACAAGGTTAGCCTCGCCCTAAAGTAAAATATTCGCAAATTCCAGCGAGAAGATGACCTGTTTACATCTCTGTCTATTGTGGCACCTTCCAGCTGGTATTTGTGAATACTTCAGGTCGAGGCTAACCCTGTACATGGCGAGATTACCTTTGGCCTCTTGCAATTCCTGGTGCCCATCTTTTCATATAAAAATTAGTTTTTATTAATATGCAAATTAAACACTTTTTCATACGAATGGTTGAGCACCAAGCCTCGCTTTGGAAAAAGAGGTCAAAGGTAATTCGGAAATGGCCAATTGTCCTTTATAGTTTGCTCCAAGTAATGGCTCACTTCTTTGGAAAACAGTGGGACCGAGTGGCCGCGCATGCGATTGTGGGATTGGTTCGGGGGGGGGGGGGGGGGGGGAGGTTGATGGGATTGTTTCCAAACAATCCCACAATCCCTCACGCGGCATCCTCGACCCAGACTTTTCCAAAGATAGCTATTGTTATTAATCACGTGCCTGCGTTTATTTGACAACAGGCTCACTTGACCAATTCGCAGATTTTGAGCCCAGAGACGCTGAAGCATTATTTGACTACTCCGCTCGATCATCCAAAGAACTCTCCTTCAAGAAAGGCGACATCATCCGAGTATTCAAGCGCTTTAACCCAGACTGGTGGGACGGGACCATTAATGGTTTGGATGGCTTCGTACCCGACAAATACATCCGTATTAACACAGATGACAACGACACTGATATCACAGACGGGGAAGGAAACATCTCCATCACTGGCGAAATATCATCATCTCCAAACGTTTCTTCCGGTGACAGACCAAGGGACCTCATGGTGCCTCCGAGGATCCCCAAGAGAGAGGGCTCGCTTAGGGGGAGGGAAAGCCTTCCTTCACCCACTGAGGTGGCGAGCCCCTCAGGAATAATCCCCCAGACGCAGTCTGGTGCGACGTCGTCGTTTAAGAAAACATCAGCAACGAGCACGCCAACATCAACACCAACAGCGGCAGCGGCAGCAGGGCAACCTGCGATCTCATCTGAGGACATCGTGAAGCGTCAAATAACGTTGCTACGGAAGGCAACCAGAGAAGAGAAAGACACTGACAGCTCTGTTGATAAGACTCCCGAGAAAGAGCAACCGGCTTTTAATATACCGCGACTTCGTAGTATCTCTCCGCATCGAAAATCATCACCAAGCCAGGACAAAGGAGAAGAAGACCATAGAGGAAGGGAAACCCCTGATGGAGCGAGCGGTTCCACCAAGCAGGAAAACCGAAGATCAGTGGAAGGTGTGTGGCAACCCAGAGGGGAGTCACCCGGGAATCGCACCCCACCAAGTAGTCCTCGGACCTCATCTGGGGGAAAGATACCCCCAGCTGTCCTTCCCAAGCCCAAGGGAAGTCGTAATCCGGCTCCGCCTTACCGTAAGAATTCCGACGATTTGCTGGCCTCACTACACGCGGCTCAAGTGGTACGGAACCATCGCCAGAGCTCCAGTGGGGAGGATCAGAGAAAGAGTAGGGGCTCTATAGGGGCGGATGATACTTCCCTTTAATGGGGGACACAAACTTCCGGGGGCAAATGATTACTCCCTGAACTCGGGAGTACCAGCAGTACAGAGGTTGGGTAGGGTGGGGCGGTGGGGGAGTTTGAGGGGGGCGGGTTGAAGATGATGTTTTATTTTATTTAAAAAAAGTGCTGTAACATTCCGGATATAAGCTTTATTTTCATTCTCATCGAGGGCTTGTTTTGGTGTAGGAGAAACTTTTTATTGAAGTAATCTTGAAGAGAGAGTGTGTGTTTTAGATTGAGTACGGCTTTACGAAAAAGTTAACCTAGGATTGATTAATTGATTAATTAATTATTGATTGATTGACGTTATTTAAACACGTTAAAATCATCAGGATATACAAAATAGCTTCAAAATCGTAACCTACGTATTAAAATACTTTAAAATATTTGAAGAGAAACCTACATTACGTTAGAGATCCTTGAAACACGAAGCAAGCAGTTCAATATAGCACACAACAGATAACCCTAACTGTTTATGATCTCAGACTGAGAAGGATTATTTTCGCAAAGGTGTTTTGACGTTCTTTCTGAAGGGCGTTATTTTAGTGGGGCTTATATCTGGAATGACTGTGTCGTTCAACTAAAACGATAACAGTTTACACCAGTTTGAAAGTAAAGTGATCGAATTTGGTACGAGAATAGTGCGACGAACGCCGTGTAGCACGGCAAGCTCTGCCGTGCTACACGGTAGTGGTACGACTTCGTTTTAAACGTCGTACTACTGTCGTGTGCGAACCCAATTCATAATAATTATGAATGCCACGTAAATACATAACAACTAAATCCAGAGCACTTCCCGTCTGACGGCGGTTTGTTTTCAAAAAATCGACAAAGGTAAATTCGACTGAAACCAAGTCGCGCTTTAGTCGGGCTAGAGTCGAGCCAGCTTAGCACGACACGTTGTACGGCGTTTGAAAGGGGCCTCGATGGAACGAGGGTATTATGGGGTGGGGGAAGGGGCGTCCTCGGAGACAGTAAAGTTAAAACTTTCGAAGTAAGGGGAAGGCAAGTAATCCAATTTTCTGTCACGCCAGTTAAGATTGTGATGAGTGGGGTGGGTAGGGGGGACAGTTCTGTTTTATAGTTTGCTTATAAATTTGTAATGAGTAGGTTAAAGACAAATGCAATTACCCCTTAATTTTGAAACCAAGTAACAAAAGGTGAATTCTGATGGCTCTGTAAATATGTTATTTTTAGGTAATCATACGTTTCAAGTAAACAATGGACATCGATCAACGAAATATCGATCATTTTTCTTCTCAGCTGTGTTACTAGTTGGTATTATTTATGATTTTTTTCTCTTGATGAAAGAATCGATTTGGGATTACCCGAGATTCGTCAATTGTCTAGATTCTTGAAGACTCAATCGAACTCTGGAGTCGCGCATACTCCGATCATAAGCGACTCTACCCCGCCGGCCAAGGGGAGTGCAGTCACAGAGTGACATTGGTTCATTTGTCCAAGAGTAGTGAAAAACGGGCCAAATATTCGTGTCTTGAGGCCGGACAAAACTGTGTAGTGGTTCTTGCGTGTCTTGTTCTTGTATCCAGGTTGAAGTTTTAGTATTAGTAGCATAAATATTCTAGTAGATACTGTTTAAAGATTACTAGAGTAGCACTTAGATTTCAAATGAGTTAGGGCTGTTTCTTGTTCTTTTATCGAAAAAATTGGGCAGGCAACATTTCAATTAAAATTTAATGATCGAGTCGAGACAACGAAACCAAGTTGATTCACTGCCAAGCATTTTTTGTCAGACAATTTCTTCACTGGAGTTTATAACAGTTTCTTGTATCAATGGAAAAGGTTAGTTCCTCTCTTGTATGGTGTGACTACATGGTGTTCAGTAAATCTGTTGGGTAAAACGTTACTCTATATTTTCTCGTTATGAGGGTCGAATATGTAGTATCTGTAGTAATAGTGTCAAAATTATGGTAATTTCTTATTAGCCTGCTTTCGTTATTAAATGACATACGGTACCTAGTAGTAAAAGGAAAAAAAATTCGAAGAAATATTTTGGTGTACGTATACGAAGAATATTAGATAACTTATGAAGCAATGAAATAAAAAACAGTGTTTTATAACTTTTGAGCCGTTTAATGAAGTAGTGAATGTTGCCGACATCCTGAAAGATAGTTGCTTCTGAGGTCAGACAGGTCAGGGTTTGTGCTACTCCTTGAAAGTCACTAAAAAGCCCTGGAATTCAATTTTAGATTTCAAAGGTGCTTGAAAAGCCCTTGAAAAGAAGAATTTCTGCTGAAAGTGCTTGGAAATAATGAAAACTCCTTGAATGTCTGTTCGGATGGGAAATGCAGTCACATGGGATTACAGCGATAAACGTCGGTGCATTTACGTTGCATTTGTGGTTGTCTCTTCTCGGAGACGTCTAGCAGCAATCATTTTCTTTTTGAAAGCCACGTGCAGGAGAATGTAAAATATTATGGTGAGGTAAGTCAACACAAAAAACGGCAGACGGAAAACAAATTTTCCTTTGAAATACAATCAACAATTTAGTCCTGGGAAATACTTCTGAAATCGAGAGTGATGACTGTGTCACGTGACTTCCTCATCTCTGCCATAACGCGATCACTCAACGTTGACCTGGTCTCAGGCTCCTCTCTGCCAGTGCGCAAGACAATCTTGAGCGCTTGACGATACTCGGGAACTCGCCAAGCGTACACGAAAGGGTTAAGGAGCAGTCTGAGATAGAGCAAGTTATTTATCATGATGAAAGGAGTAAGATGGCCTGGACGAGTAGGGTCGATCATGCCATGCACTTCCGCAACGGCCAAGAAAGCTGCCGGCTGAGAGCAAATAAACAGGATAACTGTGAGAAGAAAATTGACTTTGATAAACTTCCGCTCAATGTTCATGCGTCGATCATTATTCTCTTCTCGGAGACGTCTAGAAGCAATCATTTTCTTTTTGAAAGCCACGTGCAGGAGAATGTGAAATATTATGGTGAGGTACGTCAAAACAAAGTTATGGAATATCTTGTCATACTTTTCTTGGAAGTCTATAGGCAAACCCATCAAATGAGACACGCCGAATAATATTGCGTACGCGTAGATGACCAGGACGCATATGACCACGCGCTTTTTTGTCACCTTTCGGGCATGATTCAGGGGCGAAATCACAACAATGTACTGTGTGACGGTAAAAGTGAGCACGATAAGAAATGAAGCGTTCATGGTAGCTAGTTTTACTGGAGTTGCAACATCCAAAAGAATTCTGCAGGTGGTTGGTTTAAAACGGCTTTTAGTGTACATGACCGTAAGACATGCAGCGTACATTGGTTCGTCTGTTGCGGCCGTTAAAAGGTCGACAATCGCAAGCCCACAAAGGAAATAGGTTGCGGCGTTTCTAAAAATTTTCAAAGGATCGATGAAAAACACCAAAATCAACAAGCCGTTCGCCATGACGGATACCACAGATGAGATAAACAGGAAGATTGCAGAACCAAGAGCGAATTTAAAGAATTCGTCGTAAGGACTGGACACTTGTGTTGACGGAGAAAACATGGACGGTGCACATGGCGAGAAATTTCGTGTGAAATTTGTTGTGAAGTTGCAACGAAAGGCTGATGAATAATCCATTTCATTTGAGCGAGTAGGTAGGTGGTGTGTCAGGCTCACTAATGAACTGAAGTCGCAATTATTCCACTCTACATGCTACTTGCTTATATATCAATTTTGTATGTCCCATAATTATGTTGTGGCTTTCTTTTATTTAACTCGATTTCCTCACTGTTGGTGGCTTCTTCTTCCTCTTTTGCCATAACAATGCTTTAGGAGATGGGATCATCATCATTTGTTCGTATTTCCTAGCTGAAATTTTAATTACCCGAAAAAAAATTGGGAACAAAATCTTCCTTTGAGAAGATGCAAGCTATTCTAGGGAACTATTTTCTTTCCGAAAATGCTAGCTGACGTTTTTGACTGCCAAAAACAGCAATTATGACCCTTCCGAAAACCTCTCAGCTGCTATGATTTTCCCATTTCGAATCTTTCAGGCCACGTTTTAGTTACGAAAATCCGAGTGCAGCTGTAAAAAGGCATTTTTAAATACCTTAAGGTATTTCAAGTCTGTTTAAAGTGATGTTTTCATTAGCTAGAAGAATTTGATCTATTCGGATTCCTTTATAACTGACATTTTAATTGCCCGAATATGCTAGAGAACAAAATCTTCCTTTGAGCCGGAAAATACTAGCTGAAATGAACTTTCCACGAACTTTCTAGGGAACTGTTTTCTTTCGAAAAGTGCTATCTGACGTTTTTGATCGCCAAAAACAGCAAATACCGAACCTTTTAGAAAACCTGAGGGGCTATGATTTCCCCTTTGCGAATCTTTTAGGCCACGTTTCAGCTACGAAAATCCGAGTGCACTCTTTAATTGATGCCGAAAGCGCAAGGCGAATTACCCTCCACCGAAAAGATCTCCGTACCGAAACTTGTTGTTGGGTGCCCCTGACTTTTATTATTTCACTGACTGCTTGAAGTCTTGTCGTGTATCAATAAATTAGTAGAGACGGCAGCAGGTAAGTGAAACAAAATAAATTGAAAAATATGATGTGTTATATAGTTCAGTGACAGTTGTGTTGTTATTTGTGGCTCAATGTGATGTAGCGGTTTGTTTTACCACAATCGAATGGCCGTAAATCCAAAAATCGACTGCAGCAGGTTGATATAGTTCGAGAGCAAGTTAGCATATGAACTTTGCTATACTTTTTCATTCTATCTTTTCACAGATCTATGTGTGAAGGGGCACAGCAAACCAAGTTCTGTACGATTAACTTTTTTCCCAGAAGTTAGGCAATTTTCTCCTTCTTTTCGTGTCTTTCGGCTGACCCAGATTTTCGCGTTTTCAAAGGAAAAGAAGAAAGAAAAATGAAAGAAATGATGGAGTCAAACTTTTTCACTTTTATTCAGCAAAACTGGAACTAAAGAAGGACGAAACAGCTGTCCGTGGCGGCCACTGCCTGGGTGATATAGCTGTGCGCATGCATTAGGTACTGGCCATTCCGTGGGTTGACAATCTCGTCCCCAGAGCCCACTTTTCTTTTGGTCAGCACCAAGAACGTGGATCCTTCACGCATGTCAAAAAGGACCGCGACCTCTGGGAACGAGATAGACAGGTTGATGTAGGAGTGTGTCACTTGTGCTTTAAATGAGCTCTTTAAATGTTTTTTAAAAAACTAAACATTGTTTTTGCAAATGCAGATTTATCAATAGTATTTCGTAACGCTAATACCGGTTTCATCGTTAACCACGAAGAAAACGGCAAGTTTTCTGCTTAGGATACTTCCCAAATTAATGTGATCAAGTAAGCTGAAGCCACTTTAAGGGCACTAAGGCCACAAGGTGGCGGGCATTACCCCTTAAATCTACCAAAGCAAAGATTGAGCCCAAGCATTAGCAGCCATGGACAGCTGTTTCGGCCTTATTAAGCCTCGTCAGCATGGCATAGCTAATACTCAGGCTATAATACTTGAGCCTGAGCATTAGCTATGTCATGATGATGAGGCCTAACAAGGCCGAAACAGCTGTCCATGGCTGCTAATGCTTGGGCTCAATCTTTGCTTTGGTAGATTTAAGGGGTAATGCCCGCTACCTTGTGGCCTTAGTGCCCTTAGAGTGGCTTCAGCTTACTTGATCACATTAATTTGTGAAGTATCCTTGTCACTCCAGCCACATCCCACAAGCTTTACGTTTTCATTGCAAGTTTTCTGCTTAGATTGGCTCGCGGCTACTTAAAGTTCTACTTTAAAATTCTTCATATGGTACAAAAATGAAAACGCAGGTTAATCGTCTTATGTTACTCTCCCACAAGAGAGGCCTTGCGTCCATGTGGGAGGAAAAGAAGGGATCGGAACAGGAATATGTTTGATACAGTATTAATCATTGACAAAGTTCTGCCTTTATATATTTTGTTGATGTAAATATGAAAACACTACCTTAATGCAGCTTAATGTGACCGCTAACAAAAAGTTTTTAGCTTAGCAATAACTGCTGGAAAGTCGAGGATGCAGGCAAATCCGCGCATGTTAGTTCGTCCTTTTTTTTTTTTCGCTGGATTGTTACTGACACATCGAATTAGTCTTCGTCCTGGAGAAGTTCAGTTACAGCCAAATGGCAACCAAAAGCTGTAAAAAGGCATTTTTAAATACCTTAAGGTGTTTCAAGTCTGTTTAAAGTGATGTTTTCATTAGCTAGAAGAATTTGATCTATTCGGATTCCTTTATAACTGAAATTTTAATTGCCCGAATATGCTAGAGAACAAAATCTTCCTTTGAGTCGGAAAATACTAGCTGAAATGAGCTTTCCACGAACTTTCTAGGGAACTGTTTTCTTTCGAAAAATGCTACCTGACGTTTTTGATCGCCAAAAACAGCAAATACCGAACCTTTTAGAAAACCTGAGGGGCTATGATTTCCCCTTTGCGAATCTTTTAGGCCACGTTTCAGCTACGAAAATCCGAGTACATTCTTTAATCGACGCCGAAAGCCTAAGGCGAACTACCCTCCACCGAACAGATATCTACCGAAACTTGTCGTTGGGTGTCCCTGTTATTTGGTGATGCTGGCTTTATTTATTTCCACCCAAAACGTATGTTCAGTGTATTGAATCTGATGATCAAGACGTTGTGAGATAGCCGCCTTTAGTTGTCAACGTTTTCAAGGTATATTTATATCTTATAAATTAATGCACCGTTACCTACTTCAATACCAAACTTTGCACATGATGTTATAATTGTTGCTCAATTTAACCATGCCCCTATATTAGTTTACTGCCCCGTGCATTAAATCATTTAGACTTTTTTATACCAAAAGTATCACATGTATACCTCCCTTATCGCCGCTATCAGTAAATAATGCGTTTCAGTTAAGGCTTTTGGGACCGAAGATAATACAAAACATACTGTGCTACTTTTTAATTTGTTAATTGGTTTTTTTGTCTTTTGCTACGGGACAAAATATCAAATAACTTGAAAAAATTAACGATTTGGGAGTCTGTTCTTATTGTATAGTTTTTCTACTGGGGACCTTTGAGACAATTCGATCTTTAAAACTATTGATAAAATTAAATTTTTTCGTTGCTGGAAGCATCCATAGATGTATTCACATCAAATTTATCCAAGCGTGAATACAGCCCAATTTGTGTCACAAATTGTGATTTTCTAAAGCTGCTCCAGACCTATAAAGTAATAATTACTCAACAGCTGCGCTATAGCTCTCCAGCCTTCCGGTGTTTGATTGACCATCAACTTCCAGATGAATTGGCTCTAATTCACAAATAACCTCCCTCCAGGAACGATAAAGACATCGCTTTGCGTTTGCCATTGGCCGTTTAGATCCACTATTACTGGCCAGCATAAGAGTGAGAGGATTTTAAATTAAAAGATAAGTTAGCATTACCAGCGAAAGCAAAATGGAGTTCGTTAACACATCAACGATAAGCTGTAACTTGACAGCAAATTTAACTGGCAATTCCTCGTCGTACCTTCACCAAAGTCCATTGCCAGCAATGCCCGTACTGAACCGTTATGAAGAGTTCTTCCAATATGCATTTGGCTCAGCATTCTACATGATTATTGCTTCGTTTATTACCATGGTGGCAAACGGATTGTTGCTTCTGGTATTTTTCTTCGATCCCTTGAAGATCTTCAGGAACGCCACAACTTATTTTCTGGTCGGTCTTGCTATTGTCGATATCTTAACTGCCGCATCACAACAACCAATGTACGCTTCATGTTTCACAATGCCTTACATTGCACATCCTGACAAAAGGAAATGTCTCACTATTTTGCGTGTTGGTGGGGCGATTGGGATAGCCCCAATAAACGCATCATTTTCTTGTCGTACTCGCGTTCACCGTCACTCAATATATCGTTGTGATTTCGCCTCTAAACCACGCGCGGAAGGTGAAAAAAACACGCGTGATAATCTGCGTCCTGATCATCTACGTTTACGTCACCGTATTCAGCGTATTACCTCAGATGGGCGTTTCCAATGATATCCTACGAAAGATTGACACCGTATTTCACTCCATCATCTTGGGTTATGTTACCATAGCGGTGTACATCCTTCTGTACAGAGCCTTCAAAAAGAAAATGGACACTTCAAAGAGTCTTCGAGAAGACAAAAACACTCAAGATGCAGGCAAAGATGACAAACAAATCGCCGTTGAGCGTAAGTTTATCATCGTCAATTTTCTTCTAAGCGATATTCTTTTCATCTAGTTTCAGCCAGCCGCCATGCTCTGGATAGTTCGTTTGTTCTCCAGTGAAGACCCTACCAGCCAGAAAGTCTACATTATCAATCTCATGGTGGACAACTTGCTTTACCTGAAATTCCTGCTCGATCCGTTCGTGTATGCGTGGCGAATCCCCAAATATCGCCAGGCTCTGCAGATTGTCTTGCGTTGCGGTTGAGAAGGGCCTGAGTCTAGACCAAGGTTCGGCGATCGCGTCTTGTTTGAGATGAGCAAGTCACGTGACACTGTGATCACACTGGATTTTAAAAGCTTTTCACATGACTAAAACATTATGAGCAAACTAAGTTTGTAGACTTATTACGACCTTACGATAAAAGTCAAATGAGTCCTTGCCTTTGCTAAATAGTAACTATGCACACTTGTTTCTCATGCCAGTCTAGATTGGTTTTATTATTATAATTATTGGTGATAATAATTACGACAGAATAAATCAATGCATAGGATATTTCTCAGTCAGAGAACACACCCTGTCCATTGCAGTATCTGTTCGCCATAATTTAAATATTCATATCGCTATATTAACGTAAGGGCTGCCTACCAAATCGTCTGCGGGCGAAAGCCAAGAAGAAAGAATTCCGCCCGCTTACGGAACCAATCAGGTTGCATATATGCAACACGCCGCCCACTGACGTGTTAAGCCGGAGAAATGAAAAGAAAACACAAATAAAGAAAAAATAAGCAAATTTATAATGTTTTAGAGACTTCCACCTCTGCCTACTCATGCCAATTTGTTTCTAAAGCATGCCTAATTTCAAGCAATTCTGGCACAAATACCTGAATTTGCATTTTCTGTTTTAATTGTTATTATTATCTTAGTTGCAAAACAGGTATCGACGATTCACATCTGCCAATGTTGCAGACAAGAATTTCTGCTTGTAAGTTTTGGGCAACATCATCCAAATTACGCGCCTGGCGCTCATTCCAAATTGAAATTCTTTACCTTAACAACAGGGGAGAAACTGGCCTTGCCAGAAAACCTTAAACGTGGAGTGAATTATTTCAACCATCGCGCTATTCGTGTAGCATTCAACCTGTAAAGGCTAACGATGTTCTATCGGTTGCACGAAATGAGCTTTGTCGAAAAGGAGGTTTCTTAATCTGAATCGAGGGCATGGGCCTGTCGAAGGGCTACAGTAATAACCCGAGATGATTCCACATGCTGAGGTAGTGTTCTGGTTAAATTTGTTTGCGTGTACTGAGCAGCGTAAAACAAAATGTTACATTTGTTTTGACATTTAACTCTCCTGCGACATTTACCCACGCTGAGCGCAGATGTAACAATTATCTTTACTTTTGCACGGATACCTCCTTATTGTATGTAGATAACCTCAGCTCCGTGGATTATATAAACCAGCGTGGGGGTATATGACTATATATATATATATATTATATATATATATATATATATATATATATATATATTATATATAAATTTGCTTCATGATTTAGTAATTTTCCATTCCCCACAGTCTACACCCCAGCCGCCTTGCTAGTCAGTTACCAGAGTCATTTCTAAGGAAACAAAGTGTTGGAACGCAATCACAAGTGTATGAAAAAAGCCTGACTGATTTCGGTTTGGAAAATAGTTAGGAAATGTGACAGAGAACAAGTAACTATGTTACAGGACCATTACAAATAAAACAGGAGCGCTTGAACAAAAAATTATTTGAATAATAATCTATTTAAATTTCTGCCTACATGAAGAGAGAAGATACACTTAGAACTTACACTCTCCGATACTGAGTGGAAGTCAGATCATAACGCCCTAAATTGAAAGAAAAAAAAAAGAGTGATAAAAATGCAAAATGTTTCTCTGCTGTTCCTTTTATCGATATCTATTTTGATTTCACGAAAACCTGAAATTTATATTCCGCAAAATTAGACGAAAAAGGGGGCGCGTTCTGTAAAGGTGTTGGTGCTAGTTTTGTTGACACAGAAGCCACGAAGGCTTGGCTATCCTGTGCAATGAGAAGAGGAATGGAGACGAGAATGAGCTTGGTGGCCTGGCCGTTGGCTCGGCTGCATACTTTCTGTTTTCTGTGCTGCTTTCCGGCTTTGACCAGATATTTCTGCGCCAGAGTATTAATTCTTCCTTCGAATTTCCTTCTTCGTATTATGCAGATTACTGTGAAAAATTAAATGGCCAAGAAGTCAGATTAGAGGTGAGTTGTTATCGCAGGCGAACATAATCACTTGTCATCCGTCACTGCTAGAAGTTGCTAGTCAACGTAATGTTGATCTCTTCATCACTTTTCACAGGTTTCTGAAAACGACCAGATCTCATTGGTAAAAAGACTAGTCTTTGAGAAACTTGACATTCCCGTGGCGCAGCAGAGGTTGGTTTTCAAGGGCAAGACGTTAGGAGGTAATTAGTTATTTATTAAAAACAAAAATGAAACATAAGTCTTAAGCTTGAGCTTAAGATTACTGATGGTTTAACTGCAGAATACCCTACCACTTATTTGCATGTCATTGAATAAGAATAGCGTGTATTGTGTTCAGCTTCGTTCTTCAAAGAACGCCGACCAAGGTAAACAATAGTGGCAGGGTATTCAGCAGGCACGCGTTTCTTTTAAATTTTATACATTAGCTTTATTTATACTCATAAACATAAACATAATTAATTGTTTAATTATTGAAAATCAAGGGCGCAATAAAAAAGAATGCACTCGGAAGTTGATTTCATTCTTTATCTAAGGCAAAAATATGACGCTTTACATCAACAAAGTGATAACATAAATACATCTGCACATGAAAACTGGCAACATCTCACAATGTAAAATTTGCCCTCTTCCCGCGTGCTTTGGTCATGGCATGGGCTTACCTGAGGCTTTCACCGTACTTCGTGATCTGAAATCCAGATTCCGTCAGGCTTCTTTACCAGAAACGAAGAATCATAAAAAGCGTTTCCTCATCTCCAGCATTGTTCTATAATTTGCTATTGTTTTTTTTTTTATTGTTGTTGTTATTATTTATTTCACTGAAATATTTTAGACGTCAATAACTGAAATAATGTTTAATTTTTTTCTCAATTATAGTTTCCGGATTCTGGATTCTTGATTCCGGATTCCTGATTCAGGATTCCGGATACCGGATACCAGATTCTGGATTCCGGATTCCAAATTCTGTGTTTTAGGGTTACCCCTGTACTCAACAGATACCTTGCGATAGCCTGCATTGCAGGCATATTTTGTGAGGTGAAAGCATTATTTTTTTCGTGTTATTACAAACGAGCCACCATTTTGATTTGAGAAACCAAGGGTATTGGTGAGAGTAAAAATTTATGGATTATGGATGGGTTTTAGTGAAATTCAACATGGCACCACATACTTGAGAAAATAACTCACGCCCACCAAAAATGTCAGTCCCCATTGTGGGGATGGATTTTGATGTGTTATGTTATTGTTTTATTAGATTCTACCATTCTGCGCGAGCATCAGATTGTTGAAGGAAGCAAACTGCACTTGTCTGTTAGGAAGCCAGGTGATGGAGCCATTAGTGCTGAAGATCCAAGTGAGTTCTTTGCTCAGTTGAAGGATTTCCTCCATGTACACTTCAGTGCTCAGGATGCTGAAAAGTGATGGCAAAATTTAAGGAGGTTTGTTATCATTCATTCGTTCATTTAAAATGTGTAATTATAAAGTACTGAGGGGTTAACTGAGCATCGATACTTGCAACGGATATTTAGCAAACAAAATCGGGAGCATGTTGTTTTACTCGTATTGTTCACTTGCAGATTTGGTTCATCTAGTTGATCTGTGCTCTCCTTCATAATATCTCCTGGTCCAGGTTCACTTTCAACGTCCATATAAATCGTTATATCTAGCAGCGGATCATGACCAGGAACAACTAACGTGGTCAAGCCACATTTCGTCCATCTCGTCAACGCAACCCTAGTTCGACTGAATCCAGACCGAGACAATATTACTTTTGCTGGAACCCACCCGCTTGAATCTAATAAAGGTCTGGAAACTCTGTTTCCCTTTCCAAGGAGCGTCGTGTATCTGATATTCGAGAAGCTAAAAGCACCAGAACCCATTGGAAAATGAATAGCATCATTGTAGATATATTAAAGATAAAAATATATAAAAAATATCGGAGCGCTAGAAAACGTGGCGGTTATGTCTGGTCCCTCATTTACATTCCAGCAGTAATAATTTATTATCTTCCTTTATTTATACTAAGGGAGGCAGGATGGCTGAACGTTTGGGGCGCTGGATTTCAATGCAGTTGCCCTGGGTTCAAATCCCGCTCTGGTCGCTAGCAGGTGTTGTTCTGGGTAGTCCCTGGTTCAACTCCTCAGCCATCCTTGTAAATAGCCAACTGGTTTGCCTCTGGCCAGTTGGGATTCTTATCATGCTCTGTTTATTTGTTTCATAATTTGTATTCGTCTCATTATCCCTGAAAAGCCCAATGGGGAGAGGATAATTAAGTAATTATTATTATTAATTACTACATGTAGATCATTGGTCCAATATTAGAGCAATGAATTTTTTCTTTGTCATGTTCACAATACAAACAGGACTTCAAGATGTGGGTATGGTCTCTCAGCCTGGATGACATTGAAAGAATGGCCACCCTCCATATGAATGAGGGATCTGGTTCACAGTAAAACAGCAACTGACCCACCCCACCCTCAGCAAATTTGGTAGACTGTCCTGGACCAGCAGTGAATCAAAGTACAGGGGCTGCCCTTGTTACACTCTGCTGTGCGATGTACAGTGAGCTGTGCACTAGACTCACAAGATTCAGCTATATCTCTTTCCTCCTTGACTTAATAATTATTATTAAACAGTCAGTTTTCGATGTAACAAACATGTTACTAGGTAGTGGTACATTTTTGGATGGAGTCGAAAATTTTTTTTTGTGTTACCAGACGATGCAAGTCCTTCACGTTCATCAACCACTGAAAATGTTCAAAATGGGAAAGAGGACATTTTGCAGTGATAGTTCGTAAGCTCATTTTCCCTATAGACAGTATTCTTGGGCTCATCAATATGTCCTTGACAATCATCGTAATCAGTAAAGGAGGGTCTTCATTCTTTGGAATCTTTATTTAATTTTTATGTAAAGTGCTTTTGGACCCTTGGGAATTAGTGCTTTATGAATACTGTATTATCATTAACAACCATATATACTGTAATTTGCACATTTGCCTTTTTATGTGCTCATCCTTGATTATTTGTCATACTGGTTAAATTTTGGGTATGATATCCTACATGGTTGTTTAAAGTCTAGACAATGCAAATCTTGTAGATTTAGTCTGGGGTTTGCTCTGAGTATGTGCTTTTAACAAGATTGTGCTGTATGAAAAATTTTCAAGAGCCTAAAACTCTGAACCTTTGAAATCCTGGGTGCCCAACATTTATATTTTGTGTAGAAACTAAGATTTCCCAAAGGCAAAAGTAAGTTGCCAGGGGTTGCCATGCACTGCTAGAGCACAGCCCTGTTTAAGCATGTAGGCAATTAAAATTGCATACAGTGGAACCTTGATTTAATGACAGAAGTATCATGGGACTAGGGAAATTGGTCTGTTACACTGAGGTCCCTTTCCATACATTTTAAAAGGTTGGACTGAATAATGTTCGCTATATCGAGGGCTTCATTAAAAAGAGGTTAGTTGAATCTAGGTTCTGCTATAAATGAATTTCCCATGAAATGAGACGACTTCATGCAAAGAAACAAAGATGAACTGAACTTCAGAGAAACGAAATTTGCATGGAAATCTGTGTTCAGTTTTCAGTTAAAGATGTGAATCTTCTGATTTTTCTTGGACCCAAATTGCAGAATGTATCTGAATTTCAAATCTGGTTACAGGCTTTCTTAATATTGTATACACCTCTTTTATCTATAACTTCCTGAGTCTATGTATGGAATTGTCAATATCTCAGAGTTGGTCACATTCTACACTCTCCCACAAATTTGTTCTCTGTAATGCAAAACTATCGTAAGTGACGATTTTGGTGATTTTTTTTAAATTTTGCTCCAAAATAGCTGATTTCTCCCACACAAGCTTGTTTTCATAATTATGGTAAACATTGCCCTGTTTTTTTTTTTTTTTTTTTTTTTCACTGTTTCCCACTTAGTTCTCAAGTAAACATAGGCAGGAGGATGACTGAGCGGTTAGGGCGCTGGATTTCAATGTGGTTGCTCCAGGTTCAAATCCTGCTCTGGGCCCAGTTGCTCGAAGCATGGTTAGCGCTAACCAGGGTTAAGTACCATGACAACCAATAGGTTTTAATACATCTTAACAAATGGTTAGCGGTAACTGTGCTTTGAGCAACTCAGCCCTGGGCCCAGTTGCTCAAATTATGGTTAGCACTAACCCGTGTTAAATACCATGACAACCTATAGGTTTTAATACATCTTAACCAATGGTTAGCGCTAACCATGCTTCGAGCAACCCAGCCCTGGTCGCTAACTAGTGTTGTTCTGGGTAGTCCCTGGTTCAACTCCTTGGTCATCCTTGTAAATAGCCAACTGGTTTGTCTCTGGCCTGTTGGGATTCTTATTGTGTTATGTTTATTTGAAGTATTTGTTTCTAATCACATAGTTTGTAAAGCGCATTTGATCATATCTACATGTTAATTTGCACTATAGAAATATTAATAAATTAAAATTAGTTAAAGTAAAAAAACATGTTTACCCCAAATCGTCACTTACAATAGTTTTGCATAAAACCCTTCGATTATTATTTGTCTTCTTTTTGCTGGTATTTTTATAAACCTCTCTTGTTAAGTTTTAACCATTTTATTCATGTTATTCCATAGAATTGTAAAGAAATAAAACAATAAATAAGTAGGCTTAAGTATGGTGATTTAAATTTGAAACAAGAAAAATGTTAATAGGTTAAGAGTTTGGATTCAAATGAGGAAATAAAAATTAAGGGCATTTCATTCTACCAAACCTATTGTTGGTTAAGAGGGAGTTTCATGCATTCATGTGCATCTGAATACTATGTTTTTGTCACTTTTTGACCTTTTATCTTTATTACCTTCTCGAGATTTCATGTAATCCAAAAAACCATCATAGGCTTGTACATGTAGTGCATAACCCCGTAAATATCTCAGAATTTTTGGGTGATTTTTGGAGTATTTTTGATGATGAAGAAGAAAAAGGTGGTTTGTGGGGGTGGGGGTGGGGGGAGTGATTTTATGAGAAGGCAATCTCGTGCCGACAGTCCTCAGGCTCTTTGGCCAGCGGTTAGTCGCCAGGAGAGACTCTGGGATAATAGGAAAAAATCAAATTTTTTGATTGGCTGGCCCGTAATGGCTTCCATTGTTTTACCCCAGATTTTCTGGGAAAATGGCCGTCCATTATCCCAGAGTCTCTCCGGTCATCCACCTGCTGACCAAACAGCCCGAGGTCTCTGGGTACGAGATTGATGAGAAGGTGAAGATGGAAATTGGTATGTAGTGGCAACTGGCAAGGCTTGATTATAACCTACTGGACAAGGGGCCACAGAACATGGCACCATGCTGAGGGTGTGCCTCATTCCTGAACTTCAAGGAGGGCCCACCAAAGAAAGATATGTCCCCTCTCTGATGGGGCTCCAGCGCAGGGTTGAAGGGGTGCTGCAGGTATATTTGTTGCTGTTACCTTATCAATAAGCAAAGCTCAAAAATGGAAAATGTGTGGGTAACACCGCGGAGAGAATTACAGGCTCTAGTGTTAATCTAAAACGTCATTTCTTGTATGTCAAGGATTGCAGAAACAACAAAACTGTATTGTGGGTGATACAATGTACTGGTGGAAAACCCCGGCCCAACTGCATAATTCCTCGTATGGAACTATTTTGCAGAACGTTTCCTTACCTTTAACCTCTCCTGTTTAGTTTGTGTTTTTTATTCTTTAATCATCCACGAAACAAAGATTATGCCCAAGCAATTGCAAGCACAACAATTGAAGAACCTATATTTTCCAGGTTCACTGGTTTCAAAGCAACACGCAAAACAAACAAACAAACAAACAAAAAAAAAAAAAGAATAGGAAAAGAAAAGAAAATAGTACGGGGTGTCTTTTTATCACCCCAGGGGCTTGTATTTTATTCTTCAAGATGAAATATTTCTCGGATAATTTTATAAAGAGCGAATAGATAATTGTTTATCTTAATAATATGTTGACAGCTTTAAAAAACTGAAATGGACAGGGAAACAAGTTGAGTAGAATTTTTCAATCGGAAAAAAAGGAAAATAATCTCCACTTTGGGAACAGTTCTTTATTTTTTATTTTGGGGGCATTTATTATTTTTGATCTTAATTTTTTCAAATATAATTATAGTGCTTATATATTCGCGGCTATTTTTTTCGCCCCCGAATATCATGCATTATTTATTGTCGGCAAATACAGTGAAAAAAAAATTTAGGCGAAGGAGTGGTTAAAAAAAACGTTTTCGAACCCATTTTCGTTACATTTTACGAAATTTGTCATTGTTCTTCGGCAAAGGCTTTCTTTATGAAGTATGCTATGTGTTCATTTAGCGCAAATATGAATTAATTCCATGAGGAAATGAGAAAGGAACAAACAAAAGCCTTGTAATTTATGCAAAGTAAGCCATTGCATATGTTTGAAGTTCGCTCTCATTGGTCAACAATAACAATTGTTTGTCTTTCTACGCCACTGATTGGTTACAAGACGGGAAGCTGTTTTGATTGACGTGTGATCTCTGCGTGTGGAAGTCGTACTTTCCGAGCTCGTTCGTGAGTGGTGAAGAAGAGGGTTGAGGCAGCCACTCGTATGCGATCTGCAACTCGCGTTTTCGTTGGCTGTTCTAACTCAAACGAAACACCGGCCAACCAACAAAAAATCGACAAAGGTTTGTTTTACCTTCACGCCCTCCACCAATAATATTTCTTGCCTTTGAGATTGAACGTTTTTGACTCGGAAGTTTCGAATCGTTTCGCTATTTACCAGTCGTGTCTTGCGGCTTCGTTTTGTCGCGCAAATATTGTTCTCTTCAAATTGTTTACATCGACTTTTCCGGGCGTTTTACGATGTCAGAGACCCTGTGGGCTTATTTTGTTTTGAGGACGACGGTTTAACTTAGCGGCGAATTCTAGGCTCATCTCTGCTTTTCTTGTTTTCGAAATGGCTTTTGCGATTTGTCTGCAGACTGACAGATGGAAGGCGTGGAGGAGACGAGAAATGAAAACACAGATGGACTAGCACAGCCGGATGGCCAAACTGGTTATCCGCAAGCTGGACTAGCAACTTACACCCAGTCAAGCACAGTACCCAACGGACATGGCACGGAACAAGTCAGTATTAGAGGAGTACAGCAAGTCATCGAAAACAGACCCGAAGTTCAAAACGAAACTCACGTCGGGCTGGGCGATGATAGAGGTCACCTCTCTATTTCTAACGTGCCAGGTGGTGTGCAAGTCGCGGTTGTTCCCTCAACAGATGATGTTGGAGTCGTAGACGGCAGCTTGGCGAGCGCTGCTTCGGCTGTGGAAAGAACTGATGATGGCTCCCATACCGTAGTAACTACCATTCCTGCCGAATACAGTTTGCCAGGAGCTTTGCAAACGCAATATGTTCTTCATGAGGAACACGAGGGTGAGACAAATATTCAAATTTGCTTTACAGTTTGATTTATAAGCTTATTTTTTTTGTCTGGATGAGCAAAGGCGTATAAATTGCAGCGTGCATCTTGGTCCAGTCGATTTCTTACTAAGTGAACACACGTGTATTGTTTTATGGAAGGTCGCCTTTGTGCCCTCCAAATAAAGCCATATCGCTTTAAAAGTTGTTTTCCGGTTGTTTAAAAAACCTCAGTGCTGTTGTCCTTGTCGTCGATTCTCGTCAAACGAACCTTACGACTTCTTTCTCATGAGCTGCTCATTTCCCACTGGCCTGCGCATGCAGTACCTAATAGTGAGTGTAAGACTTTCATTCCGTTAGGAGTTCATCCCGTGCTATACCCCTGTATTCATTTACATGCTGGTATAACGTTTCATACCGCTATGAGATTTTACATATTATTACACCCATTTTGAAATCACTGGTGATCCTTGCAATCTGATTGGCTCTCAACAGTGCAATCTATTCCCAAATTGCACCATTTTCTCCTTTCTGTAACTCATCAAAATGAAAGTGAAATAATACTAACCTATCAAATTTCATGGATAAACAAATATTAATATTGACAAAAAACTGTGTGATTTAAAAATGGGTGTAATAAAGTGGTATTTGAACTTCATGTCATGCAATTTTGGTCTGAAATCATACTCGTGATTTCAAATCAAACTCGCGCTGCGCGCTCATTTGATTTTGAAATAGCAGGTATGATTTCAGTTCAAGTTCAATTACCATTCAGTTCAATTACCATTATTAAACACCCCATTAGCTTAACCTAGCCCAGCTCTCTCACTTTTCTTAATTTGATTATAACCAGTACCCGGTTGGTGTAAACATAATTAAAAGACAAAAAAGAAGGGCTTTTGTTGATGGTCTTATCGCCTAAGTAGCCTCTTCTAGAAAACATACCCAATTCAAGACTAGAGTGCACAAACCATACCCTATTCAAGACCAAAATGGTCAAAATTGATACCCTATTTCAGACCAAAATGGCTAAACAACCATACCCTTTGGGGTTGCATATACCATATAGGCTGTGTTTTCACTAGGCTGATTAACTAGCTGAACATTCTTCCTAGGTGTTTGTTTACAGACCAACATTAGCTAGTTAAACATGACATCTGTTTTTACTGGGAAATTTTAAGCCACTAATAACTCGGAAGATTCAAATTACAAATCCGCACAACTTTCAAAAATGGCGGGAGAGGAAGCGCTTTTAATGACTTCACTAATACTGATTCTCGCTATATTTTTGCAAAAGAGAAGGAGTTTCGTTCAGAGGATGCGATCAACGTCTCGGCAGATGCGGAGGATGCGACAGAATGTTGTAATCCTGCAAATTCAACGCCAAAACAACATACATCGCCGTAAGCGCAAGACCATGTGGGTCTATCCAAGGCCCCAGTTTTGGTTCGAACAGCTTGTTGTAAATCGTTACCAAGATCATCTGTGGCGCGAGCACTTCAGAGTGAGCAGAGATAGTTTTGAACACATCTATGGACTCCTCAGCCCTGAGCTGGTGCGACAGAACACAATTCTTTGCCAAGCTATCTCAGTAGAGAATTAAGCGGGTTGCCGTTGCTCTTTGGAGATTAGCTACTGGGAATTCATATAGAACCGTCGGGATAACCTTTGGAATCGGTCGATGCACTGCTATGAATGCAAAGGACGAATTCTGCACTGCCTTGTTGTGAACAGCGAGCGATTTTATCAAATTTCCCAAGACCGAGGCCGAGTGTCTGGACAGTAATTTTGCCAGATTGTTTGGCAGGCATCTGTCACTACACGCGATGCGATTGGCTGCGGTATTTGTCAGGACAAGTTAAACCATCTTGCGAGGTACTATAACTCTGCGTGAGTTTCCTGTCGTAAAGGCGAGAAAACCCGTTGTTTTTCCTTGTGAAAACAGTTGGCAATGTTAACTCGCTAAACACTAGACAAAGTGTTTTCACTGTATTTCCGGACTTTTCTGACTTTATCTAGCTAAAATTGTCCTAGTGAAAACACAGCCATAAGAGTTCACCTCACTGGGATCTTTCAACAGTTTTGTCAATTTTTGTTCTCATTATCACCATGGGGTGTTGAATCTTAGACAGATTCTTTGGAGTACCTTTCCTTTACAAAGTGTACATTCTCTCAATTGGCCATGTTCTAAACGAGTGAGGGCCTGGGAATGAGTTTTAACATTTATCGATTGGAAAAAAATTGTTGACACTGCATGAAAGAGCATCCCAAAAATGGTCACCCTGCCAACTTTGACGCTGCTTAGTTGAATTGGAGCTGAAACAAAAGCTTTTGAAAATTGTGAAAATTAGAGACTTTGTATGGTTTGGAGGGACACACTTTCCAAAATAGAGACATTTGTATGGGATTTTTTCAAGATCTAACTGTATGTCAACTGGCAACTTTTCAACCAAACATGGTCAAACTTGTGGAACGCACTTATTTTGAGATGCCCTTTCATATGAGAATCGATTTAGTTCAATGCCATTGATTTTCAATGAAGTTTGGATTCGTTCCCAGGCCCTTACTCGTTTAGAACATGGCCAATTGCATTAATCTCTACCATTTGCAAGCTTTGCATGCACTCTCAGGGATTGCCGAGGGGGAGGGGCTGGTAGGGCTATGGCCTTATCACTTTTTTCTTGGATTGAGTTTTGAGGGCTCCAGATGACAGGATAATGTATGAATTTTACCACTTGAACTTGACCAGATGTTGTAGCCATGCCACTTTCAAAATTTTCTCTGCGGTCCCTGCCTTGGTCACATTATGTTGATTATTTCTCCTTTTATTATTGCTTTCAAGTACTGGTACCTCATACTGTAATAGTCATAATGATAATAATAATAATTTATTACTTCTTTGGTGCAAATTAGCATTTGGATGTGACCAAATGAGCCTTACATGTGCTTCTAAAAACCTACATCATACACTTACATTTATGAAATATACAGTCGATTGAAGCCCTAAATGAGGAAAATGGGTTTAGATGAGAGCTGTGGCAACAACAAAATCTACCAATTTCAGAAGATAACTTTTTCCGGCACATGATCCGTGTGTTGTACAAGGGAGGTACATATGTAACTTGCTTTTCTGCAGTACTCTACAAATTGTCTTCCTCAGAAGAAACAGGAGGATGGGAGACCTGATCTTGCATCCCACATATTGATAGAAACAATTCTCTTGACTAAGATAAAACAATTCTTTTTAATCATCTATATAAATTTGTAATTAAGTTAAGGGTAATTGCAATGGGAATGATAACAGTGATAATAATTGAAGGGCTCAATGGATGAAGGGTGTAAGTGACGATTTTGGCCATTTTTGGCAGCAAATATAACAAGAAATATGATTAGCGCAGCTGCCAAGAATTACATGCATATTATTGGTTCTCTGTAACAGGGAAAGGAATGCAGAGCTCGAATGAGCAGCCATTAGTGGGGAGGTGCATTACATGATCCTAATAACAGCTGCGAAGGAGACTATCTCTTGCCCTGACCAATGTGTAGAGTTCTGAAAAATCTATATTAAGCTCCGGCTAAATATTCTAACATTGTTATTCAACATTTTGTTGGTTCAATAAAAGTGAGATGATGTTTATAAACAAGCATTTTTTGTTGGGTGGATGTTTTGCCATTGTTCAAACACTTTTTAAAGGAACAGTGTCACAAGGATTTTGCTTTTTTAGGTCAATTCTGTGCTAAAATCGTTTCTTTAAGGCTTTACTCATAAACAAAATGCTTCTGTAAAGCTACAATGAAGATATCAAATGAATTTTATCAGAGAGGGCTAACCATCATAAATTCCTTGATTTTGAAGACATAGCATCAAAACTTGAAAAACTTGGCCAATTTTTTCAAGTTTCAATCCATTTCCATCCTTGACATCCATAGCAACAGGCGACAGGACACAGTTTCAGTACCTTCAAATAGTCTTTAATAACAAAACTAGACCATTATTTTTGGAATTCAATTGATGCAAAGACACATTCTAGCTTTTTATATAAATTCGTAAATTTGAACCCAGGAGTCATATCATAACTAAGTGAAGCACGATCGTCCGGGTGAGTGTAGTCCTGAGAAGGACTGTTTGTGGTGACATTGACTGATGTTTCGACAACCTGAGCCAACGGATTGCACTGGAAAGTTGGTTTACTAACTTAGAACAGACACCACTGAACCGTTGTCAACAGCTTCCCGCACCTTACAAACGACTTATTGACGATATCAACAACAGACAAACAATAGACACACCGACTAATTTGACTAACAATACACCTACGAACATTTGACTAACAAAAGACGGATCGAAACGCACCAATCACAGATTACAGTCTTCACAGCCAATAACATCATAGCTTAACTGACAGACGACCAATAACATCACGACTTCGTTGACCAATCACATTAACGACCAGAGTACTTATACCATATCCTGACGTTACTCCAATCACTTGACTCTGATGATGACTTCCGCTCAGGTTGTCGAAACGTCAGTCAATGTCACCACAAACAGTCCTTCTCAGGACTACACTCACCCGGACAATCGTGCTTAACTTAGTTTTTATATAAAATAGTGCGACACTGCCCCTTTAATGCCATTTAGCCATGCTTCTAACATTGTTATACAACAGATGTTAGATGTCATGTCATACATAACATTGTTATAATGATTAGCTGGGTGGTGCTGTCATTAAGGGCTGGGGGTCAGTGATTTTCCCTAGATATTTTGAGTTATTGAGTGCACAGTCTATATCCTGGCTACTTTGGTAGAAAATAACAGCATATGGCCTATAATGCAAGTACTGGGATCCCTGGTCATACATCAATGCTAAGTGATGAAAAATAATGCACCTATAAATACAAAGCTTTAATGTTTTCCCTCCTGAGCATGTCCTCCTGGATATCTACAAAGGGCCTTTAAAATGTGTTGTGTTTTGTTTCACTTAGTGTAACTAAACTGTTTGAAGAGAGATCTCAATCACAGTTATCTTTAGTAATATATTCACTACATGTTTTTTTTTGTAGTTAATAATTAATTGCCCTTTCTGTGGTGATCTATTTTATGGTGATGAAAATTTAATGTGCTCCTTTTTGTACATGGTAATCTTTTCCTGGTGTGATATTTCCTAGAATGAATTAAATAAATATTTGCAAGCTTTGTTAGTGGGCTTTAAGTGAAATTCCTTCCTGCAATAATATTTGATTTTTATTGTAAATCCACAAATTCCATCATCATTTAGTTTTTGGTTAGTTCAAATATTGTGTCATTGCATTATACCAAGATACTGGATAGAGCCTGCTGTACAGCATAAAAATCATTTTGCACACTTGTGTCAGTGGAATTAGCACTTTATATTCATCAGGCATATGAATAATGGATAATACACAAAAGATAAGTTGATAAATTGTTTTTGAAAAAGTGCACTTCATCATGGAAGATCCAATCAGAAGTCTTGATTGTAACCAGTGAATTGTTTTGATGTGATAAAATCTCAGAGATTCAATTTTCATGTCCTTAATTGTGTAATTAGGATAGGCTTATTAAATTTTGAAAGGGAAAGGGAAAGTAAGCGTGTTTTGAAAGGTAGCGATGAATGTGAACATGGGTTACACTGGCGGCTATCCGATGATGCCGTATGAGCCCACTTTCCCCACACAATTCAACCCTTTTCCATTTCCCAAAGGTTGGTCTTGATTTCATTTTTAGTGGCTTTTGGTGGGTTTTAATTCTACGTAGGAGTTGTACAGCAAGGTGAAACAAGAGTTAGTTGATTGGCTGTTGTCTTTGATGAATTTGTCCTAGTTCACCAATAATTCAAAGAAGCCTTTGCACACTTCCAATCAAGTCTTAATAGAATTTACCTTCTAAAAGCTTTTCTGTGAAAAGAGAAAATTTCCTCTCTATCCAATGGTTGTTGAAAATCACTGCCACTTCCCAATCACTTTCAAGGGTAGTTTTGTGGCATTCATTGTGTGGAAAATCTTGTCAGAAACTTGCTTCTGATTTGAAGAAACACAATGTACATGACTCTGGTGCTCTGTTTTGAGTTTGTTCATAGGATGAAGGGAATTTTACTCCATTATATTGCAAGTGAATCAATTGGTAGATTTGCCAACACATTCTTAAACCCGTGTGTTCATTCATTTGTAGATTTGCTTGAATGGTAAAGACAAGTAGTATTTTCATTTCTGTCCCTAAAAGTAGATTCTGATTTGTAGTTTGTTTATTTACTTCCATAAATGTGTACATGTACCAGTATGTAGATTTTACATGTATTTAATTTTGCGCCTTGAAACGTTTCATTTATTTGTAAGTACAGATTATAGTGCATTGAGTCTATACAAGAATTGAGTGACTTTTGTTTTGAATTATTTTAATCAAAAGATGAGGCAGTGACTTCTGTACAAAATTCTATTTAAGACCCTACATGTGTGGTTACACACAAGAGTAGGACACTTTATGTTGTATGCACATGGACTTAATACATGTAGTTTTGAAAAGAGCTTGGATTGATGTTTTCAAACTCCTGTAAAATGAGAAGAAAATGATTTCATTCTAAAGTTATGAAGATTGTATGGTTACACCCATCTCATCACAAGAATTTGCATTTTCTTTTAAATAACTCTATCATATGACAAGTTTAATCCCGAATTAAAAGAGTACTACATGTATGACAAGTGGTGTGTTGTTACTACCAAATTCTCAGAGACGTGACTAACACTTTCTGTTGCCATCAAATGTCTTTGAATTATGCACACGCAAGTTGACAAAAGTATCCTCATCGTCCTTGTACTGAATTCTCAATTCTTCATCAGCAGTAAAGTGTAAACAGTCTATCAGTTCCTTCTAGTGCTCAAGACTTGCATTGGTTCCTTAAAGCTGGCCACATCATCTCCTTAGAGAAAAGAAATATAAAAAAACTTTCAGTTGTAACATGTTTCGAAAATCAGTTGAAAGCATTGAAGTGCAGCGAGCGAAGGAATGTTATCACGTGTGTATCACTTTTTATGAAGCAGTGTAAAGCCACGTGACCCAAAACATAACTGTTTGTCACCAACTGCTACGGCAGTCTCAAAAAAAAAACAGTCTACCTGTTTCGGTAGTATTAAAACATTATCACCTTCTCTTATTGAACAGGAAATGAAGATGCTGGTGTGCACGGTGATATAGATCCTGAAGAGAAAGATAGAGATGACATTCTTCGAGAGCAGGTAAATGTGATCGTTATCCATACTTATATTTAGTATACCGGTAACTGTTGCTGGGAGAAGGTGCTAAAACAATAAATTTTGGTTATTGGCCAAGCGTGAGGTCAAGACGGTAGGATATTGGCCAAGTAAAACACCTAAAAAGAATGAGGCCGATATCCTGTCATCTTGACCAAACAAGCTTGGTCAATAAAGGATTTATTATATGGCTCAAAGGATGCTATTAAAATACAGTCAAACGCGGGACAAACGGGCTATCCTGGGTGGTCAAGATGGCTCCATCTTGACCTCTTGATTCATCTTGACCGCTGAAAGAGCCAGTCATATAATAAAACAGGTTACAAGACTTTATGTCTGTTGATCAATTCCTTTATTCTCCCAATCTGTTTCACTTCATTGAGAAATAAAAATTTGCAAGAGAAAATAAAAATAATATCAGTTGTGGAGAGGAACATTGAGGCTACGCAATTGCCGACTGTTGTTGTCCTTTACATGCATTTAAATGGGTCTTTTTCTCTTAAGGCTGGTTTTCACTTGCAACGGATCAGAGTCTGATTGGAATTATAAACAGAATCATGGGGCATTATGATCTCGTGAAAATGAAAGCGACAGAGTTGTGAGCAAAAATACTGATTCTGTTGTGACTCTGTTGCTTATGATCTGGTGAAATTAGTTTGTCGGAGTGGCAAGCTCTAATTGGTATGAAACTGTAATCAGAGAACGTGAGAACAAGCATTGTGATTGGTTGGTTCTTCTACTTCTGCTTCCGACTGACAATCTAGTTTTCACTGGGTCATAAGCGACAGTCATAAGCGGAATTGGAAGAAAATGGAAACATTCTGATTCTTCTGACTCCGATTCTGTTGAGCTTGTGATCTGCTTACGACTCCAATTTTTGATTTTCACTGGGTCATATGCGCTCCAACTGTCGCCCCGATTCCACCTCTGTCTCTAGTGAAAACCAACCTTTAGTAACATGCACTAAATCAATAATAATACTGAAAGTTCTTGTGAAAAGTAATTTCTTTCCTGTTCAAAACCTCAATGAAACCCCTGCATTAATGATTATTGTTAACTTAACTGGTAATTTTGATTTTGCTCCTTGTAGGATCGGTTCCTGCCAATTGCTAATGTTGCCAGAATAATGAAGAAGTCCATTCCCAAAACTGGGAAGGTAATGCAGCTGCTTTAGTGAGAGTGCAGTTAGCTGATTAAGTTACACTGGTTTTCTAAAACCTATCATGGAACTTAGTAAAGAAAGAAAAATCAAAACTAGACAAATTAAACCACTCAAGCCAACCATTCATTCTCCTGTAGGATTTCTTAATGCTTTTGCTCAAGTTAGTTTTTTCAGAAAGTAACTCTTACATTGTACAATCAAGTGAACATACTGTAAATTGCTGTTTGTTGTATATAATTAAATATATATATTAATATATATATTAATATATGTATATATATATATATATATATATATATATAATATATTAAATGTATATATTAAATATATGAAATGTAATAAATTAATTATTATAATTAAATACTAGTACACGTTCACCCAAAAAGTTATACTGCAATTGATATTACAGTTTGAATGCAATGTTAGTGTCTTTACTTGGTGACTAAGACAAGATTCTCATTAGAAACTGAATGATTTTTTTGTTTTACTTCAGATTGCAAAGGATGCCAAGGAATGTGTTCAGGAATGTGTGTCAGAGTTTATCAGCTTCATAACTAGCGAGTATCCTTCAGAAAATGAAAATAAAAAATAAATATTATTAGTAACCATATGTACATAAACATTTTAAATTATTAGCAAAGAGATGACAATAAACAACAGAACAGATTGCGGAATGTACATGCCCATACTGTCTTCCAATATTTCACACTTCCAAAGTATGGTTCAAGTATTCTTGTTGGATTAAGTATTTTAAATTAGCAGTCGTTTTGAGAATGCCAGACATTTTTGTTAAGAAATTCCAGGAATTTATTTCGGGGTTTTTTTTGAAAACTTTCTTGTCCCTCGAAAAGTAAAAAATAATTAATGGAGTTGAGTCCTTGACTGTTGCGCAGAGCTAGTGAAAGGTGTCACCAAGAGAAGCGTAAGACAATCAATGGAGAAGACGTGCTCTTTGCCATGCAGACGTTGGGTTTTGATAATTATGTGGAGCCCTTGAAACTCTATCTTCAAAAATACAGAGAGGTGAGGCTTTCAATTTGAAATATGCAACAAGCTTTCTTACAGAAGAAGCTTACATGTATATCACATATATGTACCTTTCAAGGAAATAGAAGCATATTTGCTGGTGGTGACTTAAAATATTTTCCTGACTTATGTACCTCTTACGAACCGAGTTTGAGGTCCGTACTGTAAGTTACGGACCAAGATTTTTTTCCCTTTAATTTATGGCCCACGGGTTAAGCGCTAGGGCCATAAATTAATCGAAGAAAATGAGGATCTGGAACTTAAAGTACGGACTGAGAAAACAAGGTTAGTAAGATATTTATGATATCTCTGAGGTTAATCCGGCACACGGGAAAGAAAACTAGTTGAAGTCAAGCAAGCCATAATGTAGAATACGGCCTGCAAAATTGGCCAATCACAGTGCACATAGTTAAAGAGAGAGAACGTAACAAAATGAATTACTGCACACTTGATAAAGACGTATAGTAAACTCCTTCACTGCAGACACCCCTGTATGGCGGACATCTCTTTAAGGCAGACACTTCAGCTGGCCCGTCCAAATTGCTCATACTGTATTCTCTGTAGAATGGAATGGTTGAATGGAATGGTTTATTTCAAAATCACATTGCAGCCCAAGGGCTGAATTAAGCAATTTTACAATAAAAGTTTACAAGTTTAAAAATTCACAAGCATATTATATAAAAGTATCAATAATAATTAATGTAACGAAACTGCCTCTTAAGCGGACACCTCTCTAAGGCGGACACTGAGAGCTGGTCCCAAAGCTGTCTGCCTTAAAGGGAGTTCACTGTGTGTCTAGAAATGTGAAAGAAAATTTTACAAGCAGGTGAGAAAGAAGTTAGAGCTCATTATTTTCTTTGACAATCACTCTTTATTATTTATAAAGGAGATGAACAGTGCAGTAATGCAAATTTAATGAGAATAAGGAAAATATTTAATTACAGTACTACTGTCTTCAGCTTTTGTTTCAATTTCTGCTAGAGATACAGTATATAGTTATTTTGTATAAAACTGTTCAGCAAAAATATGTGCCTATGGGATTTTGGAAACATGTCTTCACTCAGCCATTCATAAAGATTCTCTCCTTTTTATTCAGTCTATTAAGGGAGAGAAGTCGGCTCTTGTTCCAGAGGGAAGAGAAGGAGAAATGGAGGAAGATGAGCATACTGTTCATCAATTCCAAGTAGCAGGTATGGATCTACCTAGAGTATTCTTTTATCACTTTATGAATGGAAGGGTGTTCCGCAAAACGGGCGTATATCACGTGTTTCTTTTTTGCCTTCAAATCCAAATGTCTCTAAACTCACTCTGCTTTGGCATATAGACTAGAAATGGTGTCAGAAATGAAGTTCTGCACTCATTTTGTGATTTAAAGGCCTGGATTCAGCAAATTAGCATATGACTTTTGCCTACAACTGGACCAACTCAAACAAAAGAAATCAATCGTGCATCAGATCCTTTTGTTTCTGTTTCTTGAGTTTTGGGGAAAAGTCATACAGTGTAAGCTAATCCTTCGGATCCTAGCTTTCTAATCGCAAAATAAGTACAGAACTTCATTTCTGACACCATTTCTAGTCTATATGCCAAAGCAGAGTGAGTTTAGAGATATTTTGGATTTTATGGCAAAAAAGCGATATATGCCCCTTTTGCAGAACGCCTTTCAATTATTGTGAGTGGACTTGCCAATTTGAAACCTGTCACCTCCCTAGAACCCTTAGCCTTCCTTATTCTTGGTTTGTACGGGTCCTGGAAATCCTGGAATGGAATTTTTAGTCTGACTAGCATTTTAAAGGACTGGAAAGTCCTTGAAAATGTTGAGAGGTCCTGGAAAATCCTGGAATTCTGTAAACTCATGATCAAGTAATAAATTTTTCTTGAAAGGCATTGAGGAGCAGCCACATGAGAAGATCCAACAACTGGAAAATTATTCTTGTTTGTGCGTTATGGGTCATTGAAAAAGCTTTCTGAAAAAAATTTCTGTTTCTGAAAAAGGGTACAATACCCTGCTTATTGCTTACAAGAAGATAAGGAGTCAGACTGTAGAAACAAGATTGGTATCACAAGCAGCACTAACTTGTACTCAGATCTAAAGGTCCCTAATTACTTATTAATTGAGAAAAATTAATGTTTGATGTCTGTTTTTCGTTTCCTTCAGCCACTCATACTCAGATCTAAAGGTCCCTAATTACTTATTATTAGAGTAAATATTTGTTGTCTGTTTATTGTTTTCCTCAGCCACTCATCTTCACCCTTCAATGATTGCAACAGATCAAACTCCAACGACCATTTACAGCACAGCACCATACCAAACAACGGTGAGTTTGAGTGCTGTCTTTTTCCCCCTCCATTCATAGATTCTAAGGTGAATAATTCGTTTCAGTAATCGTTGCTAGCAAGATCCAGGGTGTAGGGAATACTTGACTCATGTTCAGGTTTTGGAGAGCTGATCGGGGTTTGGTCCCTGTTTGGGACAAAAGTAACCTTTTCTGAAAGCTTCTGATACACGTAAGCTAGAGAGGATCCAAGATAAGGCTCTTAGGGCTTTCTACTGTGACAAAGTGTCAAGTTATGAGGAACTGCTGGCTGCTGCTGGTCTCCCAACATTGTTCAATCGAAGACTTCAAGACATTGCCATTTTAATGTTTAAGGTTAAGAATAACCTATGCCCACAATATATTACCAATCTTTTTAAAAGACAACAAAGCAACCATAATCTTAGAAACGCTGATTTTATTTTGCCGAGATTCAACACAGTAACGTATGGAAAACATTCAGTGAAGTATTTGGGTCCAAAGTTATGGGCCAGGATACCCAATAATATTAAATCAGTCAGTTTAAAGACTTTTAAAAAATACATTAGAAATAGGGATTTAAGCACCTTAATTGACGTGGGCAGTGGGTGCAAATGTTATCTGTGTTCAACTTGAATATTAACTGTTATTAGCTTTTATAGTCTTACTCTGATATATATATTTTTAATATTCATTCCTTTTGTAAACAGTTTTATCTTGATTTATCTTGTATATAGTTTTGATATATTGTAACTTATCTTAAGTGTCCCCAATTAGCAGCAATGCTAAATCTTTGTAGACACATTAATAAAGTTATGATGATGATGATGATGAACCTTAAAATACCAACCCTGTGTAGGTCAACACCCTCTATTTTAAGACCTTGTTTAGGACAAAGGACAGCATACACACTATTGTTTTGCAATAGTACTAATTATCTAGTCCTAAAAATGATTTGCAGGGATATTCTGTTTATTGACACATACTTCTTTTTGTCATGTTGAGTTTAGATGCAGCAACCGTTGCATTTCCCGTGAAGACACCAGTTTACCATGCTGTAATTCAGAAGGGATCTAATGTACATAGAACTTAGAAGAGGAATAATTATGCTCTTTGTTTTCTTGACCTGCTGCATCACGCTTGTACCCAGTTATTTATTTGAGATTTAAGAGACACATTAAGGTTACAGGTGATGTGGAGGTTCATGCAAATACATAAATTAATAGCGTGTGAAAGATGTGGTACTCTACAAATCCATACTATATGGATCTGTAAGGGATTGGATCCCAGTGGCAAAGAACTTTCTATTGAGAAGCCAGAATGGCCCTTTGTAAGATGTCAGTCACATGGTACAAAAACGTCATGCTGGAATGCAAACAACCCACTGGGACTAGACTTCTTTGTTTGTCTTGTCCCAGTGGGTTGTTTGTGTCCCAGCATGGCGTTTTTGTACCACGTGACTGACATTCTGCAAAGGGCCAATTTCAGAGTCAAGTAGACTCTCTTTATCTTTAACACCAACCATTTTGAATCTGTCAGTAGCTTGAGAAGAAACTCCTTTCACATGAATATTATAACTTACTGTCATTTACTGCTGGCTATCCTGAACTCTCCCTTTCTGAACCAAATTACCTTGAGTGCCTGTCCCCCAAGCCTCTCCAGTGGTAACATGTGAATTCTCATTGCTGTTCTCTTTGTATTTCTAACAACCTCAGTTGGGAAGTTATTTTGTTTTAAGACAATTTGTGATTGTCAGCTATATTATTATGACCATGTCTCACAGGATGCAAAGTGAGAAGCTGGGATACTTAATGTCCCAGACTAAATGCTGTTATACTGTTGTTTCTCTGGTATTGTGCTGATGCCAGGTTTAACCTATAGCATCTCACAGTGTTTTAAGCAGAGCTGGGCTCTTGTACATTAGCCATCGTCAACTTAGTCTCCTTTGCAGCCGTTTTTGGAATGTCACGTAATTGTCTAGCGTTGCGTGACGTAATTGTCACCGTTGTGTGACATAAAAAAAACGGCTACTGCGGAGGCTATAGTCAACTTTGTTCCTACAGATTAGTACCCTTGAATACAGTCATTACTCACTGATCCTGGTCTTGAACACAGACGAGTAGTCCCTCGTTTTTCCCAGGGATATTAAGCAAAACAAGCAATAGAATAAGGCAAGGGAAACAAGTAAGTAAACCTGGATTAATTTTCTTTTGCAAGGCGTAGTTAGCTCGCTTTGTGTCACGTCTCTTTCTGGCCTATGGGAGGCAACTTTCATGCACACTTATGAGTTTTGCTTGCCTTGTTATCCCTTGGAATATTGCGAGTGGTCTCTAATTTCGGCAATGGATTGTGGGGCGGAAGAAATACATGCACGCACGTGAAATCACGCTTCCCTTGCATCACGTCTCACAATTTCCTGCATGCGCGTGTTTTTCTCCTGCCCCACAATCCATTGCCAAATTAGAGACTACTTACAGTCTATCCCTTACAGGGTTCGTGCTACTCCTTGAAAAGCCCTTGGAAGGAAGAATTTCTGCTGAAAGTGCTTGAAAATATTAAATCAAAACTCCTTGAATTTTTGTTCAGGTGGGAAATAATATAGGATTACACCAAAGTCGGTAAATTTGTTCCATTTTATATCTGGATGAGCTTTATACACAAACCAGCACAAACTATGGCCTTGGTAAAAGAGGGGACTCCTTGTAGTCTGTAAAATAATAACAAAGACATCTCTGGAGCTTGGAAAGGTGATCAGTGGCTGTATTTGCAGGGTGTGTAAAATTTTGAATACAGAGCCTTTCAGATGTGTATTGTCCCATTGTGGATGACTTCTTGAGTTACTGTTGTACTGAGTCATGTTTCTGTGTGAGCAAGCTCATCTAACACCTGCAGCATGCTGTCTCTCCGTTTTTGTGTCATGCAATGCTCAACCTAAAACCCGGGCCAAACGAGATTGGGGGCGCGATTCATTTGGGCAAAAATTCCGATTTGAATTTCCGAAACTCGCAGATGTGAAATGGAAAGTCCTTACCACTTCAGTGAACTTACCGTAAATTACCTTTCCATTCACCGAAAAAAAATGCCAAATGGAACAGAAAATTCCGGCAATTCCAATTTTTCGGGAAAATGGACTACCTCGAGAGAATGACCAAAATTTTCGAGATGAACTTTCCGGAAATTACCATTCCGTTTGCTTCTGAACCGAAAATTCCTGAATGTTTGACCAAATGAATCGCGCTTTGGGGGTTGCACACGCTATGATCCCATATGAACCTGCTCATTTTCGTGAGTCTGAGAGTTTCCGTGGCCCATACTCTTGATAGCTGCGCAAGAGTTCTGCGGTCAGCGGTTACCTCAGATGTGCGACAGTCAAAACAATATGGTTCCGTTCTTTGAACATACACATGAGGAACGACCACGCAGCAGGTTTTCGCTAATGCTAAGTGGCTTTCTTGGAGGTTTCTTTTCTTTTTTTTTTTTTTTGCTCCAAAATAGTTGATTTTGCGCTTACAGGCTTGTTTTTGTGTGGTAAACATTGGCGTGTAGTTTTTTTTCACTGTTTCGAGCTTAGTTTTTGGAGAAAATACGGGCCAAACAACACGTTCATCCAAAAGCTCACTTAGCATAGTGTTATTCCCAGCCCTTGAATTATTTCGGGCTTTGTCTTTCAGTGAAATCACGCGTAACTCCTGCCGGACTCGAATAAACTCTGGCACTCGTTTCGCCCAGGTGCACTCTTGTAAGAGTCAAATCTTGGCAACCTTCTTCCTTGTTTGGCCTGGGTTTAAAGAATGGTTGAGTAAATGGGAGCAAAAAGCCACCTGTTGGCTCACAAAATGTTACCAAATCATGCTTCATGAAACATTTCCCACTGCAACAGAACTCAATAATAACATACATTTACTTGTGTAAATATACCAGAAATTTAACAAAGGAGTGTATTTATCGGTAATAGTTTTATTTCGTTTCGACTGCTAGACTTTTCAGCAGCGTGTGACAATTTTTTTTTTGAAGGTTTTTAGTATACCAAACGACTATAGGATAAAATAGTGAAGAAGCTAAACGTGTAGATGGTGTAGTCGTTATTGAAATGTCGGTGAAGAACATGACTGGTAGAATGAAATTAAAGCTCTACTGCTAAACCCAACAGATATTACTCATAAATGGGGTGAGTGCTTTCCGCGTCAACGTTGTAAAGCAATAGATCCATCTTTTTGTTAGTGGCCTTACTTCAGTTGGTGTGCCTATTATGGACCTGTTCTCACTACGCAGTCCTTGCGCTGAAGATTCAATGCGGCAGTCGTGACATGCATGTTAAAAAACGCCATTCTTCTCATTGGCAGTTTATACGAATAAGAAATGTCTTTGTAAAACCCAAGTCTTTATTGTCGTATTTTATACAACGCAGCTGTCTTCATATAACCTCGGGTGAAGAATGAGTAATATCGTCTCTTTTTCTGCTCAGTTCTGCACTGCATTTCCCTTGATTATCTGTAACGGGAAAACAATTAGGTTATAGGAGACTTAAGGAAAAACGATGGTGATGTTGGTGAGGTATGGAAAGCGCCGAAAAGGCTTTGAAATTGCCAGCCATAGCGGCCAGCTTGCAGTTCGCCTTATCTCACCTCCCAACAGAGGGTCACTAGACCGACTTGTGCTGTGACTAACCTCGTGCCCGGATCTCCCACGGCCATATTTACAGTACAAAAAAACGAAGATCGCCACTAACTGAAACTAAACAAGACACCTACAGGCGTTCACGCGGGGCGCTATATCAGTTGATATTACAGTAACACTAAATTTGATTGGCTACTCACAGTCGGAATGCAAAAGTAAACAAACAATCAGTATAGATTACGAACATCGTGACTACGATGAAACGACACTAGACCGAAACCTTGACACGGTCGCCTGCGGCATCCCGCGTAATTTACAAAGAAAGAACCATTCGCTCTTTATGTTGACTTACCAATGTTCATTTTGTCTTACCTAATCTTGCAAACACTGCCACCTCGCATATTGCCAAGTATCCCTTGCCCACCATACTGACGGACACGTGGCGCCCTGGGATTGGTGGCTTACATTCTGAGGTCCAGACCTCCCCGGCTGCCAGCTGCCTCACTTGGTCACCGCATAGGGGGTTTCGCTTGTGGTCTGTCAGCATACCGACACGAACCTCAAATTTGGACAAAGGTCTGGACTGCGGGCCTGGAACACGCAGCGAATCATTGTTTGCCAATACAGAATAAAAACAATGAATCATTTAAACCGTGTAAATTTGAGAAAGAGAAACTGAATAGAACTGGGAATTGATCACTTTATCTTATTTATGCTCTTTGTTCCTTTTATCAGCGAAACGATTCCCCTACTTAATGCCAGTATTGTCACTCTTTCTTCCGTCACATATTGCATGTTCGTTGCAACATTAGTTCTCGAATTTCCCAAGTACGGTTGAGGCGATGTTGACAGTTGAGTTATTTTTGAAAACTGAGTAACTTACAGACCATAAACGCAATAAGCGGAACCATACTAGCTTACCGGATGAGCTGACAACATTGACATCTGTAACGATATGCTCTCTTTTTAAGTCAACCCTCCACCAGGGGTCCACTTCAAGGGCCGTTATGGAGCAGGAGCCCATTGAAGGGATGGTTGACATGTTCCCATCCACAGCCAGCTCCGGACCCACCCCAGGTATCACGACCGGGTCCTCTTGTTCATCGTTGGGTTTATTTTCAAGATCATCAACAACCAACAGGCTTGATTGAAGAGCGGGCTTGTTCAGAGCCAAGTCTACAAAGACAAAGATTTTCAGATTATTTTTCTTAAACCTGCGATTTATACCTCTTGCACTTCTAAGTTAAAAGGTGCCTCCACTCTTACAACAAACTGACGCCAAATTGTAGGCAATAATTACTAAATTTCAAATTTTGTTTTAAAACGTGGATGTGACATTTAAGTGTACAAAAAATGGGTATCATCATCGCCTATTTTCGCTTTTAACCATTATACGTCATCAAATCCAAAATGGCCGCGCCAGGGAAATTTGAAAGCGAAAATAGGCAATAATGGCATCGATTTTTTTCTACACTTAAATGTCATCCGCGTTTCAGAACAAAATTTGGAAGCTTGTACTTATTTCCAACAATTTGTTGTAAGAGTGGAGGTTCCCTTTAAAGCTTCTTTAAAAGTCGTTTAATTTTAAACATAAATTAAATTTGTTTTTTTTTTCTTAAGGCTGGCTAACTGATGATAAAAGTGAGAATGAATATATGAAAATCATTTATTTGAACTGCGGATTAAAGAATGAATATGTGAATGACCATCGCAGTAATAAACACTACTTTTATTAATAGTAGTGAAAATAAAACCTGAAGAAATCGAACCCACGACCTCCGCGATCACGGTAGAGCCCTGCACCGGCATCGCAGAGGTCGTGGGTTCGAATCCCGTACAAGCCTGGATTATTTTTCAGGCTTTATTTTCACCACTGCTTAAGTAGTGTTCATTACTGCGATGATCATTCAAATATTCGTTGATGATGATAATGCAAGCTGGAACCTCCTTTAACCCAATCTCAAATTGAGTCTTTCTGTTCCCAGTCACCAATTTTCTAGTTTCATTTTACTGATCTTGTTTGACTTAAGATGTTCAGTTTGTGTGAGAAAGGCATAACATTAAGCACAGCATCCTTTTTCGGTTTACCTAGTTCAAAGTTAATAGAGGGAAATGGTTATGAAATCTAGCAAAGTTCTTTTTGTAGGTTTTTGTTTGCTATTTTGGGGGCTGACCGTGTACAAATAACAATAGGTGGTTACGCGTGTTCATGCAACTAACCAATAGAAACATTGTGATTATGTAATTCATGCATAGTACATGAGTGCAAAACAAAACATGTACACGGTCATAGACCTTCCAACATAAATCTTAGTCTCGCACCCTGAAGAAGGCAGTATTGCCGAAACGTCGGTTTGATATACCAAAAATGACAGCGTCTGGTTTTACCATTTTCGAATTAGAAACATTAAGTAACTACGCTGCGCAGGATTTTCAATCTCTATAAATCTTGGCCTCTTTGTTTTGCTCCTCTGATGTTTGCCGGGCTTCATAACCATTTCCCTCTCTTAACTATGCCTAGTTCTACACGATGTAAAGCAAGGCCTTAAAGGTCGACCATACTTACCAAGAAAAAATGGCGCTAAAGACCGAAACATTCACGATTGATTGATACTCAGTTACTTTTTCGTTCAGTTAATAGCTAAAATTATATAATAAGGTGAATAGTTCGCGCGTTTTGATTGGTTCTTAGCTATGATCTATTGAAGAACAGATGCACAGATTTCGTCATCACGACCCACTTTTTTCCAGAAATGTGAAAATAAACAAGTTTTTCGCTTGCATTTTGTTTCTTTATTATATAAAACAAACAGATTCCATGTTGCCGTGCGTCTGTTCAGTAATAGATCACAGATTACGTCAAAATGTGGTAAAAACATCAGTGACACACTCGCCTGCGGCTCGTGTGCCACTTCTTTGCACTAACTGACTGAAAACTAAAAGCAATTAGACAGTTCCTGGTACTTGGACGCTATTCCTTGAGGCCTTTAAAAAACGCTATACAATGCCAGAGTGCATAGAGCAGTGTCATAGAACCAAAACCAAAGCAATTACTTTGGCAATCACAACAGACGCAAACAGCGCAATGAGCCAATCAGAATACGAAGCAATTACATGAAGCCGGCGCAAAGCGCGGGAAAATGTGCGCGTGCAAGTCACGATTGGTTTTGGTTTTGGTTCTTAGTGGCTGAGAAAGTAGCGCGAGTTTTTTTGCTAGTCAATCAGAAAACGCCAAGCAGTGCAAAATCAAAGCAACCGTAATTTACTTTCGATACTCAATTAAAAACTGTTCTCTTAATGCTCTTTGATATGCCAATGACAAACTTACCGGCAACAAATTTGTCGCAGATCGAGAGGGCCCTGGGATCACTGTATAAAATCCACAACTGCTCATCACGTATTTCATTGTCACATTTGAGTAACCTGGCCTCTACTTCACCCATACCTGTTTTGCCAGCTGAAAAAGTTGATTAAAGATGAATAATACCGTAAAATGAAAAAAACGATTTTAGTTGTGTGGTTGAGGACGTACTGCAAATCATTTAAGGTAACACTGTGAAAGTCACGTGAAGTACAATTTTATTTTTTGTCTTTGCTCGACTTGAAGCAGTCATCAAACGGTCACACAGACAACACCCCTTGCATTAAAGCAGGAGCTTTTCAGCTGTTAGCGTTGGTTTTGTGCGAATGATTGAAATGGTATTACTCTTGGGGAGTGTTGACATTCACTTACGTTTGACACTAACTATTACCAATTGTGTTTATCCGCCATAATGTAAATTAAATATATTTTTTGCTTCCAGCCTAGCATTTGTAACCTGTTTTTGGCCATCAACACGCTGTAGCTGTTGAATGGAAAAAATCTGAAAAGAAAAACTCCTCTCAAGCGTACATTAAAGCATGAGTTTTTAAACGAAAAAAGAATAAAGAATGAGAGTGCATGGACAAGGCCTTATTGCTTAAGTGTTGGTTACAGCAACATCGAAACAGTTACCAGAAGCCGTCACGCATAACCCAGAATCCTTCACGGGTGTTACTCTGTTTCCTTTACAGATGAACTTCTGCTCTTCAGATTTGACGTCACAAATTTCCTGCTTCAATAGATCCAGGCCCTGCTCTCTGCCCATCGCCACACAAAGCCCGGAATCAGCATTCTGGTAAAAGGAAAGACCAAACACAACATTAGAAGAAAATGAATTATGTGGAAAGGACAAATGAGTAGTTCAGATTTTATGGGAGGGTCTCTTGATCGTTAAAATAAAACGTTTACTAAGTCTACCTCGTTTCCTAAAAGGTTGTGGAACTGAAAAGGAATTGAAAGCAACATTTGTTTATAGGAACTTTTTCTCCTTTCGTCTCACTTACAGCTCTTACAGAACATCGACGAAATTGATAGCAGTTTGTCTCTCTCCCATGTGCGTCTGTTTACATATACCGTAAAATCTCTATTAAGCCCACGGGGGGCTTATTTAAGTTCAGGCCTTATTAACGGGGGCTTATTGGAGAGGGAGGCTTAATAGAGAGGAGATTTTGGGGGGGGGGGGGAGGGCTTATTTCAAATCTTTGAACAAGCCGTTTTCGTGTTGAATAGTTTCTGTACAAATCTCAAACAACTACTGTAAAACTTTATTATTTAATACCAAGAAGGGGGCGTATTACAAAAACAGACTCCCAAACGGGGGGCTTATTAGAGAGGGGAGGTTAAAAGAGAGGTGGGAGGGGGGGGGGGGGGGGCTTAATAGAGCTCTTACGGTATATAAAAGAACAATAGTCCATCGGTGTAAGAATCAATGTTCTAGCAAGACGTAATGGAGCTATTATTCAATCTAGGAATAGAGGATGTTTTGTTCTGTTTTGCAACTTCAAAAAGGGTCTACATTTTCCCAGTGTACACCGAGCTACTCAAAGCATCTATCATATTGCCCCAAAACCGAGAAGTATCGTTTCGAGCTCTATGGTAACAAGAGAAATATTAGCAACATTCGGAAGGCAATCACGCCTCCACTTTTCCAGTGACTGGGTGTACGACCAACCATTAGTCCTCCAGTAAGTGTGAACAGCCACTCTGACACGCGCCCATCACAGGAGCCCAATATCACAGGTGAACCAGCTTTTGAGTCAGAAGGCACCGACAAACAGTCCTCACTGCTGTTCAACTGGACTCTTAATTCACCTGCAGGTACAAATAAAGGACAAGAAAAACTGTGATCGGGAGCCACTGAGGCTAACGTGGTGGACTGCAAGACCATGGGTGAACGGAGGAGTTCACGCTCTAAGCAAATCAACCGTCAACTGATTTGGCGAACGATTGAGATCTGTCGAATAGCTGAGCGGTACAGCCTTCCATCAATAGACTGTACAAACAGACAATAACTCAATCAATCAATCAATTAATCAATCAGTAATCAATCAGATAAGGAAGCAGTTAACTGATCGATCGATAGATCAATCAATCAATCAATTAATCGCTCAGTCAGACAATACGTCAGTCAGCCTGCCAGTCAACCAACCAATCAATCAATCGTTCGATCGATCGATCGAGCGAACAAGCAATCAAGCACATCCTGCGAGGAGCAAGAAGCAAGCAAGTAATTATTCAACTGACAATTCATTTCAATCACACACGATCGATTGGTAAATCAGTCGACAGCTCATCAAGTACTATTTTAAAAGTCTTTTTGTCGGAATTCCGATTCCCCTAATTGTGCAATTGCATTTTCTAAAGTGTTGGTTATTTGTGTGGACCTCGCACATGCGCACATACCCGAAAACTCGTAATCAGCCTCCTCACTAGGTTCATCATAGATTGCCTTGGAAAACCGCGGTGAGAACAGCTTCTTGAAAAATGCCAAAGCTTCATCGGCTAACTTATGAACGTTCTTCAGTGGATCAGCTAAGTTGAAATCCAACTTGAACTGGCCTCTGGAGCCAAAGATACTGACATCGGCGCCAAGGGTTACAGAGGAGTTCACAGGAGAAGCTGTGATGTGAGTTTCAAATGACAACTTGTGAATGATAAGTATGTTTTTAGCTGCTGCAAGGACAGCTCGTTCGGCCCAGTACGTGCTTTTCTCCAGCAAGTACAGCCCGTGGTGAGCTAAGTCGAGTGTCTTGCACATTCCTTTTGTGATGTGTCCGACCACGTTACAAGATCCTGACAAAAAAGAAAAGAAACAGTGAGGAGAAGTGTACTTCAAACCTGTAACTAATTGAACATCTTTGATCCCTGGGAAGCCCGAGGCTGTACGAAAGTCTTACTTATCGATATTTACGTGTGCACTTAGCCTGATGTTGAATAGGCGATGAGTTGCACTGTGGATAACGCGAGTCACGGATTCAAGTCTGTGACAAAAATTAAACTGACAGAATCAACCCGTGTAACTTTCTCATTAAGTCATGGATTCCACTTAAAGTGTATCTTTTTCAGTTATTTATATCCAGAGGTGCATTTTATCTCAATGAGAAATGGTTTTAAAGGGGCACTGTCACGTAATTTGGAGAAACCTAAAAGTTTATTTACAACAATGGAACCTGTAAAATTCTTTTGCAGTTTTCTTACGAAGTAGTTGATCTGTGAATTGAGACTTTTTGCGGTTGTCTGTGGCCACGGATGACGAAGAGGAGGGTTGAAACTTGAACAAGTTAGGTTAACGTTTTCAAGTTTTGTCCTTATGTCTTGGAAAAATCGTCTCTTTAAAATAATTCTAGTTTGTTTTTCTTCCAAGAAATCGTTTCAAATCTGCCTATTCGTGGTACACGGGCCATTCCTGTAATAGAAAAAGTACTTACTCACAGTATTAAGAATTTCCGTAACAGTAGCCCTTAATATTTAACAATTCACCTTTGCACAAGTCTTTGGTCACTGCACAAGCCTTCTCTGCGAGTTTCTCACACAATAGTTTACCCACAAATCTCTTGCGTCTCGCCGTGCGGTAAGTGGTACTGTTGCTATGGTGACTGCTGTGACAAACGGTATTTGTGTAGTTTGAATATTTGTTACCAAGATGACAGTTCATTCCCATTGTTAAAAGATCCATGTAGCGCTTGGTTCGGTCTATTTTGAATCCAGACTTGAATTTTTCTCCAATACTTTTAACCGTTCGACCTAAATGAAGAAAAAAACAAGCATCTTTGGCAAATAAATCGATTTATCTTTATTGCGCATTGTGCCTAGTTTAGGTCTGTGCCCCGGCTGAAACCATGTTACAAACATCTTTGCAGTAAGACATTTGACTGTGACGCGGGCATGGAAACTGGCGGGTGTCCGTGTTATAGAGGCTTGACTTCCTTGTAAAATTTATCAGTAATTTGTATTGCTTTGAAACCTTTGAAACGCTGTCCTCGATAAAGCAGCATAGTAGATTTTACAACGGTTTTGGCCGACCTGATCCGCCTTAACACTTATGCCCCGTTCACACCTTCCAAAAACTTTTTTTAGTTAAGCCACGTTAATCAGTTTCAAAATCAGGCGGAAAACAGGCAGAATAAATTTTACTTATGGTTGGAAAGAGATATAGCTTATACTTTTTTGTGCTACATTTGAAGTACTGTAAGTACTTTTCGTGAGGCCAGAAAACCGACGATTTTAAACCAAGTTGACCTGAACAGCTTGTCCAGTGTGTACGAGTCAAAACTAAGTGAAAACCTCCTTTAATAAAGATTTATGTGAATTTTAAAAGCACTTGAGTTTAGAAGATAAAGCTCTAGAGATAAAAATATCAATCAAAACCTAAGTAAGTCTTATATTAGCAGAATTTGCGCGAATTTTCGACATTTCAACATCCCACCCCATACGGCGGGTATACCATATTGTTACACGGATAGGGAATCGAAGTACCCTCGTTTAATTTAAACATTCCATCCCAAACGGCGGGTATACTATATTATTACACGGATGGGAAGTACCCCTGTTTTCCAATCCCGAAGGAGACTTTTACCTGCGCGGCTTTATTCCAACATCACAGAATAATTTTATCGTCTAAGTATGATTTACTTACCGAATTTGTCAACCTTCTTTCCAATAAAGTGTTTAAATTCGTCCATAGCCCGCTTACATTCTTCTGAAATTTCATCACACTTCAGTTTTTCGCATACGTTACAGACGCTACCCGCATTCCTCTCGCAGGTCACCTTAGCTTCCTTCACCGTTAATCTGGCTTTTTCTAGAACCCTTCTCGCGGCCTGCAGTCCTTTTACTAGCATCTGGGCAGTCTTGTTTGACAGCTCGTCAAAACCGGTTTCTATGATAAACTTGGCCTGGAATCCAGTTTCGGCAAACGGGTTTCCGTAACCTGCTGCAATCGAGACTCTGGCTTTGAACACGTTAAACAGGTTTAGAGCCAGTTCGGCTTCTATGCGTTCATTTGTGAGCTTGAACATGATTTCTGTTTCGAATCCGAAGATGACCACAGCTCCTTGAATGTAAATCTGATGAAAGGACAGGTAATATTTTTGTTAAAACACCTATCCTGCGAAACCGCGCGGAATATGGCCTGATACCCAGCCGACGAGGCCGTAGGGCGAGTAGACTAAAATCAGGAGATATTCCACAAGATTGAGCAGGATAATTGTTTTATTATTAAACACATTGATAACAAAGCACAATTTACTGAATTTACTGGAGAAAAGCTGTAATGCCGCCATTTTTCTACGCTACAAACGAAACAACGTATATTTAACAACTATTCACCTCAGTGTCGGTGGCTAGTGGTGGATATTTACCGAGCCGCGAAGCGGCGAGGTAAATATCCACCGCTAGCCACCGACACGGTGTAATTTTCGGCACGCTTGACACGGATGTTTACCGGGACACCATTTTTTCTTAATTCACACGAGGGAACACGAAACTTGCGAATTGCTCGGAGGTAAATAGCAAAGGATATTCGGAGTTTGACTAGCCAATCAGAGCGCGCCTTCAATGCTATCCACTGTTTTAGTATATACTATCGCAGGATATCTGTTGATTACACACGACGAATGTTGAGCGACATTTGACCACATTTGGACATCGGGCGCGCGCGGGAAGCGAGGGGAGCATTCTCTCTCCTAGTTTACCCCACGCGCGCGCTCTTTCTACCTTCCCTTCCCCTTTCTAGCGCCTGCAGATCAATTTTCCTCAATCAAAATGGAACGTGAAGAGCGTGTTCCTTTTACGCTTACTGGGTACTAACAAAAACAACACGAAACTGCGCGTTTAATTCCGATCAAGGAAAATGAAACTGGTGGAACGCCGCAGATGGTACAGGACTTTTCGATCATTCGGAAGGTATTTCCTTTTTTTTATTCGAAATATTTCCAGTGGAAAAGTCTGTTCCATTTGACTTACCACTGGAACAAACGGGTTTTCCAAGCAAAAGGAAAGTGATCGCCCCTGGTAACAGAGACCACCATTCAAGTCATATGGCTTTTGGCCGGAAAGAATTTGGATATTGCCCTAACGAACACTATAGTTGCACTTTATTATTATAATGACCTTGTTGAAAGTGCCCTTTTGCTAGCTACGCAATGCGTTTGATTTGTTATTGCGACAAGACGTTTCTGGCATGAGCACAAGAGGTCCGGCAGTGAGAAGCATCAGCTAAGTTTATGTACGAGATATGTTGTACCCTGCATTCAGACGTTGATACACCCACCTCTGCTTCGAGAGGATCTCTCTTCGCATGAAGATAAAATTTGGGGCCTTTTTTCTTGTCCTGTAAGGAACGGAGCACTTCAACGCCGCCCGGTAACTTTACAGGGTCCAAATCAAGGTCGAAGTTGATTTTCTGAAATCAGTAAAACTCAGTGTAAAATAGTAAATAATAATCATGGGTGCTGACATCTGCGACAAAAGTTTTAAAGGACGCCAGGGGTAGGAAAATATGTGGGGCCTTTGTATTTGTATGTGAAATTTTCTGAAGGAGACCCAAATTAAGGAAGGGTTCACAAGGGTTGCCAAAGAAGTGGTACTTCCAATAGTTCGGGCGCTATTTGGGTCTAGATAATTATTCCTTACAGCGAGACCAATATGAAGATTCTCCCCACTGAATACCAGATGTGTCTTATCGTATAAATTGGGAGAATCTGTTTAATCATTAGGACATTCCATCTTTGATGATCATTTTGTTTCTCCTCACGGAACACCAGATGTGTCTTATGGTATAAGTTGGGAGAATCTGTTTAATCATCAGGGCATTCCATCTTTGATGATCATTTTGTTTACTCTCGTGAATTTTATGCTTAATCAAGTAGTAAGAATGCAAGGGGAAATAAAATACTGATCACTGTTGGGGTAAAAGGGTTAATTAAGGAAGAACTTGTCAGTTTGGTGCAGACACCAGTAGAACTCTGTAATCGTATAATTCAAAGGATTTTTCAAAATGAAACAATGTCTTAGGGCCCGAAAAAGTGCACATTGCATCTTTCTGTGTTTATCTCGGCTTCTTCCCCTTAGCATGTCTGTAGAATAACTAGACCTCAAAGGAAACTCTGAAAACTATGTTAATGTTACCTCATCACTCAGTAAAATTTCCACCGCTGGTGCAAATCCCAGTATGTTGATTGTTCCTTTGATGAACACGCCTTTCTTGATGGCTTTCGTTGAGCCTGCATAGGGAACTTTCTGGTCTTTCCACGATGCAGAGACCTAATGAGTGAGAACACAGATAAATAACAAAGAACCATTCAAGCCAATGGAAAACTGGGTAGAGTATCATTCTCAGTCGCTTAATGATCTTTATAGGGGTGACACAATTACTGGTAGCCCAGTAGTTTCCATGGTGCTCCACAAATAATGATAGAAACAAATAATGCAAATAAACTCAACATGATAAGAATCCAAACTGACCGGAAGCAAACTAATTTACAAGGATGACCGAGGAGTTGAACCAGAGACTACCCAGAACAAGACCAGCTAGAGTCCAGAGTGGAATTTGAACCCGCTTCAGCCGCATATTGAAATGCATCACCGCTCGGCCATCCTGCCCCGTTTACATGTTTCCTTGTTGTGGTAAGTTTCTAAAACTATTAAATTTGTTCTTTATCATTCGTTAATTATATTATACCTCTAAGTTCAAAATTAAATTAGCTTAGTCTTACGGTGTGAAAGTTTTCCCGACTCATCAAACTTGCTAGACTATTTCGAAAGGTCCTGCTACAAGTGTATATTGATTTTATCCCGTTGGAAATAAAATTGGCTTACGATCAATCCCTTAGGAAATCCACTCTGATCCACAGCTGGGGGAAGCTGAAGTTTAGAGCCAAGCATGCGCAGTATCTTTCCAATCGTTACAGGTGAAAGCTCGCCATAAATATACTGACCGGCGGGGTTAGCGCTAATTCCTACCAAGGCCTCCCCCGAGATACAGCGCCCCTCAATTTTAAAGTCGTCCGCCCCTTGACAGTCGCGTCCAATCTCCAAACGGCCGTTAAATGTAAAGTCGGTCGGAACACCACCTGCCAGTGTTACTGTAAAACTGAGAATAACAAGGAAGAAGAGTGAAGTAGGTCTACAATGAGGGTGACAAAGATGCGTCCAGACCAGTCGCCCAGCATTTTAATCTCCCTAACCATTCCAAATAACATATGTCGATCTGCGGTCTTTCCCTTCATCAAGGTACCACGGAAAGCCGTAAATAAAAAATCTAGAGCAAAAATTCATCTTTCAAATCGGCACCCTTAATCCCCACGGTATCAACGAACGCTTTTCATTCAATTAATTTTTTCCTGTTTTTCACGTTCCCACGTTCCCACCAATAGCGTAGTTAAATCTTCTATATATAAACCACACACAACGGACACAGTTTCTCGATTCGCTCTGACAAAGCGCTAACGCTCGAAACGTCAGCTTTTTGAACCTCTTTACAGTGATCAATTTACATTATCAACTCCATTGTAAAACCACATTTTCGTGTTTCACTCCCCCCACTGACGCAGTGCCACAGTTTCTTTACCCACTAAATTCCGGCATCTCGACTGGAAATCGGGATTCAGCAAGAACGCATTCTATTCCCGATTAACCATTCTTTTTTACGTACACTTGATGCTGGTGGCTTGAAAAATCGAAAGTGTGAGTGGAGCAAGGATTTCAGTCATTTTAAAGGTCTCAAAGGGGATTGACGGATTCCTGTTTATTAGTTAAGTTCAGTTTGGTGCTTTTGCCCGATAGAACTGACTGCAACATCACGCCCCATAACCAAGGATCTCGAGCATCTTTCCCCAAGGCTCCATTCAATGGCAAACAACTAGTCTTTGTACTTCCCTCACCCAATCTGTATGTTTCCTATGCTAAGGTAACTTAATCCAAAGGCTTTCCTCCACATGCCGTTCATATATAAAGTTGTCCCAATCTCGGCTCCACCGGTGACGAACAGTTTTCCTCCCAGCTGTAAAGATGTGCTGGGAACTTCTTCTGCTCTGTCGTCCACTTCTCCTTTGACAGGCACATCTAACTCGACTGCAAATCCAAGATTGGGCATGGCTGGTGTGCTTCCATATTTAACCTGATATAACAAAAATAATAATAAAAAACGAACAAACAAACAGTAAAATGGGACGCAAATAAATCCAATAGACCTTTTTAGCTTGTAGATTTTGTTTTCCCAATGTAGACCATGTGATCTTCCCAAGGGGATTTGCCTTTTGTCTTTTCATAAATTATGCGTACATATTCACGTGAATAACGCGAAATTTCAATTAAACACTTCTCTAGGGTAACATCACGTGGTCTACAATGGGAAAACAAAATCTACAAGCTAAAGAGGTCTATTAAAAGTATTGAGTAAAGATCTGTTTTATTCGTTCAATAGACCTTATTCGCTTTGTAGTTTTTGTTTTCCCAAATCAGATCATGTGATGATACTCAAGAGATTTGATCCTTTGTCTTTGTTATTATTGTAGTTACGTAGTTTTTTTAAATTGTAATTTTAATTCATAATTATACATGTACTAACAAATAATTAGATTTCTTAGAAATTTTAGATTCTTAAATTTTTAGATTGTTAGCTAAATTTTATCCTTCCTTTTGTTTTGTAATTTATTTGTTTATTTGTGGGCTTCCTGCGAAGTAGCTTTTAGCTAAGTGGAGTGCCACGTAAAATAAAGTTCTGTCTGTCTATCTGTCTGTCTGTCTCGTTCATTAAGGAGAGTGTATGCAAGCATGAATATATCTGCATGCACTCTTTTTAATGAACAAGTGAAAGGATCAAATCTCCTGAGTATCGTAACATGATCTGTATTGGGAAAACAAACTGTACAAGCGAATAAGGACTATTTTATCACTGGGTGTATAATAAGATGTATTCAACGTGGAAATTGCCATATTAAGTGAAAACCAAATTCAAGCGTTTTTTCGTTAAGCTGTCATTGAGTTTACATGACTTTCATTTATGTTTTATTCAATATTTTTTTCTTGCTGTTCAGTTTTATTTTGCAATAGTCATAGAGGCGCGCTGTGCGTTCGCCTAAATCTATTTTGTATTTACCAATCTCTGCGATACCGGTGCAGTGCTCTACCAACTGAGCTAGCAAGCCAACTGGGAGTTGGTCATTATGTTGGTTCGTAATATACCCGTGAGTGATGAATATGTGGGAATGAATATACGAAAATCATATTTTCAAATACATGATTTTTCACTACTGTTTAAGTAGTGTTCATAACTGCGAAGATCGTTCACACATTCATAACTTAAGTTACCCGGGCCGTGCGTCAAAGAACAAGAAAGAACAACACTGAATTATGTCTCCTCTCCGGAGCTGGGTGATTTTTGTTTTTAACCGCTGATCAAAAGAACGAGGGATGTGAGGACATTAATTTAATTTCGATCGTACCTCAATGAACAGTTCAACTTTGTTAAACTTCAGATCTCCTTTTATAAGAATGCCGTACACACCAGCTGCCACTTTAACTCCTGCTGTATTCACACCACCATGGAACTTCAACCATGAGTCCTTGCCCATAAGAATCTTACCGTACTGACAGACTGGTTCTTTCCCACAATTCGCAGCAAACTTGGTCTGCGCCGCGAAAAATAGTCCATCCGGGACCTCTTTCGTCATGAGCGACTGCAAAGGCTCATTCTTAAATTTCGTGTCCTCCGTGACTTTGAAACCTTTTTGCGCAAATGAAATTCCAAACTGCAATAAAATTAAAAGATGATCATTGAACTTACATCGACGTCAATTCCACTGCAAACATATTGAAAATCCCATGGAAAAGAAAAGAGCACTTTGTGCACTTGAGTTTTGTGTCTACTAGACTCCTCTTGAATTATTAACACAAAATTAATAAAGAGAAAAATATCAATTACAGTCCCAAAACAAAAGTGATGATAACTGCTGAAATTGAGCTATATAGAGCGTTTTCATTCACGTGACTACCGGCCATATTGGTTTACTGAAACAAAAGAAAGTATTTGCATAAAAATGGAGTTCAATTCCCAGAGGTTTAGTTTGGGACACCAACATGGCAGCCGTTTCTTTAATACTCTTTGTCTTTGGCCATCGTAGCTTAACAAGAAATAACACACAAACTGCGGTGATAAACATGACAATAGAACGCATTGTTGGAAAACAAAAATAAAACTATATCGTTTAACTTGACGTTTCGTATGTTTCGACATACATCTTCAGAAGTGACCGTTAGGAATTAAAGTAACAACTAAATTTGAAATTTAAGATAAGTAACTAATTAACAATAACCTTGACAGAAGCTAAAAATAATTTGCATATAAAAGATGCAAACTAATAGAGATACAGCTTTTCGCTGCTTACATTTTCATTTAAGGTAGGTTTCAATTCTCTAATTAGTAGTTTGCATCTTTTATATGCAAATTATTTTTAGCTTCTGTCAAGGTTATTGTTAATTAGTTACTTATCTTAAATTTCAAATTTAGTTGTTACTTTAATTCCTAACGGTCACTTCTGAAGATGTATGTCGAAACATACGAAACGTCAAGTTAAACGATATAGTTTTATTTTTGTTTTCCAACAAGCCGTTTCTTTGTTTTGGGACACCAACATGGCCGCCGTGACGTCATATGAAAACACTCTATAGAAGGAAATGGGTTCTGTTTGCTACAATAACGCTCACCTAGGAATTTGCATATTTCCATTTTGGCTGAACATGGGTCTTAAAACAATAGTTTAACATTGTGTATCGCGAACCCGTTTAAAGCACAGAATTTTCACGAAAACAAAGCAGTGACCGTCCTTCTTCTACCAAGAACGTGATTTCTCAAAATAACTGCTTCTATTAATTCAGGTTTTGAATTCCAAGAATTATTAAGGTGATTTGCGATCATTCAAATGAAAGCTAATGAACAAGTAATGCTGCATATACTGTGATGTTGATTTACCTATTAGTCCTTAAAGATTAATTATAAATAATTAATATATTATATAATATGTAATAACTAATAAATAATATATAATCAAGTGATAAAGGCTACAGAGAGCTTCTTTGTTGTAATGCAATTAAATCACTAAGTAGTGCAAGGCGGTTCTCAATTTTGACAAATGAAATGAGAACTTTACATTTCTTTTATCTAGTAGCGTTTTCTCAGCAATTTATCAAATTGAAATATTGCTTTTTTTGTTTTTGTTTCTCTCTTTTTAATTGACCTCTCGGAAGATATGAATAAAATACTACAAAATAACATACCGTAGTTTTCTCGAGAGCATTAAACAAACCAAGCTTCTTCTCGAACAGCTTTTCCGTGAAATCCTCAAACCCAGCCTGTTCCGCCGTGAAGCCTACAGCAAAAATATTTTTGCGTATAAACTCAAAGTTGAACCAGCCGCCGATCACTTTGGGAGCTGCCTTTCCACTCACTCGCAGAATCACCTCTTTCATGTCAGCGGTAATACTCAAATGCAGGTCAGATAGTGTCACTAGACCGAGTCCCACGCGCTTTAACAAGTCCAGAATCTTTGCATCTAGCTTTCCCGTTGTCAAGCCTCTTTCTTGCGGGCTCGCCATGGTGTACAGAGGACGCGGCATTCCGAATTCCGGAAAACTACTATCGATTATGTCGGAATCGATTGTATGGACAGTATCGTACGGATACGAAGGCACCATGTTTCGCTGGCTCTTTAGTCTAGAATATCGCATCTTTGCTTTTCGTGGTCTGATAAAGCTGGACTTCCTTGGCTGATCATGTTTAGCTGCGTGCCTGCGTTGTATTTTTTGTTCGTTCTTTGTTATAGTTAGTGTTCTGCTGTTAGTCATATGACTGTGCTTTATAGAGTTCTCGTTTTGTTCTTGTTCAAACAAGTTTTCCTCTTCATCTCTTTGGTGAGCAGACAATGGTAAATCTACGTGTCTTGCTACGCGTATAACATAGTCAGATTGTGGAGGAGATAAAGCGGCCTCGATGTCCTCTAAAAAAAACAAGAAATTGAAACAAGACCGAATAAATAAAGAAAGAAAACTCAATTGCGCAATTTGTACTGATACGTATTAAAAAGTGTTTAGTTATTGACACAACGAAGCCAAGTTGGTTATGTCGGACGTCAAGACGTAGTTAAAGAACGGCTGTGATTGATCTAATTCTATTACTTGTTTATGTCTCGCTATTCCGTTGCATGAATGGTGAGCGTTTCTACGATTTAGTTGTTCCTCTAAAATCACACCCTACTTCAGACAAAGAAAGGAAACCATACCCATTTTTAGACGGACCAAAATAGCAAAATCTAAAAGCTAAATTTCTGATCAACATCTTTCAAAAGCTACGTGAAAATGTTGACTTTGTGAGACGCCAACATGACCGAAACCCGATAAAGTAGGGTTGTACCCGTGGACAGCTCTGTGTGATGGTGTCGCAAAACAAAATGTAGATGGCCAAAACCATTATATCTAAACATTAAAACGCTTAGACAAAACTATGCTGAATAAAGACACAGTATGCATATCGGATCTGTAAAGACCTGCGGGTCCCAAAATACGGTGAAATAAAAGTAATAAGCAAAGGACCGCCGACGATAATGCTGCTTGTTTACGTGGGATCTACAAGAGATCTACTCAGCCCATATTTAACAATTATTCACCGAAGTGGAGGTAAATAGTGGTGGATATTTGTAATTGAAATTGTATTGGATATTTGAAATTGTAAAATCTCGCGCGCCGGTTGCTCGGAGGTGAATAGTACTTGCTAATCACCTCCGACTCAACCAATCAGAGCGCGCGAAAAGCACTATTCACTCGTGTGGTATATACTAAACCGGTTAATTTTTTTGGCTGATTAGATCTCTTGTAGATCCTACGCAAACAAGCAGCAATATCTTCAGCTGTCCTTTGCTTATTACTTTTACTTCAAAAGCTACACACTGTGGAAATTCCTAAATCAATAAAAAAAATTTAATCCTGTAAAAGAGGTGTTACCTGAGGATATTGTTTGGCTGCTAGGTCCCTCGATCATTACCTCTCCTCCCTCGCCAACTGACCTGGCATAGGCTGCAAAGAGTGCGCTGCCGATTCTGTTAAATCCGTGAGCTACAATCTGCTCATTTCCTGGAGACACCTGGTAGAGAAACATAACATTCTCAAGAGAGACGGTGTCGGTTGGAGCGTAACTTGACGTTTCTTCAAGAAGAAATTCAACTGAAAGAACGAAAAGAAGAAACGGAGAAAAATAAGTTATCAATTAAAAAAGGTGCGCAACGCGTACATGTGACATTTCTATACGTTAACAACTGTACCTCCATTTAAGGCCTTGTCCTTCCTCAAGTTGACCTTGACCCCTTTCACATGCTCTGTCTCTCCAGGAACGCTAAAGAATGGCATACTCTTGGCCGAGTGAAAGCTGGGGTACAGTTGAACCAGCTGTGCAATGGTCAGCAGTTCCTTGGGCTCGAAACATAACTCGTCCAACTCCGTGGAGTTTGTTTTAAGTGCAAAGTATCCACCTTTTAAGCTGGGGACGAGCTTAGGAAGATTTATAAAAACAGCAGCCACTAAATCATTTTTAAGTGAATCGCTAATCAGTTCAGCGCTTTTTGCCCCACACATTACTGCAATAAACGAGCCTGGATCCACTATCTTCGTCGAGGCAATGTTTTCCGGCGTTTCTAAAAGTGAACAAAAGACTGATATGTTAAGCGCAGTAACTAATTAAATTCTTCTGACAAAGCTTATAATTGATAAACTATTTGATAATAATTCAGGCGAAACTTCACTTCAAAAGAGACGGACAGCGAATTAGGTTTTAGTATTGTCCTTTCCCCCTCTTTTGACCTTCAAGTCCTATTTCAACTAAAAGCACCTCTTCATGTTTCGTTTTACTAACAATCCTTATTCTCTGTGAACCCTGAACTGGTAAGAACGTACCGTCCGAATTGTGTAATAAGCACATACGCAACGGGGATCGTCCAGATATGAGAATCTCGATATTTCATCTAGAAAGCAGCTTTTATATCTGTATTTGCAAGAAAGTCCGCGATTGCAGTTGCCAAAGGGGAATAACGTATATGACGAGGTACAATTGAGAAACTGGAAAGGGAATCTTCTTAAAAAGTATCTCCGATTTTCAGTGTCCTATGAATCTGCGGGCCCAGTTTTCTTTGAAGTGTTTTGTGTATCATTACGCTCTTGCCCCAGCCATGTTTTGATCCTTACCTTTGCAGTTCGTCTTTGGACATTCTTGGCTCTCTGACCCAGATCCCGGGCACAGGTCCCCACCGTTTTGAGGCGCAGGGTTGTTACATTGGCGAGTGCGAACCTGCGATCCTCTGTTACAGAACTCCGTTTCAGAGCATGCGCTAAAGGGCCCCCACGGTCCCCATGCTCCATTAACCACATCTAAAACAGAGAAACTGGAATTACTATGCCGTGTCCTCTTGTATAACTCAAAAGTATATTCCAATAAAGTTAATGCTGTGAACCAAAAAGAGAGTTGTTGGGCCCGTAGTGCTGGTTTAAGGACGTTCGCGCGAATTGTTTATGCGCAACTAAACTGTGCAGGTAACGTGACAATATTATGTCACGCATTAGTCACGACTGACTTGTCCCCAACTAAACGAACATGGCGTCGTAAACCTCACACCAATTTTACTCGTTTAGATGGTCGGTGACCCCTACCTTTTTTACACGAATCGTTTACTCCCTTTATTCTCTACCAAAACTGATGAAAGGAAAAAAATTTCGCTCTAAGAATTACATTTTTTTAAATTTTCTTCCGTTGTGCCATCAAATTCAGGAAGTGGTTAAAACGGTAGCGCTTATGAGGACGCTCGTTGAGGATTAAATTCAATGTTTACGACATCCCTAATGGCGTGAAATTATTTAAAATATCCACTCCTTAAGTACTTAAGGCGTATGCAAAGAAATCTTCACTTGACCAGTTTAGTTCTATGATTTTTGATGGCTCATTCGATGAAGCTATACTTGGTTATAATGGCCGATTTATCGCAAACAGGGCATTTTTCCAGAGCCCTTTCCTCCGAAACAAATTCGGTGACCCCCATTTATTTTCTTAATTTTGGAATAAGTAACTTATACCCTAACTCGAGGCGAGAAGTGAAAAAATTTCCACCGTGGGAAGATTTTCGTGCAAACGTCCTTAATATAAGGTGCTTTTCTCGTTTTTCTCAGAAGAGAGAATACTGGGTAGCACCTTTAGGGGGAAGCAAACATTTACTTACTCGTAGGACAGGCCCTGATCTCACAAGGTTGTGTTTCCTGGCCGTTCCCAGGGCACTGTCCACCATACTCCGGCGCAGGCCTGTCGCATTCACGTGTTCTAACTTTGCTGCCAGGTCCACATGTTGTACTGCACTCGGACCATGGCTCCCACTCGCCCCATTTTCCGTCAACTAAGGATAAAAAATATAATCAGCTCAAGACTCTTTCTTTCTTATCAACCAAGTAAGTCTAACAGTCAGAATGAGAATCCACATTAATCAATAAATCGTGCTTAAGAAATCTTAAGAAATGTTTAGCATATTCTCTTAGTCATAACTCGTTCAGTCTTGTTTATAGCTATTTAAAATAGTGGTTTATAACAAGGGTTGTAAGAAATTTACGTACATGAGAGATATCATAATCAGAAGCGTGGAAGTGGACAAGGCTATGGCAACGTAACGCTTGCGTGAGAATATCATATTTAAATTGGTGTTCAGAAATAAGCGGTGTTTTTGTTGACTCGATTTTGTCAGCGTCTAGGATGAATGACCGGCTCATTATAATTTTCGACAGAAACATAAAATCCTTAAAAATGATGTGACAATAGTCGGTGATAACGTGATGTCTTCTTTTCCATGACCTTCTCCGATGCTTAACTAAATGGTATGAAATCTATCTTAAAAAATCATTATTGAAATTACCTGGACAAGGAGTTTCACAGTCTAAAGAAGTCTGTGTTGGGTCTCCAGGACATTCCTTCCCACCCCTCTGGGGAGGAGGATTGTTGCAGTTTCTGGTGCGAGTCACTTTGCTTCCTCCACAGGACTTTGCACAGGCAGACCACGCTGACCATACAGACCACTGACCATCGATAGGGCCGGCTAGGATTAAATGAGACTTTTGAAATCTTTCTTCTCTATTTTTTTCTTAGTTGCGCTTTCAGCTATTTTTGGCACTCTCTGTTGTGTTGTTTATTTTCTTAAAAGCGCTTTTAACACTAAAGCTTATGGAGTGACCAAGGATGACGTAAAAATTATCTATGAAATTGCTATGATTAGTGTCTTACACTATTTTGCAAAATACCAATGTATATTCACTTACTTTCACACGGTTCATTACAGTCGTTCTTAGTTTCCTTGGCGGCTTTTGGATCGCATTCCTTTCCTCCATTGTGGGGGACTGGGTTATCGCACTTTCTTTCTCTTGTCACCATGGCACCACCACATGTTTTGCTACAGGGAGTCCAACTTCCCCAGGCACCCCAACCACCATCGACTAAACAGCAAACAAGAAGAAAGGGCAATGTGTCATGTATACATCGCGAGCACAAGAAACAAGAATTGAATATTGTTTATATATGTGGCATTCATGTGAGGGATTGCTTAGGAAAGCCTGCGGAGTTGTAACATTTAACATGCATGGATGCCGACCAACTGACTCATTATCCTATCACTTTGTATTTTGTCGATTTTCTTAACATTAATAAGCGGTACTTATTTCACCAACCTCGTGACCAGGGCTTTCCCCCCCCCCCTCCACTAATAAGGAAAAAATCCCTGGGAACGAGGTTTTTATTTCGCCATACCTGGGGAGATGCACCCCAAAGAAGGAGGAAGGGGAAAACACCCACAGCGAGCCGACTAACCTAAAATACCGAGAGCGCTTTCCAGTTGAATGGAAAAACCGGGCAGAATTTTAGGTTAAAAGGAACAGGACAAATTTTCCTCAATTAAAACGGAACGGGACGAGCGTGTTCCTTTTGCACTGAGTCACTCTTTAAGAGACTGGTTATTAACTAAACAGCACCAAATCGTGCGTTTAATTCATCAAGGAGCATGGAACTAGTGGGACGCCTCAAATTAAATGGTACAGGATTTTTCGTCATTCCGGTAAAACCGAGAAAAGAGAAATACCTCAGAAGGTATTTCCTTTTTTTTTCGAAAAATTTCCAGTGGAAAAGTCTGTTCCATTTGATTTATCACCGGAACAACCGAGTTTTCCGTGCAAAAGGAAAGCGCCCCGAGGCTCTATGCATAACTTGAAATTCAACACCCTTATCCCCCACCTTCCCTTCGGTGACATATAGATTGGTTTAAAAGTTATTGAGAGAAAATTCTTTCTAAGTTGCTTATAGATACTCAGTTTTCTATATTTACCATTGCAATGTTGGTCTTTAAATATGGTTGAAACAATCAGGAGTTCAGACCCTATTTGACAGCGTTCTCAGCATGTTAAGTCCCAAAAGCGGGAGGGCACAACGCCACCGACAAAGGGTTTTATACTAAACGACCACACCTCCTCTAAGCACTTATTCAAGTTCAGAGTTAACGCTGCAACCTATTAACAATTTCAATTCTTTTAGAATCTTCACCAACAATACCTGGGCAGCTTCCTTCTTCAAACGAATTACCAGGGCATTTTTTTCCACCACCGGTGGGGTGGGGATTGGTGCATGATCGTGTCCGAACTTTCTTGTTTCCACCACACAGTCCTGATCCGCAACCACTCCATTCACTCCATGGCGACCAATTACCCGCCACTGAAGTTAAAAATGCAAATTAGCGTGAACCTTATGAAACAAGAAAATCTAGCCGGACTTATTCTCGTCCCTCAAGTCTATGCTCCGTACTGTGCAGGCGACGAAACGAGTGACTCTCGAAAGATCCGATAGGTTTACAATTCTGATTGGCTTTTTCAAACAGTTGAACTAAGGGACCGTTCATTTTTTATGGGGTAGGGGGGGCTGGTGGGATTTGGAGGAGTGTAATTTGAAAATTGTATGACCCCCCCCCCCCCCAATTTCCGATTTTTTTCGCATGGGCCCCCCCCCTCATCAGAGTAATTTTTTGGAAGGCCCCCCCATGAATAAAAAAATACATAAGGTATTAAAAAAGTTACTGCATTACAATTTCGTTTTGTTACAGTTCACGTAATTTAGTGAAAGAAAGCTGAAAGCTAGAAAGCTGTTTTTAACAAATCCTCACTTAAAAGAATGAAAAGTCAATTTCAGCTCTTCTTGTTACTGCTCGTCCTGAGCGTGTTGTAGCTGGCCGCTCGTCTACATATTCCTCGTCTGAGGCGATAAAAGCAAGAACGACATCATTTAATCGTCTTCAGAGTCAGGGGCATCACTCTTGTAATCATCATCAGTTTCTTCTCCCTCACTGCTTTCACCACTGCTGTCTACTTGACCTGATTCATTGCTGCCTCTCACTTCGGCTTGACCTGTTCTGAGAGTATTCATCTGCAGGAAGTGTCCTATAATTGTCTTCACTTTGTCATTCTTGCTGCTCTTCTGATGCTGTTTTAATAGCCAATGATGTTGTAAGTATTTGTTCAGAGAGGCTGTTGAGTAACTGAAAGGGCAGTTAAAAATTCTGAGTGATCATGACTCCACGCTCTTCAAGGCGAATGGCATTACCCTGAAGCCTGACAAGAAATTCCACCATGACTTCAATGTGGAGCACATCGCTAGGATTGAGGCAAAGCAGCTCAAGGTTTCAGGGGAATTAGAAAACCTCGAAAAAAAGAAGGAGACCTTTGACCAGGTCTTCAAGGGCTTAACAGGACACTATGTGTCAAAAAAAAGAAAATTAAAACAAAACCGTAGGAAATCAAAAGGCAGAAAACGCAAACGGTTTGAAAACAACGTCCTACGCGTGTATCATATCTGCGTTGCAAATCCCCTTGCAAAAGAGCTTCCCAATTGTCTTCTTTATCCTCCCTCCATGACAATTCCGGAAGCGTGCATAAACGATGAAGATGTAGCAGCATTGTTGCTAACACGGGATGCAGCATTCATCGCTCACCTACTGCAATCAAGCTACTTCAGCAACGCGGCACAAAGCAGGCTTATTACCAACCTTAAGCCAGAAGTAAGAAACAGGATGTATTGCTTCCTGCATCCTGAAGATTATAGCTCAAACGTCGGAGACACGAACAAAGAGGAAGAAGAAAACGACGAAGAAGAGGAAGAAGAGGAAGACAACGAAGAAGAACAGGAGGAAGAAGAAGAGGAACACAGCGACGACGAGATCAAAGAGAACGTCGAAAATGAGGAAGGGGACACCTCGTAGTAGTTTCATACCCCTCCCATTAAATTTCTCAGACAAAAGCTCTGGTAACGAGGTCAGTTCCAATTCAGGACTCAAATTATTGGTTTAAATTATTTGAGCTTGACAACAACATCTTTATGAATGAAAAGAAAGTTGTTGCTATTCAAGACTGTTATTATGGTATGTTCACTGTCCTTATAAAATATAAAAGCTGTTGAGAAGTTTTCTTGTTACCCTGCATATTTGTTATAAATAAAAAGAGCACAATTTTTCTTCCATTTGTAAACATCTCTTATCCTATTTTTAATCTAATTTTTTCGTCCGACCCCCCCCCCCCCTTTCCTTCATTTTTTTTTGGCTGGCCCCCCCTTTTAAGCCAATTTTTTTCGAGTGGCCCCCCCCCCAAATCCCACCAGCCCCCCCTCTCTCATAAAAAATGAACGGTCCCTAAACGGAAGTAAAACAGAACTCTTACCTGGCGCTGAAACCTAAGCATGAGCAGGCGAGCCGGAAGTCCGATATTTTCGGAACTTCCCAGGGTCGCTCGTTTCCCGACCGCTAGTCAATGGGTACAAGGTTGATCCAGACTCACTCGTCCGTTGTTGCCCGTTGCTTTACTTCTTCCACCGAGTGGCAAGGAAGGCACTAGATAACATCGATTTAAACCACATCTAGTGACCAGCGGTTTTAGTGAAAACATAGAGTGGAGTGCTTATTCTCGCGGGCTCATGATTTCGGTAGATGTTATATAATATTTTCCTAGAGGCGAAGGGCCCTGGTTCGGAGCGAGTTACGGACAACACTGATCGTGAGGCATGTCTGACCTTTTATACTAAACCACATTTATACTCCACACGTTCTATTAAAACTGACCATGTTTCTCTGGGATGAGGTACCTCTGCAAATCGTCTTTTCCTTTTCCAAGCCAACAGTTACAGTTGAATATAAAACTGGGCCCATCCGTACGATCATCTACAGTCACCACAACCTGTAAATTAAAGAAGGCATACTGGTTTGCCTCCGTCCAGTTGGAATTCTCATAATGTTATGTTTATTTGAATTGTTTGTTTCTCACATAGTTTGTAAGGCGCATTTGATCATATCTACACGTTAATTTGCGCTATAGAAATATCAATTATCGATAATTGTAAAAAAAATTCCATGTTGTATACCGACATGTGTGATTAGTAGAGTAGCCCGACGCTTATAGCGTTAACTGGGAGCATGCAACATAAGATATTTTAACAGTCAGAGCTACGTTGATTATATTACTTTTGCAAATCGATTGGAATGGAAGCGACTCCTTCAATAGACTATTTAGATTTTCGAAAAAGTCCTTCGTCCTATTTAAGGCCTGGTTCACACTAGCGACATAACGACATAACGACATCAACATAACGACATATAAAGGACTATATCTCGGCGTAGAAAGGTCGTTATGTTTCCAGTGTGAACATGCAAACATAATGACATATTAGCAACATAACAGTATGAACATAATGACATAAAGAAAAAAACTGATCTTTTCTTTATGTCGTTATGTCGTTTTGTCACTAGTGTGAACCAGGCTTAATATGGCGCGGGACGAAGGACTTTTCATACTTGATTAGCGCCAATTTTAGCCACCCAAAAACGGGTCGCTGCGCTTAGACCAATCAGAGTAGATCTTTGGAACCCTCGGGGATAAGGTTGTCAATCAAAAGTAATTATGAGCAACGAAACGTGACTTGTGGTTTCAATTCCAACATGGAGTCGATTGCGAAAGCGATAACTGATGCTCTTTTTCCAAATGCAAGTCACGACACTTGCCATTTTTGGCGCGAAACGCAAATGAAAACCCTTCAAGCGAAAAAAGTCGACCTCTCGCGACTTCGTCGCTTGCTCAACCGCTTCGCGGCCTAAAAAGCTCGCTCCTCTCGACTTTTTTTGCTGTGAGACTCGAGAGGTCGACTTGTGGCAAGTCTAGTCTGTTACCTACAATCTAAGTTAATACCCCTAACAGTACTCTAACCTAACTTTACTTAAAATACCTGAACCTAAGCTATTATTTTGCGTAGCCTCACCAGACCTAAAGTAATATAGCCTAACCCTAGCCTCTCATTATAACTTAGAAGGAGGATCAGTTATAAGCAAAAGCTATCTTGTCACCTTTTCAAGATGCCAGTCTGTAGAAATGAATCCCTTAGTGTCCTTACGTATGCTGATTTTAACTGGATTGCCAATGTTTGTGGAATATACGTTGAAAGGCCGTGTACTAATGAAAAACACGAAATAAGAGAGAAGGGTAACATTATTTCTGCAAAGCCATACATTTTTTCTTGTCATTATAACTACATTAATTATTCTTCAAAAAACGAACCTGTAGGCAATGCTATTTTTTGCACCACGCCTTACATTTTCAAAACAAGTTGTTAACACTGCAAAAGTACTAATTTTGTTTTACGCTTATTTTCGAAAACTTAGAGGTCTTATAAACGAAAAAAGGGACTTTAAAAGCAGATTAGATCGAGTATGAAGGTTTTTCCCCCTAAAGTGACTCTCAAGATGAAGAAAGTACTACTGGAAGTTCCTTTACATAATCAAATAGTTAGAACTTCTTTTTTTTTTAGGATGATTTATGGATTGATTACACCCATGCATTTTGAAGTCACTGGTGATCCTTGTCCTTGTCCTCAACAGTGCAATTTATTCTCGAATCGCACGATTTTTTAGCTCTTCATCTCATTTATTTTGACCCTTCAAAATTAAAATGTAAAAGAGTTTTTAGTTCTGGCCGCTTTTTTAAAACACCGGGCTCCCTGAAGTAAATAAATATTATCATTGACAAAAAATACTGTGCGATTTCACTGGGTGTAATAAAGTGATAATTGAACATCGTGTCCTGCAATTACTTTTGTGATTTCAAATCGAATCACGCGTATGATTTCACACCAAATTGCATTCCTCAGGATTATTTCTTCAATGATCTCAAAACCGGTTCACCCTACATGCTGGATGGACTTATCGGGAAACTTCATTTGGGTCTAACTAACCTTCCTTTCTCAAACTCTTTCCCAAGTTCCACCTCTCCATGTTCACCGTTCTGACCAATTAGCTTCAAGAACACTCTTGATGGGGTCCCGGACTTAGATTCGGAACTGGTCGTGACGTCCACGAAATATAACGTGCCTGATTTATAGGAAACATAAAAAAGCCTAATTTAATAAGGAATAAAAATACCTTAGGAAACTGACATCAAAAGACAATTGCCATTCATTTAGAACTGTATCAGTATTATAAAACTGGAACACGTTTAAAAATCTTCGCAATTTAGTTGGGAAAACGGAATCCTATAAAGAGTTTCGAGCTCCACACGGTCTTACTAATGAGTAAGGGAAAACGAATTCTTGATTTCTTCCGCACATTAACGCTCATTAGTTGAACTGAAATTTGAGCATATAGTTTATAAAAGCACCATAGTTACCATAGTGCGTTCCTAGGCCATAAGGTAAAGCAGTGAATTCGTGATATACTTACTGCCACTCGGAAATTCGCATTTTGACATCAGTTCCTCGACTTCAGTATGCATCAGAGCACTAGTGAAGATGTAAAACTCGTCCATGGCACCAGCGAAGAATTCTGCATCATTTCCAGTAAATTTTCCGACGGTAACTGGGCTACTCCAAGGCACATGCGCTTTTTTGACCACGCCTTTTGTTGTAGTTAGAATTTTTACACTGTTAACAAATATTTTTACCTTTCCCAGGCCTCCGTTATATACAACTGCCAAATGGGTCCATACACCTTTATTGGAGAAAAATAGAGAGTCAGTACGTTTAATGTCAGGGACAGTTAGATACCTAACTGCCAAAAGGACATCAAAAGTTGTTGTTTCTAAGATCGTCAATCTTTATTTAAGTAGTAGGTTAACTAAAAGTGGCAATCAGTGGGCTGTTGTGGACTTATGGTATTATAATAACTAAAACCTCACTGAAAGTATATATCAATTATATAGAAATCTAAAAATTTACAAGCTATCTATTGTAATATGGTAAAATTAGTTAACAACAATATCCAACCAAATAACATTTCCACAGGTAAGTTATAATTAAATCGTTAAAAGTACTTACTTGGGTTTTATTTTTCAGGCCTCGATAACTACTTTTCACATAGGCAGCACAAATAAAACTCTTAAAAACGATAGTCAAGCTTAATAGCGCTGTGGAAGCAAATTACATTTCCTTTGACCCATAGTTTTCGAGCAATGTTATGAGTGCTATTGAATTTTTTAGCAGATTATAATGGGATTGTATTGTAAATGTAATGTCACTGACCTGCCGGTATTGAAGGCTCAGTTGTAATATCAAAGATAACCTCCCCATTGGCCAAAGTGTGCAGCCAACTAACGACCGCATTTGGTGAACCAGTAGATTTAACAGTAAGGTGATGCACTCCCTTGGGTCCTGTACTTCCGTAAATGGTATTCACACGATCGTTCCTCAAGAGACGAATCCACACTGAGATTGACATGGCATCCTTGCTTTCTGCATCAAGGTTGTTGCCATCCAACTCGATAAATCCCAAGCCTTTTGCTAACTCGATGCCCTTTCGACATTTTGGGCTGAAGGTATTCTGCAGGGTTTGTCCCACAAGTTTGGCGTCAATCCCGCTAGCAGAATTGCCGATGATTTGCTGGCCTTGGATGTTGTCAAATGTGAGGTGGACAGCAAGTCCAGAATCTGACAATCACAAAACAATGAAATAAGGGGTGTTATCGGGCGTAAAGTACATTATATAATGAGTGAAAGAAAGAAATGTTTTTCATGCCGCGTGCTGGGTAATTGTCGCTCTTCCGTCTTTTTTTCATATTCGTTGTAAAAAATGATTTAATTATTCGGGCTTCTTGAGGATGACGTGAGTCGAAAACTGTCGTCCATCCTTCGTCGTCGTCGTCGTGTTTCATCCACAAAACTCACTTCCGGCGTTTCTGCGCAAACGCTAACAGAAAATAACACAACAACAAAAAAGCATGTTGGATTATCACATATCACGCATATGAAAACGTCTATTCGCTTATGTTTTTGAGGTTTGAACAACCGAATATGTCAAGAGATGTGTCTACACGAATGTTTGCAAGTTCAACAGCCCGACGAAAGGTTTTAACACGGCCAGACTAAACTGCAGATGTTTCCAATGGTTTACGAAATTGAAGTAGTAACAAATTGCAATTTCCGATTACCTTTTGGAAGGCCGAGTGAAGGCCAATATGGCCTCTAGTTAACAATTATCTCACGAAGCTTAGTTACGAAAGTGAGTAAAAGTGAAGCTATACACTGAACAAGTATCGTTTTCTAGTACAACAATCTCTATTTGTACTCTTTTTGCCTAATTTTACAATTTTCGGATAGAGGAACTGGATGAAATTGAGTTTTTATTTCGAACTTAATCAACTTACCACCTGTTGGAAAGTCACATTTTTCCATAAGTTTTTTCACGTGGGATTCGTCTCTTACAACGTCAAAGACATAAAACTCGTCCATGTACCCCTCAAGGTGCATCCCCGTGTCACCACCTGCGGCATCCAGAAATTTTCCTATAACCATCCTCTGGCCCCATAATATTTGGTTTACTTTGTTTACGTCACTAGTGAAAATTTTTTGTCCGTCGACGAAGATTTTAAGTTTCCCATTTTCACCATTGTAAGCAGCACCAATATGCGTCCAGACCCCTAGAAATGACAAATGAACTGATTTGTACACAATTTTATGAATTAAACAGATAATCGATAAATATTTGGCTGTTATTCAAGGTGTCTTCAGCTGTCGTCATTAGTTCATACCTGGAGTAACAACGGCATCCGTCTGCACATTGAATATATTTCCAGCGCTGCCTACGTAAAGCCAGCGGATGTACCCATTTGAAGTACCATATTTAGCATTCACCTCCAGCCGTTGAGCAACGTCACCGCCTGAGCATGCGTAAATGATATTAGTGTGACTCAGAGTATCGATCTTTACCCAAGCAACCACGCTCATTTCTTTCTTGACTAGGCTACCAAGCTTAGCCGGGTTTACAGCCAAGGCGCCGTTTTGGAAACGAAGACCAAATCCACATACGGGACTTAATTGCTCCATTGTTACCTGACCACTCAGTATCCCGCCATTGCCTTTTCCTGAATCGTCAAGCACGTTCTTTCCATTTACGTTGCTAAAGCTAAAATGAAGTACTGGCTCTGAAAAAGATAGTCAAGACAACGGCAACGTTTAAGTCCTACTACGATTAGAAAATCACTCGTCTTTTTTCTTCAAATTTCGAAAGTGTGTTTGCTTAACAATCGACTCGCGAAATTCAAGCTTTAATTTGGAGAAGTCAGTTTTTTTATTTTGACTGAAATATTTTTATTTAGTGATCCACCATTACTAACTTCAAAATCTTGAGAGAACTGGATCGAGGACAAAAAGACGTAAAAAGCTCACAAGAGTAAGAACGCAGTGTGTGTAAATCTGGCTGATTTAGTATGCAGCACGGGAATTTTGAGCTTTCAGACTCTCAGACTCGTGTTTTGCATACTTAACAAGCTGCGTTCACATACTGCAATTTTAAACCAGTAAGTAAATGACGTCATTTTATCCTGGATCCAGCTCTCCGAGGCCTAATCGGTCAATTATGAACGTGAGTAATGGCGGACCGTTAAATTAAAAAGTTGTACACAAAGTGAACAGTCTTCTGCTTGAAATTTAAGCTTGATATTTCGCGAGTTGGTTGTTACGCAAACACACTTTCGAAATTTGAAGAAAAAAGACTAGTGATTTTCTGATCGTAGAAGCACGTTAAGCAAAAAAGTTACTCTGATCAAATGAAGAATGATCCTCGAAGTTGTGAACGCAATTTATGCAATTGCGAAAAGAAGCCTGAAAAAAAGAAATCAGGACTTCAACGGGTTTGAACCCCTGACCTCGTGATACCGGTGCGATGCTCTAACCAACTGAGCTATGAAGCCACTGATGTTGGGAGCAGGTCAATTGTGGGTTCATATGTTCCCGTGAAAGAGGAAAGAGTGAATGATATATGTGAAATAAATCCGTATATGAACTGCGGAAATGAAATCAAATGAAGAATGATCCTCGCAGTTGTGAACGCAATGTATGCAATTGCGAAAAGAAGCCTGAAAAAAATTAAAGTCCTGCTATTCTTCATGATGTCTTTATTCTTCATATACGATTACTGTAGTAGGTCTCTATTCTAGTTGATGGCTACCTTTATTGGTGGAAAAGATTGATAATCTCGGGAAAGCATGCATGTCATTTGCAACATTTGTGGTATTCTCATGCAAAAGGACTTCTTTCGTCACTGCAATAACAAACAAAGCAGGCAGACATTCAGTCAGTGGGTATATTAGTAATCAAACCAGGGGCGGATCTAGCGGGTGGAGAGGGTGTGCAACCCCCCTCCTCCACGAGAAAATTTGGTGCACCCCCTCCTAAGAAAATTCATAGACCCGAACCTGAAAATAAAAAGAAACTGACATGATATTCAGCCCTATTGACAGGCCGCGGTGGGTAAAACATTTACTTTTTATCTCACAAATCAATGGCCTCAATTTCGTATGTAATGCCACTGTTCACGTGACTTTTTGCCATGACAACCATATTAACAGAGGCATAAATCTCTGCGTTCCTGTTTCATAATAGCTGCCGCTCTAGGACTGAAGATTTTTTTGTGGTCTTCATTACGTCGCGGTCAAGTTCAAAAGTGCGAAAAGGACAAGGGGAGGTACCATCCGTGATCGTATAGTTAACGGTGTGATATTTGACTGTCTCAAATACAAATATCGGGGGTAATCTATTGTACTACGCAAACAATTTCGTATGCATTGAGAGATGTGTATTTAATTCTGATTAAGTGCATTAGTTATCATACACGACAATCTCATAGTATTATAGGTTTGCGCAAAAATATCGATGTTTTTAAAAAAGGTCAACTTGGTCATACTAGTTAGTCGGGACTCATTCAAACTTTAAATTATGATCACAAATACATTCAGCGATTGGATAAGACTCACCGTTTATTGAGCCAATGCTATCTTGCAAGTCACTTTTATTTTTACCATCCGTTATCTTTACTCTTGTGTCTGAAATGTGCGGGGCGTAGATGAACTGAGGACCCTTTTGAGGTGATTCCCATTTCTGCGCTCCATTATGCTGGGGAGGTCTGCTTAAGTAGTCATTGTAGTAATTCTGTGACTGTGGCTGCGCACCATACCTGTTTTCCATATAGATAGACTGTTGGTACTGAGGGCCCTCATTATAGAACGCTTGTGAAGACACTAGAATCAGTGAACACAAAGTATGTAGTCAGCAACAGCCGTCGCAATCTGCTACTTAGCAGAAAGAATGCTCCAGTAGGAGCATGGGTTTGCACATTTGGTTTCGATTCATCGTCATTGGGTTTGCACATTTGGTTTCATCGTCATCTTCATCGTCATCACCATCATCATCATCACCATCATCATCATATATCATCATCATCATCATAATCTTCATCATCAACATCATCGTTGTCGTTGTCATCGTCGTCATCATCATCATCGTCGTCGTCATCTCCTTTATTTAAACACGATAATTTGTGTTTAAAGCAAAATTCTTGTGGGATCGTGTAATATACAGCATACGACTTTTAAGTTACCGTAAAAGCTCTATTAAGACCCCGGGGGGGACTTATTTAATTTCAGCTCTCATTAACGGGGGGCTTATTAGAGGGGGAGGGCTTAATAGAGACTGTGGGGGGGGGGGGGGGAGGGAGCTTATTTTAAATCTTAAACACCCTGTTTCGTCTTAAAACAGTTTTTGTACAAAACTCAAACAACTACAGTTAAATTTTATTTAACAAATAAAAAAGCCTTAACCGTGCTTTGTTTTGTTATAAGGCACGCTAGGAAGTGACGAGAGCACGAAAGAAGTAGGAAGAAGCACGAGCCGCAGGCGAGTGCTTTTAACTACTTCTTAAGTGCTCTCGTCACTTCCTTGCGTGCCTTATAACAGAACAAAGCACGGTTAAGGCTTTTTGATTTGTTTTATAATATAGTTTTTCCCACATTTGTAGCTAAATTCATTTCAATTTGTGAGAAAACTGAGCAAATTTTATTCTCAGCTTGCGCGCGCGGAATGGCGTCAGTGATCGTACATGCACAGGCGCCCCAAGCTCAACAAAGGTGACGGGTAAAGATGTTGTGTTACTGACTGTAATAAAAAGTTTTGTATGGGAAACAAACAGAAAATACCACACTTTCTTAATAAAATCAACTTACCTCGATACACTGTTGTATTCTTTATTGTCTAGCAGTTTTTCAGGCTGGTTTTTTTAGCGATTTTAGCCGGATTTTCGCCGTTTGGGTTTCCTAACGATAATAAGAATGCAAGGCAGTACATTACCGGTACTTCCAGATTGTCAGCCGCTCGGAGCGAAGAAACAAACGTATAAAATATACCCGCTTGCCTATTTTCCCCAAACGATAAGAGAAGAGATGTAAACGCTTCCTATTAGTCCAATCTCAAGCCAAAACTACCACCACATCTCTTGCTAGAAATGTTTTTTGCCGAGCTAGCTCGCCCGATAAAGTTTGTCAACATGCTGGGACAGACCGCCATGGACACAACAAACTCTGGGTTACAAAACTATTCCGGCAGGGGCGTAGGCAGGCAGTTTTCGACAGATAAATCAATTTGCTCCATGGGTCGTTTCCGTGGCAGATGTTATTTACTTGCAGCTAACAAAATCGAATGGGTATTCTCAGAGTTGAAAATAAAAGAATGAATAAATTTTGACAGCACTTCCAGCAGCAACGATTACGATTGGTCTTCCTTGGCGCCCTAGCCTGCGTCGCAGACGTTAACAAACCCCGGTTAGTACCGTCTGCGAAGCAGCGCCAAATTCCTTGTTCTGTACCAGAATTTGAGTACGCGTTATGATTGGCTCGTTAACAAAAGGCTTTTGTTGACGAGCCAATCATAACGCGTACTCAAATTCTGGTACAGAACAAGGAATTTGGCGCTGCTTCGCAGACGGTACTAACCGGGGTTTGTTAACGTCTGCGACGCAGGCTATTGGCGCCCTTGACCTTGACAAAATCCCGCGTGTGAACCCATGGAGCAAATTGATTTATCTGTCGAAAATTGCCTGCCTACGCCCCTGCCGGAATAGTTTTGTAACCCAGAGTTTGTTGTGTCCATGGCGGTCTGTCCCAGCATGTTGACAAACTTTATCGGGCGAGCTAGCTCGGCAAAAAACATTTCTAGCAAGAGCTGTGGTGGTAGTTTTGGCTTGAGATTGGACTAATAGGAAGCGTTTACATCTCTTCTCTTATCGTTTGGGGAAAATGGGCAAGCGGGTATATTTTAAACGTTTGTTTTCTTCGCTCCGAGCGGCTGACAATCTGGAAGTACCGGTAATGTACTGCCTTGCATTCTTATTATCGTTAGGAAACCCAAACGGCGAAAATCCGGCTAAAATCGCTAAAAAACCAGCCTGAAAAACTGCTAGACAATAAAGAATACAACAGTGTATCGAGGTAAGTTGATTTTATTAAGAAAGTGTGGTATTTTCTGTTTGTTTCCCATACAAAACTTTTTATTACAGTCAGTAACACAACATCTTTACGCGTCACCTTTGTTGAGCTTGGGACGCCTGTGGTACATGTTGCGTCAACACTGTGCCTCGTTGTAAAAATTGTTTTCAACGGGAGGCTAAAACCGTTGAGTTAAAACAATTAGCACTTGGAATTCGTCTCGTCAGTTCTATGGTATGAATGGAATATTTTAATCGAGAAGTTTATGTTGTGAATTGTGAAAAATGCCAGATTTGTAATGATTTTGAAACTGCATGCGCAGACAAATGGCGTCATCTGCGTGCTTTGTACTCTCATAAGGCACGCTCGTTTTCAATGAAAAGATGCGCGAGCTATATTATAATATATAATAAAGAGCAGCAAACAGTATTGCGTGTTTGAATGCATTTTGCTTAAAAAAACAAACAAACCATGAAGTTGATTTCGCAAGAGGGAATATCAGGGACTTATTAAAAAATCTCATGTCCCAAAAGGGGGAGGGGGCTTGTTAGAGTGGGCGGCTTATTACTGAAAACCGACTTCCAGACGGGGGGAGTTTATTAGAGAGAGAGGGGGGGTTAATAGAGAAGGGGGGCTTACTTGAACTTTTATAAAACCATTTTCAAGATTCTTGCGTTAGCCCATCATACGGCCTCCTCTACCACTCCTCTTGAGAGTAAAAATTGGTTGGACTACAAAAGTTGCAACTATAAATTCCGTACTCTTTGCGAACAGTGTGGGTTAGTTTGCGTCCCGCCTTCTTCTGACGTTCAGGTGTGGAGGGGAAGGAGACAAGGCCAAGGCCTTAACGTCACTTTTCAGTGATGAGATCACCTTAACTAAGGTAGATGTTAAGCACACAGCCAGCTTGATCTTACCAGTTATTTTAGACCCTGGGCCCGGTTGTTCGAAAGTCGATTAACGTAATCCAGGATTAGCGTAAACTTTGGTTACAGTTTTTTGGATGAGTTTCTTTTGCTTCTTTTTGCTTTTCAGGATTGACATCCTCTAATCTACTCTTTTGCCGAATATCAGGGTTGAACAACGTTTGTGGATAGAGAGATGAACGCTTTGATTAATTTTCAATCCTTGATTAGGGTTAATCGGCTTTCGTACAACTAGGCCCTGGTTTGTGGCCCGGTCTGGTGTTTGAAATCACATGACCTTCCGGTCAGCAGTACGGTGCTCTACTGAGCCAACCGGGCGGCGGTTCCAACAGCAAATCAAGTCAAGTCATCTCTATTTAGGCAGGATGGCCCTTTCAGCACAAAGCTGGTATCAATAGGCACTGAGTAATTAATAACTACCACATGATAAAAAAAACTACAAGATGAAAAAAACTACAACAGGATGAAAAAAAGAAATATCATGAACAGTGGCCAAGAACAACCTTTTTAAACTATAATTAACACTTCAAGCTCTACAAACCTAGAAGTGCGAAATTTGTAAGCATGAGATTGAACAATGGTATTCCAGGGCCAACAGGAGCCATGGTGACTGGAGCGATGAAATGATGATGACAGCTGCCAGTAGTGGACGATCTACGAAAAGGAGAACCTATCACTGAAGTACATTTAATTTCAGGAATACAATGCACATCAGCTAAATAAAATGTTCACACAGTTTGAGCATTTTGAAGCCACTTATTATGAGTTGTTTTGAATGATCTTGACACATTTCCTGTTCACAGGAACACCAAAACGAAAGGCGAATCGAAGGTTGGAGATTGACTCGATCGGGAAATTGTATCTATTGAAATATACAGTTGTCACCGTGATATACAGTAAAAAGCCGCAACTAAGAACCTACATTTTTGGGAAGTAGCCTAAACAGATTCTTATATAAATGGTAGTTAACACAATTTAAGGCTACTTAAATTCTTAAAATAGGTTCTTAATTAATTCTCGAGAAAAGCAAATAAGATGGTCATTGGCCTATTTTCTATTAAAAAACACCTCATTTTTACAGTAATGAGAATCTGCGTTTTTCTTCAAATAGGATTCTTGCACTGCAGATTTAATGCACTAATATGATTTTAGAAAATAAGAACCTGTTTTCAATTTTTAGGCTTAACAGGTTCTTGTTTATAGGAGGTATAAAATCCAAATTTTAGGCTAACAGGTTCTTAATTTTCAGGTTCTTAGTTGCGGGTTTTTAATGTATCAAACAAGGGATTATTGGTCCCCTGAGAAGAATTTCCATCGTCTTAATTTTCTTTTCCCATCAATCAATGTTTTCTAAACACTCCCTAAAACAAACAAACAAATCAATATGGTAATGTCTAGTGCAATGGTTACAATTTAGTATGACTAGCTTAGCAATTTATTTGAGGGTCGGCAGTGATATAGGCCAAATTGGTGATTATTTTACTTGTAAAGACTGCATTTTTCCTCTATCTGTAAATACATCCCGATGAAGTATTTTGACGATATGTTTATAAGTTAGAAACACCATACGTTGTTGTCCAGTTTTTGTTGGCAGGTTGTAAACGAAAACAGGTTCTGAGACAGTTTCAAGTGGATTTAACAATCTTTACTGTTTTGATCTTATTTTTAACTCAGCTGTTTGATATACAATAAGAATATTGTTACCATTAGCGACTGATCCATTATCCAAACAAAACGTGTTTTATTTTTCTAAGTGTAGCCGATTTAAAGTTGTATCCTATGAAACTAATCATCTTCTGTCAGGACGTACTCGCGTCCTGGGGCAAACATAAATAACATTTGTTCCCATAATCACGTTTGTATGTGTTTCTGCAAACAGATGCATCATATTCATTGTCTGTAATCACGAAATAACCTAGAAACGACCTCAAGCCGCTGTCACACGTTGAAACTTTTAGCTGAAACTTGTGTGCCATCGCGATGAGAGACCGAGCGAGACCAGTTTCACGAAGTGGTGTTACACGGTGAAACTTTTGTTTTTATCACCATTGCGATCGTTACCACCGTTGCAGAAGTAGAAAGCGGGTTCTACTTTTCGTGAAACTTGTCTCGCACCCGAAGTTCAAAAAAATTTCACGAAACCGACCATGTTACACGGTGCAACGCCTGTTGAAACTTCTTTCGCAGCGCCGTTGCACACAAGTTTCAGCTAAAAGTTTCAACGTGTAACAGCGGCTTTAGCTAAACTTGTTTTTCTTCACTTGTGTTCTGTTATCTGCTTTTATTTTACAAGTTGACATTTCCCTTACAACATACTCACCTTTTGAATCCTAATATTCACGATCAAAACGTCTTTTTACATCAGGTATTTTATAAGTGTTTGCTGAGGGGTTCGTATGCCGTATATACTTAGCACAATTAAAAAAAAAAACAGTATTACAAGAAGAAAGGAAAGAAAAAGATAAAATCTCTAAGTCATACTTACGTTTGAGGAGCTCGAGAAAATCTGTTAGAATTTGACGATGATGTCTAGCCTTTTAGAATTTGTTCGTATGTATTTTTTTGTTGTACGCTCGTTAAATTATTGACAAATGGTTTGAAATTTAACAGGTTTTGCTTTATCTTTTAGCTTGCCAGACTGTTTACCTGGGACAATGGGAGACCAAATATTTATTCTAACAGAAACACGATCCTGATTACCTAGCCAAAATTTCTTCGAATCGGTTATGAGTTATGAAGTAAGAAATAAAAAAAATTAAAATTAAAATCGATCGAATTCAACCCCTTCAAAATGCATTCTGAAGGAAAATGAAAATGCAAGGCGATCTAAGATAAGATGCAAGTCATTGTTTTCCTTTGGTTACACGACTGTTCTATGTGCGAAAAACCTGCCCTTCTCGCTGCTGTTCTCTTGGTATAACGCGCACATCAGATGATTAATCATTTACACTGATTTAGTTCTAGATTTAGTTCCACAAAGAGTGGTTTTCAAACTGTAGACTGTGGATAAAAATCAGTGTCTAATGCTGTCATTTGTTAAGTAAGTTCATTGTAGCCATTCATCTGGAGAAAAAAACCTCCTATGAATCTGCTTATATTGTATTTTAAAGGGACAGTCTGACTTTTGAGACGGTTTTAATTATAACACTACACGATATGTCAACCGGGTGGTCGTATTCTAACAATAACAATACACCGAACCCTGATTCCTATCTACCCGGAGACCAATCCGTAAATAACACGTATTCTTCAAGATTCAAGCAAAAGAAAATTTCTTTTATGTCAACCCAGTTTTACGCGCTAACGGGTATCGTCTTGTTAGACGGGGAGTTCTGCGTGGGGAAGCTCTAGTTTGCTGAAGAACTCAGAAAACAAATTATTAAGACCAAATCTACTGGTTGGAATAACTTTGGTCGTCAAACAACAGACAAACAAATGAGACGTTGAATTCTTCTTCAAAGGTAGGGTAGAAAAACAGGCGCCACGTGCGTGGTTGTACGTGCAATAATACATTGAAAAGAAAAATTAATATTCCACAAGGCCGGCGGAAAAGGAGGCCGTGAAAAATAATTTTGACTTCAGCCAAGTAGTGATGTGCGCAGTGTGATGGTGAATGCGGGAAGAGAAAAGGGAAGAAGGGAAGATCGAGTAGCAAATCTTGGTTAAGAATACTATGGACTGGTACTTGATTGGTCGAAATAGATAAGGAATATCAGCGGCTCTTGTTGGATACGGTATCTAAAGAAATGACTTGACCTTATGAGCTCCAACTTTCTTTACTTTGTTTTATGATGCAATACAAGGTCGGGTTGAGGTGAATTTTCGTTATATTTTAATCCTCAAATGTGACAATTATTAATAAAGGGGGTAATTCGCTGAAAAGTTACCCACCCATTATGCTGTACAATATATATGTTGCACATCCATCTCCTGACTGCTTCTAAGCAGCGTGGCAGTTTTTATTGCGATAGGTGCAGGTACTTTTTGTGTGTAATCGAAATCCTTAATTGTACCAATTAAAAATGTCATCGACCAAAACTATCCATGTTTTACGCTTTTCTTAAATATTAATGGCCCAATGAAATTCTAATGTGTCAGTAGGCCATTTCCGAATTGCCTTTGAACTCGATTTCAAACCGATGCCTGGTGCACAACCATTCATATGAAAACAAGTTTAATTTGCATGTGAATGGAAACTAATTTTCATATGAAAAGACGAGCACCAGGACTCGCTTTGGAAAAGAGGCCAAAGTTAATTAGGAAATGGCCTATTTAAACTAATGCTATCGATAAAAAGTATCCCATGTTGGCAATGCTGTATGTACCCTCCGTTTAATTGTTATCCCACATCGAGTCATCCGATTCCATCGAGGGACAAGCGCTATCAATGCTTATAGTATCCGCAGCTTTATTTAAAGCGGGCGGACTTGGTGACAACCATTCTTCACACTGCTGTAGAATACTCGTGGCTGTAACATAATGCACAAGCTGCCCTGATGAATTCCCTGGCTTCTCATTGGATGGGAATGAAGAGTTTTTAACGGGTTCATCTGAAGATTTCCCCCTTTTCTTGGCATCTTTCATAATTTTTTTCATTTCTCTCAATTCGCGTTGTTTCATCTTTTTAATCAAAGGTATCTTTGTGGACATTTTGGTGTAGAATGAGTCCACAAACTGTTTCATCTCTTCCACGAGGGAATCTTTGTAGGCCATTTTAGGGGAATAAAGACGCAGCTTTTCTTCTGAAAGGAAATTAGTTGTTATGTTAGTGTGACACGGGTGTCAACCAAAGAGACAAAAGTTTAATGAATATATGGATAGTGATGAATGGATAGATGATTGGATCGACGGATTGCATGGATGGATGGATAAATGGATGGAGCGAGTAAGAGAGGAAGGTGAGATAGTTTTATATGGACGGATGGATTTAAGCGGGTTGATTTAAATCACCGTCGTCTTTAGTAGTCCCTCCAGATCGAGTAAGATGTCTATTTGGTAGTATCCAATGCGGTCCGTTGATGACTGTGGAGACAGTCGTTGCACCAGAACTCTAAAGAGGTTGGCCGGAGATGTACTGAAAATCTGGGGCTCTTACCATTTACATGATCAGGAGCCCATTACTGGGCTCCTGACACGATCCATCCAGGTGGAAATTTTAGCTGAAAATATTAAGTGCTGCAGCGTGTCCAAACGCAAAATGGACAAATCACAAAACGTACAAGTGTCAACTGGAAAGCTCAAAAAAAAAAAAAGAAAAAGCGCTTTGAATAAACCAATGGCCTATAATTTCTGAAAAGTTCCAAATGGAATGGTGTGTACCATTTTATTTTCCAACCGGAATTTCCTAGTTTTCCGTGTAAATGGTCTGGGCCCTGTTGTCTCTTTCCTGCGCTAGCAACCTGTTGTCTCTCTTTCCTGTCTTTCCTTTCTGACCGGCTCACTGTGTGCTACGCCAATTGGAATGGTATGTCGGGCTGAGTGATGATAAGTGAGGCAAAGAAATTTTGGAATGTGCAATTGATCTTGAAAGGTTTCAAGGTATGCCAGTTAGCCTGAGAATAACGGACAATTGTAAAAAAACGGCGCTCCAACAGTACACACCTTTCTTCTTTTGAGGAACAAATATGAAACAGTGATATGAAAGTCCTGCTATTACAGCTACACCCCAAACACCAAGCAGTGAAGCAGCTGTCATCAGAAATATCGTAGAAGTACTCTCAAAAAGTCCTGTACTATCTTTGATCCCTCCATCTGACGGCTGTGTGAAATAAAAGGAGAGTTACCACAATCAAACAGTCCTTCTTAGAACTCTTCTCACCCGCACGATCGTGCTACAATACTGTAAATACGCTAAGAAATTAGTGGATCTTAGATAACACGATACAAGTTGAAAAATTCAAAAATTGAAACTGTCACTTTAGTTACCGTCAACATTATACACTTAATGTATGGTCCCGAGGGAAACAGTTAGTTTTGTTTTCCCGAGAGTCCTGATGTTTCCCGAGACGAAGTCGAGGGAAAACAAAACTAACTAGTTTCCCGAGGGATCATACATTAAGTGCTTTGTTATATACCTACACTTTCCCTTCAACAATCACAGCAAAATAAACTGACAAACAAACAAACAAAGACGGCATTACAAAAACACGTCTTTATTCACAAGCGTGCCGAATGAATAATTTACAAACGTTTAAAAGTACCTGAAAAAGAAGAACATGCCTTTCTTGTATTTTCCGAATCTTTTCCTCCTATTAGATGCTGAATTTCTTCGGCTGATACTTGAGAAAAACGTTTTCTTTTAGTCTCGGGTTCCATAACGTTTGTATTATCGTTGGTTTATAAAACTGAAAACTGGCAGTGTTCTCAGGTCCGCCTCGTCAATCAAGCTGACGTGAGCACGTGCTGAAGATCATGCCACTTTTTAGTCATGCACTAATCACGTGCTGCTGTATCCGGGCGCGCGGGCAACAATTGCGGAATTGTATCCCGGTCGGGATACATTTGAATTTGGTCAGGGGCACGTGACCAAGAATCAACCAATCGCAGTACTCCTTTTGTTGAGTGAAAGTGTAGGTATATAACAATAAACACTTAATGACTGTTTCCGAGGGGAACAGTGAATTTTGTTTCCCGAGAATCTGAATGTTTCCCGAGACTTCGCGAAAGAAACATTGAGATTCGAGAGAAACAAAATTCACTGTTCCCCAAGGGATCAGTCATTGAGTGATTTATTATATAGCAAAACAAATGGGTCAAACCGGTGGAAAACAAATAATCACTTTATTTGAAAAACGCGCTGAGATTCCAGCGACAAAATCAGGCCACCTTCAATTGCACGCTCTGATCACGTGCAACAGCGGTCAACATTTCTCGGGTAGCAGTGAACTGTTTCCCGTTTGACGTCATAGTTTTCGCAATGTTGCCCGCTCATGGCAATTGGCGGGAAACAGTTTCATTGTTAGATGTCATGTGACCATGAACTAGCCAATGAATGGGCGCGCTGTAGCGGGAAAAATGCCAGCTATACAACAACAACTATAAAGGTATTTAGCAAAGCACCTGGCAAGGATAAATGTGGTTTGGATTACATAATATATTGCTATTTTAAATCACAGAGAGTACGTACATCAAGAGTTTTTGTTTTGTTGGTTATCATATGAAATATTTCACTTATGTGCAAAGCTATGTAATCCCTGCATCTATGTTCCACATTCTTCGCCGCTCCTGACAGCACAACTCCATAACCAAACGGTCGATCAAGAATCTTTTTCACGTAAACACGATCATCAAGAAGCGTTCCCTTATTTTCTGCAGCCACATAGGTGTCTAAAAGAGCACCGTCTATTTCCCCTTCTTCCAACGCTGTTCGTAGTTCATCTAAGTTATTGTACTCGTGTTCTGTAACGAGAAAAGATCACCGAATGCAAGGTTAATAAAAACTTCACTTTCTCTAACATGCGCATTTGGCATAAAAACAACAACAACAACAATAACAATGATAATGATAATGATAACAATATTTTGCCAGTAAGAAGGCCCCGCTCACCGAAGTGGTTTTCAGGGAGATCCTGGAATTAAAATTGAATAGATTTAAAAAGACAAATTATTATGAAAAACTAACAATATTAAAAGACTAAAAGCTTAGAATCCATAATAGCAATATGTGATAAGAAGTCCATATCACCAAGTTACTAAAAACTAATAAAAACAGAGTAGATGTTAAAAAATCTGACATAGGTACAATCAGGGGGAAGAAGCCAAATTTCAGATGATGCTCTTGAGCCTACCTCTAAGTAAGGACAGTGAAGCAATATTACGGACTTCCAATGACAACAAGTTCCATTCCGTGACAGCGTGATAGGTAAAACGCTGTCTTCCCCAGTTTCTCTTTCCCCAGCACATCTCTTACAACATGACAGAAAACTTGAAGTATTTTTCGAATTGTTAAGGTAGCTCTTAATCTGCTCCTACTAAAGTTTTTAAACTTCGCAAAATGCTGGATCAAGACAGGCTTGTTACTTTTCAACAACAAAAAATGGGGGTCACCGTGCTCGTTTTTAAGTTATTAACAGTTAAAGTTAACATTAAGGGCCAGTCTAACAGGTTTTACTGTTGCTACGGTAACCTATTTTGTCAAACACTTTTTCATAACTTGTTCAAAAATGATTGATCATTTGCTTTATGCCACTGTAAAGGTAACAACATATAAATGTTGGTAGTAATGATGCATCAATTAAAAGTGCTGGAAACGGGCTGTTAGAAACCTTAAATCAGATTGTATGTGTTAAAATGGCGCGGAAAGTGAAATTCTTCTCGTCTTCGTTGCAAAAGCTGCAAACACAGCCATACTGTTACATAATGGCTGTTAGCCTTTACGTACCCGTGTTTACTTTCGCATTCTTGAGAATTCCCACTCTGTATTCTGTAGAGTTTTGAATCGCACCAATCTAAGAAGAAAAAAAATATAATAATAATAATAATAATAATAATAATAATAAATAAAAAGAAGAAGAAGAAGAAGAAAAAGAAGAAGAAGAAGAAGAAGAAGAAGAAGAAGAAGAAGAAACTCAGTCCAAACAAAATTCTACTCTTACTAGATAAAGAAAATTTGATAATGTATTATTCACGGCTTTAATAGCCAGAATCTAGTCAAGCTTACCTTTGTACCATACAGAATGACGTCTTTCTGCACATTAACAGATGTAAGTGATGAAGCAATGGAACCAACCAGGATGCTGAGTATGACAAGTCCAGTCAGTGTCCAGATTATACCAAAAATACGACCCAGGATGGACTTGGGAGCTCGATCACCATACCTTATTCAAGAAAGATATCTGAGATCATGATTTCATTCTTAGTAGTACATAACAGTACTCCATTACCCAGAGAGTGCAAAGAGTGTTCATAGACCAATCTATTGTCAGACACGTCTGTGTATTAGTATTTTGTTGTCCACACGAGATTGTGTCAGCGGTATGATAATTATGGCACACATGGAAATAAAATGTGCGAGTCAAACAATTTTCTCGATCCAAAATCCCCTTTTTCCGTCCCATAATTTTAAAGGTCATTAGTTAGTGTTACTCTTTCGAGGTCTTAATTTTCCCGAAAGTCACTCGGAAATTAAATAAACCTGTGAGAACGCTGTGACACGAATATTTGAGATTTCCACTTTCTAGTTAATGGACTCCAAACAGCATATATATGTAACTTTTATTGGACTAGTTACGTTATCAGATTTCAAATACGGGATTTCTTCTTTTACTGAAACCTAATCACGTCAGTTGAGTTAAATTCTCAAGTTTGTTTCTTCAAACAAAGCAATGGACAAAGGTGTCAGTTCAAGAGTGGTAAATTTAATTTACTTCACCCAAATATACCAATGTTATAAGTCAACCATTGTACATACACTCACCCAACAGTTGTCATGGAGATGTATGACCACCAGAATCCCTCACCAACGCCCCTTATAAAGCTGGGTGGAAATTCATCGGGGTTGTACCTGGAGTCCTGAAGAAATTGCAAACAATTCGAGCCTCGTTCATTTGAGATTTAATCAGTTTGAGATTTAATTCAACTGTATAGGTTATTGTAAGTCATCAATCATTTTTGCTAGCTTTGTATAACGCAGCGGGATACGACGTTCTTCAAAATATAATCAAAAACTAAAGAATTTTTATTTGGCCTATTACAAAGGGAAATTAAACCCATCAGGTGTGCTTAACCGCGCGTTTAATTATAACCAGTTACATTTATAATTACATACCAAAGCCCAAACGATAAATCCAGATATGAATGCAAAGCAGGTTGACATCAAGATCAAAGGTGCTGTGTCCAGTACAGATGTTATCATGTTCACGGCAGCTTGTCCGGGGGGCCTGGCAGTTGCTATAAAAGCGATTCCAGGGGACTGTACAAGGTTGATATAAGCCTTGTCCCCCATGTATTTTGTTACATACGGGTTACCGTAGATGGGAAACGTAATCTGTGGAACATCATCAATATCGGCCAGAACCTGTAAGACGCCTTTCTTGGCAGCACGGCGCCCTTTGCCGTTTGTTGTCATGTCGATTTAAGTGTCGCCGTAAGCGGGACAACGCCCGCAAGCCGTGTGTATCATTTTTGTAACAATCCCGCTGAAGAGTCCTTCCATTTTACTGTCCTTCTTGATCTTAAGATAAGGAGCTGTTGACCAGTAGTTTGTGTAGAGTACTTTCGGGCAACGACAGCTTTCTAATCATGATAAAAATTGCGAGAATAATAAGTTTTGTCCATGCTCTTACATTTGGAGAGTCCTGTTACTGCCAGCTAACTTAATTTAGGACATTTCAAACTTATGACTAAATTCTACGTGGTCACAGCTTGGCCCCAGGCTAAGGAGACTGCTCAACACAAAGAACTCTACGAGGATCATTCTTCATTTGATTTGACAAAGAACTCACCAGCATGTACATATTCTGTATGAGGTCCCAGGCCTCTCTGGGTAAACGCGGCCACTCTAATCTTGTAAGTCGAATAGGTTTCAACAGGGATCTCGGCGGAAAGCTCATCTGGCTTTACAATCAATGTTTCTTCATCTGCGTTTAACACCGGTCTTTCGGCTGTCCATATTCTTTGATACTTTATGGAATAACCCACCAAGAGTCCGTTCACGTGACCATTAGGGACTGGACTCCAACTGACAGATATTTTCGATGAGGAAGTAAAGTTTTGAGCTCTCAATCTTATAGGGGGCTTGTCGGGAACTAAAATAAATAGAGCAACTATCAGAGATGTTGATTTAGGAAACGAATTTTCATTGAGATAGAAAACATTCAACAATTACACTTTGAACTTGCCGGTCGGGTATGAGGTAAATGTCCTCCAAAATAGGGCGATACTAACAGTTTATTTTGGCAAAATCAGTCAAGAACATCGATACGCACGTCCTGTTGTGTATATATTACAATTTTTTTTCTTGCAATATCATTACAATCATAAGTACTGGAATCTGATACATGGGAAACGTTTTTACGGCCTCATCGAGCCGTCACTGTTCTTGCCACTTAATCCTACTAAAACTAGTTACATAAAAACAGAACACTTGGAGTCCGAAAATCCTTCCCCAATATGTGTACTTCAACAATGTTACTTAAGCATAAACCTCTTCTTTCTCCTTACCCCTATTTGGTGTTGAATTTGGGAAGCTGTCATTACCAGGAAAACATTTAGGACACACAAACATTATTTTGGGGGATGGGGGAGGTGGGGGGGGGGGGGGGAAGAGCGTCCAAAGTAAGTTGATCATTGCTTCACGGCATGTAGAAACGCCTTGAAGCGCGATTATCTCAACAGCTCTTACAAAGATTGTAGATCAGAATTTTTCTCCAGGTCTTCTTGATTGCAGCCCGGGGAGTATTCCATCCTCCATAAATTGCAAAGTATTTAACGGTAAACAAATCAAATCAATTTTTTTGAACTTCGATAGCGTGAGGAGTAGTTGCCCAGTCTCCCGAGCCGGGGGCTCATGCATTAAACGTTCGAGCATTCCGGATCGAATTGGAATTTAGAATTGTTGGTTTTTGAGGAGAGGGGAAAACCGGAGTACCCGGAGAAAAACCTCTCGGAGCAGAGAAGAGAACCAACAACAAACTCAACCCACATATGACGTCGAGTCCGGGAATCGAACCCGGGCAACAATGTGTTTTCCTTGATAACGGTAACAGGAACTGACGGCATCATATAATGTAATTTTCAAAAGGCAATCTAGCTTTTTCTAATATAATTTTCCCAGTACTTCAGAAAGCTTCCAAAATTAATCAAGAAGTTAACCAAACTAAAAGAGGAAGAATGAAATGATTAAAAAAGCGAGTTTACAGAAATGACGATGATTTCTTTGTTGAAAACATCAAAATTAAAACTTATGCCAAAAAGTCATGCCTGTTGAAATAGCGTTCCCATGGCATCAAATTCCAGGAACTTTGGCCTGGAACACAAACTGTTTTTAAGAAAAAAAGCCTCTGTTTCGATAGACAAGCAAAGTCGGTCCCGGCGAAAGGGGAATATAAAGGGTTTTCACGGCGACCATGTTGGAGGTAAAAATAATAAAAATTATTTACACAACGATAAAACTTATTTCCCGAAGGAAAATCATTCTTTTGTTTGCACCTCAAACATGGCGGTCCTGACGTCATGTAAAAACCACTCTTTTTGGTTCAGTATAAAAGGGTTTATTGCCAAGGCGAAAATATAATATTCATGGCATTACATGCAAATTTCATCCTTCAGTTAACTTTGTAAATGTTATGGTTTTGTTGTTTACCATATACTTGATTCCAGGTACAATGTATGAGATTAAGGCAGAGAATCAATCTCTTTTGCTCTGCTCAAACACATGATTTGGTACTTAATATGTATAGTACTTGTGCACACAATACACCGTTTAGCTAATGATTAGCACCTGGTGAATTGTGGGTTGATCCAGTCCTTTGTGGGGGTAAACGGCCATTTTTGGACGTAATTTGAAATTGTGATTTTGACCGTTTGTCCCCGCAAAGGACTGGATCTACCCACAATTCACCAGGAGCTGATCATTAGCAAAATGGTGTATTGCAACTTACCATCTCCCCACGTGTAAGAAATAGCGGTATAGTTCTCGCCACAACCTTTGGATGTCTTTGCACAGACGACCACTTTGTATGGGGTGAAATACGTCAGATTATTCAAAGATATTTCATGGGTGTTTGGATCCAGTGTCTTAGTTACCCAAGCCGGTGGTGACCCATCATCCTTTGTAAACCTAACGTCGTATCCCAGGAGAATTCCGTGCACAAATGCTTGGTTTATTGGTTCCCAGGACACATCGATTCTGGTGGAGCTTTTGGATTGGACAATAGTGTTCGGTGGAGTCTCACTAGGAACTGATGATCATAGAAAAGTTATAGAATGATGTGGTTACTTGACTGGAAGTCAAACTTGTAAGGCTGGTCCTAGTTACAAGGCGCACTGTACTAACAGAAAGGCATTGATTTGTGGGACTCCACACATTTAGAGGCCCTGCTCATAATCAAGCTGTTTTTCGCAACAGGAAGAACAGATAGGCAGCTGGTATTGATGAAAACTCACCATCTTCTTGAGTTCTCAAAGTGACTGGTTTGCTTGACACCCCATTTCCATTGTTCGTAAAGCCAAACACTCGGATTGTGTAATATGTAAATTTCTCCAGATCTTCTAGCGTTGCTTCAAGCGGAGTAGGTGGCACTGATTTAAGGAAACCCATGTTAAACCTTTCGTTCGTTTTCTTGTACACGATTCCATATCCCAACAGTGTAGCTGCATTCAGCTGTGTAACGTTTGTCCATTTCAGGTCGATAGCAGTCGACTTGGAACTGGTCGGATTAAGTATTACAGGAGCTTCGCTTGGTACTACAAAGAAGACAGGCGGGATTGCCGGAAATATTACTTTTTTGTGAATGATAACGAACAAATAGGTTGTATAGGTTAAAAAATTGAATCCTTTGGGACCAGGGCATTTTTCATTATCGATAGTTAACACCTTTACCATCACCACCACAAGCATCATCATCATCATCATCACCATCACCATCACCATCACCATCACCATCACCATCACCATCACCATCACCATCACCATCATCATCATCATCATCATCATTACCATCATCATCATCATCATCACCAGCATCGTTGTCGTCATCGTCATCGAAATCGGCAGCGTCATCATCGACATTATCATTATAATAAAGATCGTCATCAGTTTGAATCACTAAAGGGGGTCTGTCTTGGCCAACTTATAAGCCAGTCTAAACGGTCGTGTTAGACGTTTGATATATCATCGCATAATAAAATGTGAGGCACTGAGGACAAATGCTAAAGCAACATAACTTAACACTAACCAACAAAACCTTTCCAATCGTATTAAACTCATCCTGGGTACGTACCCTGACTGCTTGAAATGCTGAGTAACTCGGTTGGGCTGTCAATTAACGTTCCCCCAGCTATCTGTTCTTGTAATGCGACGATCTGTAGTGCGTCTATTGCCATGTAAGTTACGTTAAAGCTAGCTATAACGCTTCCTTGCCTGGAAAAACAAACAACGATTGCCTTGAGACATCAGACAATGGAGTGCTAAAATGACGATCTGTAGTGCGTCTATTGCCACGTAACGTACGTTAAAGCTAGCGATAACGCTTCCTTGTCTGGAAAAACAAACCAGGATTGCCTTGAGACAGCGACTGAAATGGTGAAACGCGGAGTACGTAATCATGTACATCTTGCAGACCTCTATTTTCATTGGTCCCTATGACCTGTAGCTTCTTTTGTTATCAGGCCTAAGGGTATGTTTGTGTTGTATCATCTATTGTTTCATACTCCAATCACAGACCGTGTCTGGAAGGCTACTCAGGCTCTCTCAAAACACGCCAAGATAAAAGCAAGTTAATTAATACCAGTCATAGTCTTATTTTAAATTACAATTTCTAGCCAACTGCGGTAAAGCGTAAAACTAAGCAGAGAAATTTAAACCCGCTCATCAGTTTATATAAAGTTAGAAAGAGGATATCCTTCTTCTTGTTGAGTTCCAACAATAGGTCTCCAGTTGCATGTTGTAAACTAATTAACACCAAAGTACTATTATTCTGACCAATCATGAAAGACGCAAACAACGCAATGAAACAATTAGAATTCAAGGCAAATACGTCTAAATGGTGCCAAATGAGGTAAAATGCATGGGAGCACGGCATGCACAAGTCAAGATTGGTTTCGTCAGGTTTTGCACCTCAGTGTTTGAAAACTTACCACCTGTTTTGCAAAGCAGTCGTAGGCCGGGCAAAGCAAAGCATAGCCAAAGCAAACTCGAATTACTATTTGTCGACAATCAATCTAAAACCACTCCACTTGATTTGTGTTACGTCAGTCTGCTAAATGGACTTTCATTAACCTGTTAGCGCAAAACAGACTCATAACCGAAGGAGACACTAAATCACTGGTTCAACAGGCAGTATCGCAGCGGGAATGGAACGACAAGAAAGAGTTTATATATGTGAGAATGCAGTTTCTATGAACGTTCCTAATACAAAGCATTTGCCATAACCTTAATTAGTACTTTTAAGTGCCTCATAGGATTCACATACCTGAGCCATAACAGTTCGACATCTACCTCTAGATACATTTTTCTGTAAAACTCCTTCACCTGTTATTGGCAACAAGAACTACAGATTATTTCAGAAAAGGAAAGTTGTTGATCCAACCTCTCTTCAAGTAAGATACTTACATCGTTTTCAATTTCGCCTGCCAACTCCTTGAAACCTAGGCTATTCTGGTTCTCTAAGGCCCCATACCACGTTTTTGCAGTAAACTTGACCTCATAATTTAATACTTCGGCTGGAAAGAGACAAAAGGGGAGTAATTGTCATGAGCAAGATGATTCTTGTGAATGAATTATGCCTTTTCATCATCATCATCGTCATCATCATCTTCATCATCATCATCATCGTCATCGTCATCGTCATCGTCATCGTCATCGTCATCGTCATCGTCATCGTCATCGTCAACACATGTACAATTTTTAGTAACAATAGCATAAACACACCTGGACAGGGGTCTGGGTTACACCCCTCACTCTCGGTTGCAGGCCCCTCGCAGTTTCTCCCGCCATTGGCCGGTTCAGGATTGTTACACAATCGCTTCCTTGTCTTGGTTCCTCTATTACAAGGCTTGTTACAGTTTGGCCATGAAGTCCAGCTACTCCAGTTACCATGAACTTTTATGCAAGAAGATAAGTCGTATAAAACGTTACAAAGTTTGCAGAAATGTCTCACAACAGCGGTTCTGTTTGCGTATCCAGTGTGTTTTACCTTACATGTTCTACACAGGGTACCCACATTAACAAATTATGTGACCATTTTTAGTTTTAACATAGGAACAATGTCTGGGAATCTCAAAAGCTTTGCGTTTTCGAGGACAAGAATTATCATTAAGGAACTGAGCACAGAAGCAGGAGCTAATGGTTTGGTTTTGTCCAGTAGCAGTCAATAAAGGTTTTGATTGATTGATTGATTGATTGGTTATAATTCCTTGATCATTACGCTGTTATTTGAATACATATGTTCAAGTGCATAAATTACCCTCCGTTGTCGTTGTCGTTGTCATTGGCGTTGGCCTTGGCGTTGTCCTAGGCGATGGCGTTAGCGCCGGCGTTGGCGTTGTCGTTGTCGTTATCACAAGTAAAAAAATTAAAATATCCTCTTTATGTGAGGGGGTTTCAGGAATAACGAAACAAATATCAAACGTTTATTTAAAACTCAACAGATTAAGAGTCCCAACGCTAGAAGGCTTATCCTTACGGCCGATAATTAACTCGGGACTACAGAAATACAATGTCATCAGCTATTGGTCATATTTGAACCAAGACCTTCGGATTACAAGTATGGCGCCCAAACCACTCGTCCACGCTGCTTCCTTTCCACTCGTATGCTCACATGCTTCAAGAAACCTTGATTATGGTCATTTCACATTGTTGCTCTGGAGAGATCATTAAAAAGTTCCAAATGCATGAAGAACGAGCCGATTAATTGTATATTCTCATTAGAGTAACTGTTGTAAGGCGTTTTCACCTACCGTATGCTTGCATTTGTCCTTGATTAAACTCTCTACTCATTTTTACCTGGTAATGCTGGATAAGTTGTTACGGATAGTCCCCACGGAGTGGTGTGCGGACGCCTGGAAACTGCGTCTTGGTTTTGACTTGATTGCGACAGAGGCGTCGTGGAGGTCTCCGAAGAGGAAGGTGCGTTAGTGGTTGGTTCTATATTGCATGTAGCAATTAAAAAGATTTCGGTGGTTATTGAGAGAGAAAATTCCCGAGGGGGGGGGGGGGTACTTCCTAGTTACAGGCTAATGAGGATGTGCCGCTGGATGGGGTCTCATTTTCACGACTGGATTGACTATAATGGGGTTGCATTTTCAAAAGAGAGTTACTAGAATGGGGTTAAATGAACCAGAATGTTTGTACTGTAGGTGAAAAGTAAAGTGTTCTACATTCAGTTTAACAACTACACATAGGCTAAACAAATGTGTCAACTCATTTTAGGTTGACCTACTTAAAAGGCTTTACAAGGTAGATGCATAAACAGAAAGTGACTAAGATGGGATCACGAAAATTACATTTGCCCATAAGTGACTAAGATGGGGTCTTTATTTGGCCACAGAATAGAAATAATGGGGTAGGGGCTCTAGGAGGCCAGCGGCACATACCCAGCAAAAATTTACCCAAGAATCCGCCCCCGGGAGAACATGACGGTGGTTATTGAGGGAGAAGAGGATACGGTGGATAAAACCAAACAGAGTTTGGCCTTAATAATTATCGTCGTGGGACAAGACGTTCACATTGAATTCGAAGCCCGTTATGCAATTAGTGTAAACGTCTCACCTTTTCCAGTTTCGCACAAATTTCCACCATATCCGGGAGGACAGCTGCAACGGTAACCACTCCCCGATGGAGAATCACAGGTACCCCCATTCAGACAAGGTTCAGAGTAACATGGGTGACCTGTGAAATATGAGTAAATCTGCTAAATGTTTCAAGTGGTTGCTGTGGGTGCAGTCATTGAAGTATATCAGTTCTTCAAATTATCGCCCTTACCCTACCATACATATACTGTAATTAAGACATGATAATGATGATGATGATGATCGTCCACATCACCGTCGTCGTCGTAGTCGTCGTCATGATCATCATCGTCGTCGTCGTCACTGTCATCGTTATCATCATCATCATCATCATCCAGAAAGTAAAGGGTTCCACATGATATACTGTAATTAAGACATGATGATAATGATGATGATGATGATGATCATCCGCATCGCCGTCGTCGTTGTAGTCGTCATCATCATCATCGTCGTCATCGTCGTCACTATCATTGTTATCATCATCATCATCATCATCGTCGTCGTCGTCGTCATTATCATCATCATCATCATCATCATCTCATCATCATCGTTGTCGTCGTCACTTTCATCGTTATCATCATCATCATCATCATCATCATCATCATCATCATCATCATCCAGATTATTCTTTTACCATCAACATTGTCGTTAACGTCATTGTCATCATCATCAGTATAATCTTCGTGACAGCTTTGTAAAGAGGAAGCTTTATTTTATAAGTCCTACTGCTTCTTTTCCATGTCGATTCGTAGGTTTACGATGTGTGAATCGTGTGTGTGGTTAATAATAAATTCACTCAATCAGCATCAACATCATTATATCTTCATCATTGTTACCATCATAATTAGTGTCATACTATGATGAAGATCATTACATCTGCCGAAACAGAAATATAAACGCTGGACGGTACACGACTTCCTGCGTCCAACTCCTGGCTCCGCACTCCTTGTTTTCGACTTCCGATTACTGGCTGGTAATGTTCGACTCCTTCTTCCGATTTCTAACTGCTGACTTTTGCCTTCGAATACCGGCTCAGAAGATCCAACCTTTCACCTTCAACTCTGGACTTCTGGCCTTTGACTGCTGTATTCCGACTTCTTACTATCGACTTCTGACTTTCGACTTTTTGACTTCTTTTTTCTTTGTCGTGACTTAGATATGCGTCAGAATCGATTGCCGGGGACCTGATAATTTTCTCTCAAATTACCATACAAACGGTATTCCTTCATTAGACTACACTATAGAAATGGTCAGACTAGATAGAGTTTCAAAAAACTAAACATGAAGACAATACTGTGAAAAGTGTTCGTCGTCGAGGTTTCAAATGATAGCTGAATTAATCTTTTGTCTCACGATTGAGTCACAAAGATGTGGATCGCGACGTTTCGACCGGTGTACAATTGGTACACCCGTAGGGTTAAAGAGCTATTCACATAAGACTTCACCCTAACATCAACAGGGACGGTGAAATTGAAATTCCTGAAGCGTGGATGCCCACGATCGATCAGTACCAAAGACCGCTGAGGAACAATTTCTAGTCTGAACGACTAGGATCGAGATCCTCCAATCAACAACAGCCTAAGCGAGGATCGAAACGCACCAATCAGCCACGGTGTTTCTTATACTCACACGCAGCTAGTCGACATCATCGCCTGATGAAGACCAGCAGTATAGCGGTCGAAACGTCGCGATCCACATCTTTGTGACTCAATCGTGAGACAAAAGATTAACTCAGCTATCATGAAGAAACGTTTTACATTACATTAACACCCTATGCGCATGAGCACAACTCAGGATTGATTGGCTACGCAGGATATGATATAATAATAATAGCCGATTAATTGTATGTGCTCATTAAAGCAACTGTTATAAGGCGTTTTCACCTACCGTATGCTTGCATTTGTCCTTAATTAAACTCTCTACTCATTTTTACCTGGTAATGCTGGAGAAGTTGTTACGGATAGTTTCCACGGAGTGGTGTGCGGACGCCTGGAAACTGCGTTTTGGTTTTGGCTTGATTGCGACAGACGCGTCGTCGAGGTCTCCGAAGAAGAAGGTGGGTGGGTGGTTGGTTCTATATTGCATGTAGCAATTAAAGAGATTTCGGTGGTTATTGAGAGAGAAAATTCCCGGGGGGGGGGGGCACTTCCTAGTAACAGGCTAATGAGGATATGCCGCTGGATGGGGCCGCATTTTCACGACTGGATTGACTATAATGGGGTTGCATTTTCAATAGAGAGTTACTAGAATGGGGGTAAATGTACCAGAATGTTTGTACTGTAGGTGAAAAGTAAAGGGTTCCACATTCAGTTTAACAACTACACATAGGCTAAACAAATGTGTCAATTCATTTTAGGTTGACCTACTCAAAAGGCTTTACAAGGTAGATGCATAAACAGAAAGTGACTAAGATGGGATCACGAAAATTACATTTGCCCATAAGTGACTAAGATGGGGTCTATACTTGGCCACAGAATAGACTATAATGGGATAGGGGCTCTAGGAGGCCAGCGGCACATACCCAGCAAAAATTTACCCAAGAATCCGCCCCCCTCCCCCTCTCCCCCCACCCCCGGGAGAAAATTACGGTGGTTATTGAGAGAGAAGAGGATACGGTACATAAAAACCAAACAGAGTTTGGCCTTAATAATTATCGTCGTGGGACAAGACGTTCACATTGAATTCGAAGCCCGTTATGCAATAAGTGTATGCGTCTCACCTTTTCCAGTTTCGCACAAATTTCCACCATATCCGGGAGGACAGCTGCAACGGTAACCACTCCCCGATGGAGAATCACAGGTACCCCCATTCAGACAAGGTTCAGAGTAACATGGGTGACCTGTGAAATATGAGTAAATCTGCTAAATGTTTCAAGTGGTTGTTGTGGGTGCAGTCATTGAAGTATATCAGTTCTTCAAATTATGGCCCTTACCCTACCATACGTATACTGTAATTAAGACATGATGATAATGATGATGATGATGATGATCATCCGTATCGCCGTCGTCGTTGTAGTCGTCATCATCATCATCGTCGTCATCGTCGTCACTATCATCGTTATCATCATCATCATCATCGTCGTCGTCGTCGTCATTATCATCATCATCATCATCATCATCTCATCATCATCGTTGTCGTCGTCACTTTCATCGTTATCATCATCATCATCATCATCATCATCATCCAGATTATTCTTTTACCATCAACATTGTCGTTAACGTCATTGTCATCATCATCAGTATAATCTTCGTGGCTTTGCAACGAGGAAGCTTTATTTTATAAGTCCTACTGCGTCTTTTCCATGTCGATTCGTAGGTTTACAATGTGTGAATTGTGTGTGTGGTTAATAATAAATTCACTCAATCAGCATCAACATCATTATATCTTCATCATTGTTACCATCATAATTAGTGTCATACTATGATGAAGATCATTACATCTGCCGAAACAGAAATATAAACGCTGGACGGTACACGACTTCCTGCGTCCAACTCCTGGCTCCGCACTCCTTGTTTTCGACTTCCGATTACTGGCTGGTAATGTTCGACTCCTTCTTCCGATTTCTAACTGCTGACTTTTGCCTTCGAATACCGGCTCAGAAGATCCAACCTTTCACCTTCAACTCTGGACTTCTGGCCTTTGACTGCTGTATTCCGACTTACTTAGTTATGCGTCAGAATCGATTGCCGGGGACCTGATAATTTTCTCTCAAATTACCATACAAACGGTATTCCTTCACTAGACTACACTATAGAAATGGTCAGACTAGATAGAGTTTCAAAAAACTAAACATGAAGAAAAACGTTTTATATTACATTAACACCCTATTGCGCATGAGCACAACTCAGGATTGATTGGCTACGCAGGGTATAATAATATTCGATATCCTTCCCCCCACCACGACATTGCATGGGAAATCATGCTAGTATAATTGGGGAACTTACAGAACAATTTTCTAGCCTTAATTGAAGAGATCCATTGATAACTTGTTGTGCGAAAAATGCAGCTAAATGGCTCGGTCTTGGGGCCCGTTTCTCGAAGCTCCCGGTAATTACCAGTTCCGTTAAGCTGTTTTGTTTTCCATTCCAAAATGGGAGTTTCAAAGGTTTTGAAAATTATGCAGTAAAGTTATCAACTAAATAAAGAAACAAAATGGACTTTATTAGAGGTCAGAAATCACCCTACTGTTTTTGAGATTTTGATTTCAAAATATGGTTTTGGGGCCGTTGTGTTACCGGGACTTTCGAGAAACGGGTCCCTGGTTTGAATCTTCGACCTGAGCCAAGTATCACAGAAAGAAACCTCAAGCTCGCCGTCTGATTGTTAGTGGCAATTCAACCTACCTGATCCATGGTTACATCGAACTCCTCGATACCCAGAAGAACAAGTGCAACTGAAACCCGCGGCCAAATCTATTCGAGGGGCACAGGTACCCCCATTCTGGCAAGGGTTCGGGGAACAAGGGTTACCTGTGGAAGAATTTGTTGTGAGAGGTTGTATCTCCAAATTGTTAGAAGTTGTTTCCAAGAAATTGTAGTTCATGGTTTAATGAAAACATGGCTCACCTTGTGCATTTTGACAGGAATACCCAGTGAATCCAGAAGGGCAATCGCATCTGTAGCCATCATTTCGAAGAGCACACGTCCCCCCATTTTGACAAGGGTTAGAGGAACATGGGTCACCTGTGGAAGAATTTGTTGTGAGAAATTGTGGGCGCTTTCCATTCAACCCAAATTTTCGAGATTTCCGGTCCGAAATTGAATGGAACGGGGAAAGTTCCAGGAAAACTTTTCGAAAATTTAGGAATGCGTTTTGAGTGCACCCTCTTTGATGGAATTTCCAGAATTATCGAAATTTTCGTGTTCCATTCGCGATAGATGTCGCTTTTAGTCTCCCTACCGAGCGCGAGCTCACTTGGACAGCGAAAAAACAGTAATAGCAGACAAAGCAGCTACAGAATGCCAATGCACGTGACCTCGAATTCTGGGACGCGCGTGTTCCATTCGACTAGCGAAAATTCCGAAAATTTATACCGGTGACTTTTGTTCCATGGAAAGCTCCCCGTATCTTCAAAACTGCCACAAGTTGTTTCCAAGAAATATTACCTTTTTTTAATAAAAACATGGCTCACCTTGTGCATTTTGACAGGAATACCCAGTGAATCCAGAAGGGCAATCGCATCTGTAGCCACCATTTCGAAGAGCACACGTCCCCCCATTTTGACAAGGGTTAGAGGAACATGGGTCACCTGTGGAAGAATTTGTTGTGATATGAGCTATGGGCAAAGTTCAAGTATTCAAATCACAAGTCGTTTACAAGAAATTCTTATTTCAGGGTTTAATGAAAGCATAGCTCACCTTGTGCATTTTGACTGGACGACCCTGTGAATCCAGAGAGACAACTGCACTTGTAACCACTTCCCCACTGAATAGCGCAGATACCCCCATTATGACAAGGGTTCGAAGAACATGGGTCTGTGGAAGAATTTTTTGTGAAATGTGGAATATAAATACTTAACATACTTTGAACAAACATCTACAAAAAAAGACACTATTCTGGTAATAATTATAAACCAGATCAGTTTACTCTATAGTATTGACCTAAATATTATATTTTAACTGTCCAATTAATGATTAATTGGAAAGTTATTAATTGGACAGCGCTTGTCCCTGAACATACCTTGCCTGGACCCAGAAGCTGTATAATTGCTAAGTAAGACGACTACATGCTTGTCCAATTTGGAAATAATTGAATTCAAAAATATTCCTCTGGCAGCGATATTGGACAGAATTTTTTTTACATCCAATTATTTCGAAATTGGACAGCATGTTGTCCTATTACATATACTAATTGTGTCAATAACAAAATGTTCAAATGTGATTGGTTCTTAACAGCCTTTATTTGTGTCTTAATTGGCTGCTTCAGGTCCAAACTGTCCAATTTGAGCTGTCCGATTACAAACACTTGTAATCGGACAGGCCAAATCGGACAGTTACCTTATTTGGATATGTTGAGCAGTAGCTGCCATGTCGTGTCAGTTGTTGATCTACAATACGTTTTACAATTTAGAAAGTTGACCTCTAGAGTTTCTTGCATTTTGTTATTGACACAATTAATTGGTAATCGGACTTCGTGTCGTACAATTCAGAGATAATCATACTCGTAATTTCAAATCAGCCTCGCGCTACGCGCTCGGCCAATTTGAAATCACTCGCCCGATTACTCCCTGAATTGTACTCAACTCAGTCCTATTACCATTACTTACTGCTAAACTCACTACTAAGGATCGCGATGACGATGATGGTGATGATGGCAACGACGGTGGAAATGAGGAGCATAAGGAAGATGGTGACGACAGTGAGATCTGCATCAAATAAGGTCTCCGCCAACCTCGTTTCCATTCATAGGCCAGGTCACTGAGCACGTAATTGTAAAGTGGGCTGTTATGAACCTCGATTGGGAACAAATCTACTTTATCAAACGCATTCTAAACCTACGAATAAAAAAGCTACTAGACACTAACAGAATATTTTACAAGAAACAGATATGATAGAGCTGACTTTACAAGATCTCCTCACCATTAATGCACTCTCCCTCCAGTCCATTATTCTTCAAGACGCAGATTTCCCCAACAGAGCAGCTTTTAGCGAGACAGGGATCGTCAACTACCGAATGTAACATATATAGCTTAGAGAATTAAAGAACTATTAATTCTAAAGAGATTAAGGAAACCTTAGTTATCAATGAAAAATCAAAATAATAAAATATTGTTCAGTTGTAATAAGCCTTTTTAAAAATAAAATAATGATTAAAAAAGACCAGTATTTTTAACTTTTCAAGTTTTATAAGATCAAGCTTTTAAGATCAAAATTCTAACGAATTTGTTATCTCGAACGAGGCCAGTGAGGCTATTTTGAATACAAACAAAAGAATAGTCTAAAGGCCGCAATTTTTGCATAGGGTCTATATTAATGTAAAAAAGTGCGATGTCAGCAGAGCAATTCTGAAGGGAAATGCGCGAGCGGTTTTTCTTTTTCTTTCACCACCGAACTTGTATGTGGTAGACTAACACTAACGCTTAAAATTTTCAGAAAATTTTGCCGACTAGCCGCAGGTCACCCCAGCGGGTGTGGAGAGTGCGCACCTGCTGCAACCCTTCCCTAGATCCGCTTCTATGACGAGTACTATAGAGTGTTTTCACAGGACGTCACGGCGGCCATGTTGGTGTTCCAAAACAAAGAAACGGCTGCCATGTTGGTGTCCCAAACTAAACCTCTGGGAATTGAACTCTATTTTTATGCATATACTTTCTTTTGTTTCAGTAAAGCAATATGGCCGGTAGTCACGTGACTGAAACGCTCTATAAGGCCAGAAATTGCATATGTGATTGCTGTCAACTTTAACCGTGACTGAAGAACTTACCTTGGCCATTGGTACAGTATCGCCAACTCGGGGAACAGGAGTCTTTTACTTTTGCAAGTTGGTACACGTAGAATCTTCCGCAGTGCTTAACTCGTATGTCCCGTGTGAATTCACATTGGTCTGCCTGTGTTCGTAGGCACACTTGCCGGGTTACTTCACCCTCATTAGGCCCCGGGTGATCCTTTTTTATGTATACGGGATCCTTGGTTTTACAATTGCCATGTGTGGTAGCATTTTTAGCTGCAAGGGCGTTGCCCGCAGAACCCGTCACCCTGAACCAGGTACTGAGCCACTCTTGATTAATTTCAGAGTAGCCGAGTAAATCGCACCTATCATTTGGTGTCATCCCGTACTGTACATTGCGAGTAGGTTTGACTATGTTTTTGATATTGCCATCTTCACATGGGTCTCCTGGCGAAGCAACGAAACCTTCAAAGTACGCTCAAACGCCATTAGTTCTAGATCCCTATCGGCCGTTATTTGGCTCGTCACGCAAGCAGCTTTGCGTGACGAAAGTCTCAAATGTATTTTGCCGAGCACAGATGCTCTACTAATTGGGGAGACTAAATTAAATCAACTCTTAATAAGAAAGAGAAAGAATATGTCGAAAGCTATTGACGTAAGATTCAAATAAAGCTATTTGTCACAAAAAAAAAAAACCCGGGAAACGTGATTTTTTCAGCAGAAATGGAAAGGAAAATTGGCCACTGCAAAGAGTCGGGGACTCACATTTCGGGGTTAGCCCTCTGCCGCCCCTTGAATCTATTTACGGTGATCAATTTACCTTATCAACTCAAAACTCGTTTTCACTCTCTCATCGCTGCAGGATACTATTACATATTGCTATAGATACTAAGCCTCTCATTCACTTAATATTAAAAGAAATATATGCCCTATATCCCATCCTCTCTCCCACAAAACTAAAATGGTCGGTCTCTTTGCTAATTATTGTGGTTAAGCAAGTGGGAATTCTGTGGACGGACAAGAAAATATTTTAGAACGTCCGTAACTTAAGTTTGCTCCTTAAAACAGACCTCCTCCGTAACAACTCAACCTATGAATACAGATCTTTTGAGAACTACAGTACGAAAAAAAGCAAATCTACATAAGGGGGTAAATAACAAAAACTAAGCCCGTCTTCTTCCCAGAATGGTAATGTGACTAATTATAAACTACTAATTCTTACTACAGTATATCATGCTATACAAAGAAACGAAAACAACAGTGAATGCAGACTTCTAAGCCTGCAAATTGTTTAGGCAAAAGAAAATATAAGGGAAAAACATGAAATACATGGAAATACCTTGAACTTTCCAGCCACAAAGGAAACAAAGTAAAGCGAACTGTTGGCAAAAATGATAAATTGGTTAAACATCAATGACTGTAACGAAAAATTGAAAATTTTTAAGACCTACCTTTAATGCGTCCATGTTGGTGTAAGTAGTGTATTTAAAATATGATGTTGCGACGAAATGTTATACGTTTGAAACTTTTTAATATTTTATAGACTAAGGGAAGTCATTAATTTTTCTTACTCAAGTTCACAAAATTGTTGCATGAGAACCTCATAACTATATCAAAATTATTGGCTTTAGTGTTTTTAATTCCTTACTTATTTTAAATACATTGAGGGCTGATAATATTACTCTGGACACGTAATGATTTTATGCGAGTAAGTTAAAAAACAAAAATGTGTATTCCAAAACGGAAAAATAAAATTTCTCAACACCAATTATTGTTTTCCAAACATTGAAATTTTATTTTTAGAAACAGATGACCATGTGCAACGGTCTGGAAGGAAACCACGGTTGAGAAGGTTCTTATTTACCATGCTAAAAAGGTAAAGTCTTTTTTAAAGAGAGAATGGCTCAGCTGAGTGAAAAAATTGGTAGAAGTTTTCACATCCTGTGGTTATTTGTCTTCAATTCATAACAAAACATACTGAAATTAGGGAAACACTACCTTTAGACTTTGATTCGTTTTGCACTACTATTACCGCTACCGACGTTAATCTCCCCGGGCTGAAATTCTTTCAATCAGACCCAGAGCTTACCTTGCGCGCAGATAACCTTTTTGGTTATATTTTTTGCAATTGAAAACGTTTTCAAGACTTTCGAGTCACAACCATATTTGTCAGGTCAAGTTAAACTGTTACGTATATAACTAATTTTATTCTGATATGACTGGCTCTTTCAGTGGTCAAGATGAATCAATTGTTATCTTGAACGCTGATAGCCCGTTCGCTCCGCGTTTTACTGTCTTTTAATAGCGTCCTTTAAGTCATATAATAAATCCTTTCTTGACCATGCCTGTTCGGTCAAGAGGGAGGGATGGTGGTCTCCTTCTTTTCTTGCGTGTTTTTGGACCTAAACATAAACACGCAAAACATGAACTTGGCCAATATCCCGCCAACTGGACCTCATGCTTGGCCGATAGCCATTATATATCCACATTTGCATATACATTACAACCTCATAGCAGCACGTACTGGCAATGATGTCACCAAGACATCGTAACGTTGTTCCATTTAATTTCCCTGATCTTTCTTCCAAATTGTTATTGAAGTATTTCTCAATAAGAAGTTAAATTGAAAGTGGTATAAGAATTTAATATTTACACTTTATGGAGAGAACTGAGTGGGGCATATAAATAAGGTCTTATAAGGGCCCATCAAATACTAAGGCCTGTTATATCTTGTTTTCCAAATTTAGCATCATCTAATTAAAAATACTACATGGCCTGACTATGTACGTACAAGAACTCCCGTGGTTACAAAGTAAACTATGAAATTTCCGAAAGATCTTAAATCAAAAACATATTTTATGTTTGTATGCTGACTATGAAGAACTCAGCTTCCGCATCGGATTGCTGTAAACTTCCCGTCAACAAAATTAACAACTATTTCGCCCCGTTCAGTAACATTTTTAGTAAGTTTATGAGACATTAGTTCTTGCTGGTTGTAGCTAAAACAAAATCGTAATGTTTACAAAATAGTGTCAAGGTGTACGTAAACTTACGTTTTCTAAATAAATAAAATTATTGTAAGGAAAAATTGTTTGTAATATGACTGAAATTAATCTTTGAAGCATGAAGGAACTTGAAATACTGAACAAGATGAGCATAAATCATGAATATGCTTTAACTAATAACCTTTTGTACGTATGTAACACGTCTTTCATCAATCAGTCATTCACAAACAAAACGACATTTGAATAATATTGCTTTACGTGTGTCTACAACTTGAATTGTTAAGTTATAAAATATTAAAACATTGATCTTTCGTTTCCGAACCAAGTCAAAGAATGTTTTAAAACTAACATGAACACACAGGTACTCTTTTGAAACACGTTTTAGCTTTTCCTCTCGTAGATATCTAATAATTTTCTTAACTTTTTTCACCAACAGTTCCTTTTGGGGTGCGTTCTCTACATCTGGAGTGTTAAAGGTATTATATATGTTACAGTGTTATATATCTACAGTATTTTTGACGTTTGCCTTCACTTCAAAGTGAAAGTGTCAGTTTCTTTACAATGTTCTCCTTCTAGGTTTTGTTTTATTTTTTCGAAGTGTTTTAACTTATGTAGTAAGTTAAAAAAATAGTCGGACGATAAAAAAGAAAGCAAAGATACCGCGTAAAAGTTAACAAAACAAACACTACGAAACTCACCGAGCCGCTGACAAATATTTCTGCCATGGTGCGCAACAATTAAATTTGGTAAGCAATGAAATCTCTTACTCTATTTATTTTCGATAAATTTGGGCAAATTATTCCGCAGCTACAGAACTTGCATCAGTAATCGTCCAAGTAATGATATAGCTAATCCCTTCCGAAACAAAACCGAATGAAAACAAGCACCATTTTGGATTTTTTTTATTCGATTATGCGTCTTAATGGCATCTGTTATTTACGAAAGTAACAGAATGAAAACTTGAAACAAAAACTCTCTTTCAAGTTTGCATTTCTCCTGCCCACTAACTGTTTATGAAAGAATAGAGTGAACAGAAATAGCCTTAAAAACTCTCTTTTCGTGTAATTTTCATTTGCAGCAAGAGAGCTGTGCTATTATAGCGGAGCTCCAGCGGCACATTTTTTTTGTTATAATCTAGAAAATTTACAAAATACGTTAATCTAATCTAAATACAAACAATGGGCAAGCTAGGAAGCTAAATAAACCAGTAGGTTTTCTTGTTAGCTCCCTGAACAATTTAGGTTCTAAGTGGCAGGTTAAATAAAATAAAAAGAAATGCAAAGAAGGATGAACTTAGTATTTACATGAATTATGTTGCTTCATCAGTAAAACGAAACTTTATTTTATTTGTTGTTCAGAGAGTAGATAACTTTTAATTTTCTTAGGAAATGTGAACACACTTGAGTTTTTTTAAATGAGTTGGGAGGTCTTTCCAAATGTCCGTAACCATAAAAGAGATTGATTGTTTACCTACGTTAGTTCGTACACTCGGCTTATAAAGATTTTTCTTAGCTGTATATCTCGTGTTGTAGTGATGTGTATTACTAGCATATTGAAACATGTTGTCGAAACGTTCAGGCAGGCAGCCTTTATGCCATGAATACACGAATTTTGAGACTTGTAGACGATAGATATAATTAACTGTTAAGAGGCCTATTAAATTCAGCAGAGGTTTAGCGTTCTCTGTTTCACTACCAAATGCTGTGGAGCAAAACAATTTCATCTTCTTCGATCGTTGGTAGTTTGTCTTTTAATTCGCGTAAAAAACATAAAAATTAAGAACTTGTTAAAAGATACTCCGGAAGGTGAATTTTCAGTTGCTTTGCTTTAATCGTTATTAGTTTAGTCGCTGTAGCAGTTTCGTTTCCCAGGGCCGATCAATACACATTCTTTTCTTCACTGTAGAACACTAGCTTATAACGTTTGACCAGTAGTAAGCCCTTGATCAGGAAATGAGATTGCTAAGCCGCGGGACGTAAATGAAACATGTCAATACAATCAACATCCTCTTCTCCTCCATTTCATTCTAAGTGTTCTGATATTCTGATTCATTCATAGCACAGGGTTATTCATGGGTTTAAGTAGCACTTTAACTTACACTTTAGAGTTAATTCTCTATTCCACTATTTGTGTTCCTAGTGCTACGCGGCACAACATTCATATGTACCCTTACTTTCTCTTTGCCGCGATTCACCATCTAAAATCGTCCCCGACTTTCTCTGTGCGACCTTGTAGGTCAGTCGGCAGAGTAACGGTAGATCTAATCCGGAGGTCGTGGGTTCGATTCCCACCGAGGTCAAAAGATTTTTTCTTTGCCTCGTGTGGTTCCCTGTTTCCCTTTACTAGGGCTAACGCCCAGTGGGTTATTCATGGGTTTAAGTAGCACTTTAACTTACACTTTAGAGTTAATTCTCTATTCCACTATTTGTGTTCCTAGTGCTACGCGGCACAACATTCATATGTACCCTTACTTTCTCTTTGCCGCGATTCACCATCTAAAATCGTCCCCGACTTTCTCTGTGCGACCTTGTAGGTCAGTCGGCAGAGTAACGGTAGATCTAATCCGGAGGTCGTGGGTTCGATTCCCACCGAGGTCAAAAGATTTTTTCTTTGCCTCGTGAGGTTCCCTGTTTCCCTTTACTAGGGCTAACGCCCAGTGGGTTATTCATGGGTTTAAGTAGCACTTTAACTTACACTTTAGAGTTAATTCTCTATTCCACTATTTGTGTTCCTAGTGCTACGCGGCACAACATTCATATGTACCCTTACTTTCTCTTTGCCGCGATTCACCATCTAAAATCGTCCCCGACTTTCTCTGTGCGACCTTGTAGGTCAGTCGGCAGAGTAACGGTAGATCTAATCCGGAGGTCGTGGGTTCGATTCCCACCGAGGTCAAAAGATTTTTTCTTTGCCTCGTGTGGTTCCCTGTTTCCCTTTACTAGGGCTAACGCCCAGTGGGTTATTCATGGGTTTAAGTAGCACTTTAACTTACACTTTAGAGTTAATTCTCTATTCCACTATTTGTGTTCCTAGTGCTACGCGGCACAACATTCATATGTACCCTTACTTTCTCTTTGCCGCGATTCACCATCTAAAATCGTCCCCGACTTTCTCTGTGCGACCTTGTAGGTCAGTCGGCAGAGTAACGGTAGATCTAATCCGGAGGTCGTGGGTTCGATTCCCACCGAGGTCAAAAGATTTTTTCTTTGCCTCGTGTGGTTCCCTGTTTCCCTTTACTAGGGCTAACGCCCAGTGGGTTATTCATGGGTTTAAGTAGCACTTTAACTTACACTTTAGAGTTAATTCTCTATTCCACTATTTGTGTTCCTAGTGCTACGCGGCACAACATTCATATGTACCCTTACTTTCTCTTTGCCGCGATTCACCATCTAAAATCGTCCCCGACTTTCTCTGTGCGACCTTGTAGGTCAGTCGGCAGAGTAACGGTAGATCTAATCCGGAGGTCGTGGGTTCGATTCCCACCGAGGTCAAAAGATTTTTTCTTTGCCTCGTGAGGTTCCCTGTTTCCCTTTACTAGGGCTAACGCCCAGTGGGTTATTCATGGGTTTAAGTAGCACTTTAACTTACACTTTAGAGTTAATTCTCTATTCCACTATTTGTGTTCCTAGTGCTACGCGGCACAACATTCATATGTACCCTTACTTTCTCTTTGCCGCGATTCACCATCTAAAATCGTCCCCGACTTTCTCTGTGCGACCTTGTAGGTCAGTCGGCAGAGTAACGGTAGATCTAATCCGGAGGTCGTGGGTTCGATTCCCACCGAGGTCAAAAGATTTTTTCTTTGCCTCGTGTGGTTCCCTGTTTCCCTTTACTAGGGCTAACGCCCAGTGGGTTATTCATGGGTTTAAGTAGCACTTTAACTTACACTTTAGAGTTAATTCTCTATTCCACTATTCATGTTTCCCTAACCCTTGCCGGAATGGGGGTACCTGTGCCCCACAAGGTGGCAGTTACCAGTGCGGCTTTCGTTCTGGCTTCAGTGGATTTTTCTGTGAATCTGCAGTATTTGGAGGTGAGGCACTTTTTGTAATAGATAAAATATGCGCGGGAGACCTTGTACGGGAGTCATGACCTCTGCAGCACCGGTGCTATGCTCCGCGAACTGAGCTAATAAGCGGACCGACTGCTGATCACGTTCGTACTGAACCCGTGAGTGATGAATTAATAAACATATGAGTTAAATATATTCATATTCGTTTAGAAAAGTAATTAATGACAACATTATCACATTATTCGTTTCATACAGCCGACGATTGCTTCAATAACGCTATTGGTGTTGCTGATAGAAATATCATCCCTGATAGTAACTTCTTTGCCTCTTCAAGTAAGAATGGTGGAAGTAGTAAGCCTGAATACGGACGACTAAACAATTCCAGAGGAAATGGATGGTGTTCAAATTCACGTAACTCGAATCACGAAGGACTTGGTGTTTTTCTCGGGAAACAATTTAAGATATGTGGCCTTGCCACGCAGGGTTCTGTGTCTAATGATGCTTGGGTTACGAGGTTCAAGCTTAAGTATCTGGCTGACGGAAGCAATTATGAAACTTACCTGGATACAGATGGATCAGAAATGGTAAGTCCTTTAAGGTAGTTTATACCCTAGAGCAACTTATTTTCTCCAAAAACAAACTCATCCAGAACAAACCACCATCATGCAACTCGTTGCCATGAATGATGACAAACACAATGATGTCCGAGTCTCTTGTTGCCATGGAAACAGAAAAACTTTGTCGGCGAGATCTCTTTATGCTTCTGACGGTAACTTGCATAAATGGGTAAAAAGACTTAGTCAATGCAGAGGCCAGAAAACAATGTTTTACAGAATATGTTTGTATTGGTCTAGGTAAACTTGTCGGACTTAGACTCTTGTTGTTTTCACTTTTCCAAGAAAGGGTGCTTTTTGCCTATACCTACCATCAATCTTTCGGTAGCCTCGCAGCTCCTATAAGCTCTAAATTTCAGTGGCGGGAATAGTGTTGCTAGGGTCCATTGTTTGTGTTGTTTGTTCTTTTGTCTCACCTGAAGGGTGGCCTCCAATCAGGTGAGACATTGTAAGAGCTGCTAGGCCGCTAGGTGACCCCCATCTTTGGCATGTTATGCAAGAACAATTCAACAGATTGGCTTCATTCTAGTTCATTGCATAGAAGGTTTGTCTACCTCAAATTTGAGCCCTAAAAAGCTGGTAAAAGTAAAAGCATACAAAGGAAATCGTGTTTGCCATTTACAAATTTCATGCCAGTTTCAAATTTCAAACCTGCATTAAGGGTCAACAAAAAAAATGCCGTGGTCAGGTTTTGGCATCTTTTCCAGCAATACAACTGTTTGTTACGCATGAAGAAAAGCGAAAAACTTAATCAGACATGACAATGCATTTCTCCAGCAAAAGTAATAGCATAGAAATGCATTGAAAACAACATATCAGCTCAAAAATAGTCCAAGAATTAAATGAAAATCTTACCTCGCAAATGAACAGTCTGAACAAATCTTTTTTCAACTAAATCCTTTATCCAGTAAATAAAAATTACAAAACAGCTTTTTTTCTTTCAAATTAAAGTGTAATTTTGGGGAAAAAGGCAAATAAGAGCTCTATCAGCTCCCTTTTTATCAACAACCTCAACCAAGAAGCTAAACAGCAAGAATCTGACTCTGTTGCATCCTGGGAAATTCCTCATAACTTTGAGCGGGAAAGGCTCCCCCAAACAATTTACTGTTTTGTTAAGTCTCTGCAATCCTGCAACAACAGTTGTCAGGCACCTTCAACTTTCAATGAAACTTGCACAAGTGAAGATTGTCTGTTGAAGACTGGTGAGACAAGGCTCATTTGCTTTCAGACCGAACTGTCAACAAACTGTCAGCACTAGCTTGAAACGAGTGCTTGAACAAAGTCTGTTACAGTTATAGTGGCAATAAATACCTCTGTGAAATTGGCAAGGTTTAATTTAAACCTTCTCAGCCCTTGATGACATGAGCTCTGGCACCAGCAAATGACTCAAAACACGAACAGTTACTTAGGGCAATTGAGGAAAAGACTGATAATTTAAAAACGTGTCTTCAAATGACGTCTTGTACGTAGCCTCTATTTGAAAACACAGAGAAGCTTAACTTGAACCTAATTGGAAATATGACTTAATGACGAGCAAAGAAAAAAATCCCATTTCAGTCAACTTCTTTTTTTTAAAGTTTTTTGAAAGGAATGGGGACGGCGTCACAGTTGACAAACACTTGTTACCAACACCATTGATTGCAAGAAAGATTCGGCTTAGTCCAAGAGGGCGACAAAACTGGAATTGCCTCAGAATGGAGTTCTATGGCATTGAGTGTGAGTCGTTATCTTACTTTAGGGCGGTTTTCAATTCAGTGTCGTAAAGCCAAAACCAATGCAATTGCTCTGACCAATCACAACGGAAGTGAGCAGGGCAATTAGCCAATCAGAATACGAAGCAATTACATGAATGTAGCCGCTGTTAAGCGCGGGAAAATACGCGCGTGCCTGAAAGTCACGATTGGTTTTCGTTTTGCTTCTCATTGGTTGGGAAAGTGGCGCCAGTTCTCCTGGCTAATCACAGGTTGAAGCAATGCAAAACCAAAGCACAACCATAATTACTTTCGACACCCAATTGATAACCGCTCTAATTACCACTTACTTTGGTTTTATTTTAGTTCGTTCTTTGATTGGCCAGCAAAACTCGCACCACTTTTTCGACCAATGAGAAGCAAGACCAAACCCATTCGCGACTCACTAGCGCACATTTCCCGCGCTTGCAGCCGGTTTCATGTAATTGCTTTGTATGCTGATTGGTTCATTGCTCCATTTGCGTCATTGGGATGGAACACAATAATTGGTTTGGTTTTGGTTTTTCGACAATGAATTGGAAACTTATCTAATTGTTGGCCTTCTTCGCTCTTAATGACCTCGGAAATCACTACCAAAGACCAAATTCAAGATTTGTATTTCTTTTTGCACTATTACAGATGTTATTATATATAGAACAGAAAAAGAAAGATCAATAAATTACATAAATGGCAAAAAGTAAAATGTGCGCAGTGACCAAAGTAGCTTACTGGGCTGTCGACTGGGCCACTGCCACGTACAATTAATTGACGTAGAAATTTACGTACAATTTCAAGAATAGAGAAAGAAAAAGTGCAAAGCTGTCAATATGATTTAACCAGACAAGCGCCAATCGTGCTTTTAGTGTTTTCTGCATCCTAAGGTCCTCAGTGAGCGGTGTGAATCTGCTATAAGTGATCCATACTCAATATCACCCCCATTAAATGGTTCCGAAGAACAATAAAACTTTTGTAAATTCATAGAAATCAAGTATCATTTACCCAATCGACAGTAAACTAAAAGTTTAGACTTCCCCATAAAATCAACTGAAAGGTCAGAAGACCGTCTGAAGTCCCTGGGGGCTTACCTTGTGAGGAGCATAAATGCCCGTGCCGTAAGGAACTTTGGTCATGTTCCCACGGTTATTGCCTCCCTAACCCCCCCCCCCCGCCCACCTCCCGAAAAATAAGAGAAATAACCTCGTTAGTTCTCATTGGAATGATAGCATAACATCCCGAGGGGTGGTCGCTAATAGGGAAACTTAGAGAAATCTGTGGTGAATTCCTTCATATGTAGTTTAATTTTAAATTCGAAATCATCGTTTATCTCTCAAAATTCTAGACGTCCCTCCTTCATCATCCCCTCCACCACAAAAACCTGTGACCCAGCTGCCATCGCCTTCAGCAGCAGGGAAAACTACACCATCACTGGCAATACAACTATCAGTCACACTGCAATCACCACAGACACCCCAACCAAATTCTGCGGCACCACCCCAGCTGGCTGTGTCACCAACTCAAGCGGCGGTGTCCAGCAGTGTTCCAGGTAAAGCACAAACGGCCACCAAGGAGCTAAGGAAATACTGATCACAAAACAGAGTGTTGTTGAACTAACCTGGTTCTAAATGACGCGTTCTAGTCGTTTATTTTAATTTGGTGCATAGCTTTGTGGTTCTCCATCTTGACAAAATCAAAGGGCCGTTTATTTAAACAAAGTTTAACTTAGGATTAAGACAATCAGTGGGCCTCCAAATCTGTTTATAAATTGTTTATTTTGAGTAGATAAATAGTTTTTTTAGTCTGGGATACAAGCCTTCTTGTTACTGTCAGCAGGAGAAATTGTTTAGATATGATTGTTGGCGAAATTGAAAATTGTTTAGAACACGATTTTTTTAAACATCGTCTAAACTTAACGTTTTAATAACCAACCCAAAGGTTTTATAAAAACGTAAGCAAACGACCGTCAAATGTTAAGCGATGTTTCAATTTCATTGTCGTCAGTGTTGATTTACTTCTTGAAACGATTTCGCACATATAAAGATTAACGTTTACAGTCACAATTTCATTTTAAAAATCTTACTGAATGCTGCATGCACACGTATCATCAAGATAGATGGCTGCGTAAAACGTCAAAATGTGAACAAAAGTTTATATACACGTTTTATTGAATCAGTCATGGCTGTTTTACCTTGGATAGTGAAGCAGTAAAATCTCTTTTTAATCTGGTAATGCTTTCGTTATCGTTGACCGGTTTTCAAGAACAAATAGGTAATAGAAATGAACACTAATGTAGACGACCTTAATCCCAGAGCAATTCCTTCGAATTGTAAAGAAGGCCCTGGAAGCCAGGTTGTAACGTAAGGCTAAAAATATCAAAGCATAAAAAGAGAATAAGGAGATGCGCAGTTTATCATTTCCAATGTCGTGGTGCAAAATGGCAAAATTAAAGAATGCTGTAATTTGAAGTTTTGAAACGTAAACACGCAAGAAAAGAAGGAGGCCAATATCCTGCCATCTTGACCGAACAATCTTGATAAATAAAGGATTTATTATATGACTCAAAGGACGCTTTTAAAAGACAGTAGAACGCGGAACGAACGGGCTATCCCGAGCGGTCAAGATGGCTCCCTCTTGATCTCACGGGTAGCCAATCCAGCAGGAGAATTGATTCATCTTGACCGCTGAAAGAGCCAGTCATATACCGTAATAAACTGAGGTAATAACTTGTTTTTATTTTCACTTTCTTCAAGTTCATGGTAACTGGAGCAGCTGGACTCCTTGGCCAAACTGTAACAAGCCGTGTAGTAGAGGAACCAAGACAAGGAAGCGATTCTGTGATCATCCTGAACCGGCCAATGGCGGGAAAAACTGCGAGGGGCCTGCAACCGAGAGTGAGGGCTGTAACCCAGACCCCTGTCCAGATATGTATGTATTAGCAAACAGGTAAGGCGGACACTACGACTTGATAAAAACCAAGAAAACTTTTAGCCTCTTCCAATCGACCTCGAAATTTCTTGAAACTCCAAAAGCAGCAAACTGCAAGGAGTTCGTAACAATTAAGGAATGTGGGATTTAACATTTAAATGGAATAAATTTAGAAATTTAGAACTTAGAATTTTAATTTTAGTAATTTTGATATTACACAATGCTCTATATAACAACACTCTATATAAAGTTATATTTTTTACATTACATTATGTAACTTTTAACACAAGTAATTCAGCCAATAGCTGCCAGTTGTGATTTTTAATAAACGATTTGACCATTTGTCCAAACAAGCCATCATTTCAGTTGGTTGAGATAGACATTGGTGAAAAACTGAATGGGGATTTGTTATTGCTTCATTCGCTTACGATTAATAGGTAGAAGTACAGTATAGGATCAAAAGAGTAGAAAAGAAGTGTTTTATTTATCAAGAATGAATAAAAGAAAGAATATTTGAGACAAACCGTACAACCCAAAGCTAAAAGAAATTGTAGCAGAGGTCCGCTGTAAAAGAAACGTTGTTGTAGAGGATAAATATTTAAAGAGAGGTACATCACCAAACAAAACGTCGAGAAAGCAGTTTGGAACTTTTATTTTCATTGTATTCGTATCACATTCCCACCGAAAATTCCGCACTCTGACCATACCATAGTTTCGAAAGTGGGCATTTTTGTAAAAGCCACACGTAATTTTTGTTTTTAAACTTTTCTTTTTCGTCTTAACGTCAACTATTGTTGTTGTTGTTGTTGTTTAAATTAAAACTGCCTGTCGCTTTTTATCTCTAGCTATGTATCCAGCCTACGATGGCAAAATTTATTGAACATAGGCTTTGTTGATGCCCCTTTATGTTGTAAACAAGAATTCTATTACTTTTCCTTCAGCTGACGTTTTAAACTATGAAGTATACCGCAAGAACCTGGTATGATACCTTGCTGAACAAGAACAGTCAAAGATTCACAAATTTGGCAGACGAAATTGTTGGGGACGTAAGTATTTGTGATGATGATGATGATGATGATGATCTTTATTGAGGATACCAACTTCACTAAGAGTGATTTACAGAAGGGCTCATCATGAAACTAAGGCCTAAGTACTTACATGTAGGAAGGGGATGGATACTACGAAATTCGACTGCAAAGTAAAGTGAAGCTTTATTTGAACAGGGTAGTCCATTCAGATCAAAGGCTGGTATCCATAGGGGCCCTGTATAAATACCATCATGTTAAAAATACAATTTAACAAGAAGATTAAAAGGTTAAATCGTAATTTTAGGAGTACAGTGAGTTGGTAAGTGCCTGACGGAGTGATTGAGTGAATTGTAATTTTGGTTTTACGTCTCACAGCATTTCACTGAGAACCTCGCTGAATCAATTTCGATGCACTTTTTTATCATTTCGAAATAACAGGTGAAGAACTTTTACAGTGAAAGGTTCCAACAAGCTATGGATGTCGTAGTTTTATGGTTCAGGTAAGTAATTTATTAAAGTTAATAAGCTTGACTGGTTTCTTTGTTTTACTTTCTGGAGTATGTGATTATTTGTTTGTTGAAATTAAATTTCGTTTCTGGCAGTGATTCAAAACCTTGAGGAGTTCACTGGATTTCAAATAGTTTTGAAACTATATCACCCTTAAGAATTGAATGCTGTTGAATGCTGTAATGTTCACTAGTCTATCACGGCACAGTTCACGACGGTTGTGGAATTTGAATTCATTTTACTGACGTCTTGTAAGTTACTCCTACAAAAGTTAATAATAATTTATAATAATAATTTATTGACTTAGTATAGCGCCTTTTAACATAAAAATGATCAAAAGCGCAAGTTGATACAGGATCTTGTTTCTTTCTTTTATCCCTTTTGCTAACTATCTTTAATCAAAGTACAACTGTGAAGAAGTCGTGGATATGTGACCTTATTTGCGATAAGGGGGATTAAGCCAAGGTGACTCGAGAAAACGGCGTTTTAACTAGTTTAAACGGGTGACAACTCTTTCTCGAAAGTGTTAAACAACTTTTTAATGCGTTCCGAAACGTCCAGCTCTTTTGAGCATCAATTTTATTGTTCATGAGCTTAACACAATTTAACCCCGGGGTTCATATTTACATCGTTTGAATGAATTATCGAGGCAGGGAGATATCGTGGGAGTTAAAAAAATGTGCTCCTTTTGAAAGGTTTCTGTCTTGTCCGTATGGTCGGATAAATATCAGGCGAAACGACGATTTCGCCAAAACCAAGCCAGCCAAACACTGCAGTATTTCGAGAAAATTGTTACACAAAGCTGTCGAACGAGCGTGAACGCAACCGAAATTTGACATATGCAAATTATGCTTTTTACTGCCGGTCGGAAATGCAACATTTGCCGTCGTTTTCACAAACAACCATCGACGCCATGCTTTTGGATATAAAAATAATTAAGTTTCATTCAAAACTTTTAATGAAAAAATGGCGCGTTTAGTTAAAAAGAAGAGTATTTCTCAAAGCAAACTTGTGTTTACATTGTGGCTAGACGCGATGGCGCCACGTAAAAATAATTTGATTTTAGATTGTATTGTTTTCGTTAGAATATTATTTCCAACGCTGAAAATGGCTTCGCGAAGGCAGCTATATTGGTGTCAAAAGTTTTCGTCGTCAATTCCTGTACAAACTTGGAAAATATCTTGGGTTGAACGGCTCATATATTTTTCCACAGATCGTGAATTGGATGAACGAAGGAGAAGATGCGCTTGTGACGGAATATTGATTATAATTTCTTTCGCCGTTCGACTGTTTGATCGGACGTTCCTTTTGCCGTTTACTTCTTTCGATCCGAGCTGAAATAAAGTTACTTTACTTTACTTTTTTCATTCCGTTCATCGGTTCGACTGTTGCTCCTCAGACATTACTTTGGAAAGCCGATAGAGGTGTTCCGGCAATACTTCGGAAAATCGATATCTATTGGTATGCCGTTGACATATCGATTTGTTTACATCTGAGTGAGTGACAAATTTGCATAATCTGCCCCCTAACACTACTCGTTCCTACGCTTCGCGTATCCACGACTAAAAAACGACACTGTGACGCTTTAATTGGGGCGTTTACTTCTGCTTTCCTTCACCACCACCACCACCAACTTAATTTATGACTTTATTTGTGACTTTTCGTATTCTCTGGTATCTCTGTTGTTGTTCTCTTAGGCAAGGAAGCGTTATCGCTAGCTTTAATGTAAGCTACATGGCAATAGACGCACTACAGATTGTCGCATTACAAGAACAAATAGCTGGAGGAAAGTTAGGCAGTGCCCCTGTAGAGTTACTCAGCGTTTCAAGCAGTCAAGGTACGTATCGAAACAGTCGTCAATATTTTAGATGTTTTAAATTAACTTTGCCTCAAAACCTTATAGTTTTTTTTCCGAACGGTTCCATGCTCTGTTCTGTGTGGACAGACTAAACTACTCGTAAACACTGAAAAGGTATTGTTTCTAAGAGTGTTCCGATTGGCTGGAAGATTGCGCATATCTTTACGTATTAAAGTTTGCAACGACGATATGGGTATGACGAAAACGACAATAACGATGAAGATGATGACGATGGTGAGGGGATGAGAACAGTATGACGAGGATTGATAACGATGACGATGACGTTGACGACAATGATGATGATGATGATGGTTGTTGTGGTGATGGTGATGGTAAAGATGATGACGATAGTGGTAGTGATGGTAGGGTATTGTTGTTGGCTGTTACAGTTGACGGCGGTGAAGATGACAACGATAATGACGCTGATGATGATGGTGATCAGGGTGACGATAAATATGCCGACGCCGAATCAATGACCAAACCAAATTAACAATACAGTAAAAACCCGCAACTAAGAACCTACATTTTTGGCAAGTAGCCTAAAAAGGTTCTTATATAAATGGTAGTTAACACAGTTGTAGGCTACTTAGGTTCTTAAAATAGGTTCTTAATTCTGGAGAAAAGCAAATAAAACTCAGCTGCAAAACAAGATGGTTATTGGCCTATTTTCTATTTTCTATAAAAAAAACCCCTCATTTTTACAGTAATGAGAATCTGCTTTTTTCTTCTTGCACTGCAGCTGTAATGTACTAATATGATTTTAGAAAGTAAGAACCTGTTTTCAATTTTTAGGCTACATAGGTTCTTGTTTATAGGGGGTATTAAATCCAAATTTTAGGCTAACAGGTTCTTAATTTTCAGGTTCTTAGTTGCGGGTTTTTACTGTATCTCATATAATGAACTACTAAAGGGGAAGCTTATGTTACTGTATGTAATGGTAATAGGACTGAGTGGAGTCCAATTCGGTCTGTAATCATACGAGTGATAACAAAATCGGACGACCGCGCAGCGGGAGTCCGATTTGTTTATCACGAGTATGATTACAGACCGAATTGCACGACACGAAGTCTTATTACCAATTAATCATAAAATTACAATTTCCGAGAAAAGAGGAAGAGCCAAGTTATAAAAGGATGGGAAATTTTGCATTAAAAAAGACTGACAAAGGAAGCGTAAATGTTTTAATGTCGCTCTGAAATTGACTACGATCAAAATGTATGGTGATTGTAACCAAGGTTGTGATTGGTTGATGAAACTACAACTTTGAATGTCATTGGTTGATTTAAAATACTACTTTGAATGTGATTGGCTTATTGAACTGTCCGATAACAAAGTGTCCAATAACAAACTGTCCGATAACAACTTGGCACGTGAATTAGTGGAAAATAGGAGTTTTTTAAACCAATCGCGATCGAGGAAATTGTAATTTTTATGATTAACAGTGTTATATCTCAAACGAAGAATGATCCTCGCAGTTGTGAACGCAATTTATGCAATTGCGAAAAGAAGCCTCAAAAAAATTCAGGACTTCAACGGGGTTTGAACCCGTGACCTCGCGATTACCGGTGCGATGCTCTAACCAACTGAGCTATGAAGCCACTGACGTTGGGAGCAGGTCAATTGTGGGTTCATGTGTTCCCGTGAAAGAAATGAGTGTGAATGATATATGAAATGAGTCATATATGAACTGCGGAAATGAAATCAAACGAAGAATGATCCTCGCAGTTGTGAACGCAATTTATGCAATTGCGAAAAGAAGCCTGAAAAAAATTCAGGACTTCAACGGGGTTTAAACCCGTGACCTCGCGATTGAATTTTCAGGCTTCTTTTCGCAATTGCATAAAATTGCGTTCACAACTGCGAGGATCATTCTTCGTTTGATTTCATTTCCGCAGTTCATATATGACTCATTTCATATATCATTCACAGTGTTATATCTGTTTAAAATGTCTCCACATCGTTGCAATTGAGATTTCAATTCTCCTTTCCAGTTCCAAGTGAAGCTCCCGTTATAACCAATCCAAATAGTTTAACGTCAGTGACAATCAACCTGAAATGGACAAACGTCACACAACTGAATGGAGCCACTCTTCTGGGATATGGAATCGTGTACAAGAAAAGAGACCAAAGCTTTCAAGTGGGTTTCCTTAAATCAGTGCCGCCAACTCGGCTGGATACTACGCTAGAGGGTCTGGAGAAATTTACATATTACACAGTCCGAGTGTTTGCCTTTTCGAAAAATGGAAATGGGGTTTCAAGCAAACCAGTCACTTTGAGAACTCAAGAAGATGGTGAGTTTTCCTACTTCGCTCCCAGGCCCCCTCCTAATTACAAAGGAGAAGCCCTATAAAGGGGTATTGAAGTTTTTATCAATATCAGAGCGTAATACGGTCGGCATTAGATAACATCGGGTGAAACCAGATCAGTGACCAGCGGTGGGAGGTGAAACAATTGGTTTGGTGGGTGTTCTTATTCTCGCGGGCGCAGAAATCAGGTTAAACCCGATGTTATTTAATACAGACCGCTTAATACACCTTATTCTGATCTAATTTCTGATCTCAAACACGCCGTTTCAGTCTTAAAGTAAAGTAAAGTAAAGTAAAGTAAAGTAAAGTGAAGTGAAGTGAAGTAAAGTAAAGTAAAGTAAAGTGAAGTGAAGTGAAGTAAAGCAAAGTGAAGTGAAGTAAAGTAAAGTAAAGTAAAGTAAAGTGAAGTGAAGTGAAGTGAAGTGAAGTAAAGTAAAGTAAAGTAAAGTAAAGTGAACTGAAGTGAAGTGAAGTGAAGTGAAGTAAAGTAAAGTAAAGTAAAGTGAAGTGAAGTGAAGTGAAGTAAAGTAAAGTAAAGTGAAGTAAAGTAAAGTAAAGTAAAGTAAAGTGAAGTGAAGTGAAGTGGAGTGAAGTAAAGTAAAGTGAAGTGAAGTGAATTGAAGAGAAGTAAAGTAAAGTAAAGTTAAGTAAAGTGAAGTGACGTGAAGTAAAGGAAAGTAAAGGAAAGTAAAGTAAAGTAAAGTAAAGTAAAGTAAAGTAAAGTAAAGTAAAGTAAAGTAAAGTAAAGTAAAGTAAAATAAAGTGAAGTGAAGTAAAGTAAAGTAAAGTAAAGTAAAGTGAAGTGAAGTGAAGTGAAGTAAAGTAAAGTAAAGTAAAGTGAAGTGAAGTAAAGTAAAGTAAAGTAAAGTAAAGTAAAGTAAAGTGAAGTGAAGTGAAGTGAAGTAAAGTAAAGTAAAGTAAAGTAAAGTAAAGTGAAGTGAAGTGAAGTAAAGTAAAGTAAAGTAAAGTAAAATAAAGTGAAGTGAAGTAAAGTAAAGTAAAGTGAAGTGAAGTGAAGTGAAGTAAAGTAAAGTAAAGTGAAGTGAAGTGAAGTGAAGTGAAGTAAAGTAAAGTAAAGTAAAGTAAAGTGAAGTGAAGTAAAGTGAAGTGAAGTGAGGTGAAGTGAAGTGAAGTGAAATGAAGTGAAGTAAAGTAAAGTGAAGTGAAGTGAAGTGAAGTGAAGTAAAATGAAGTGAAGTAAAGTAAAGTGAAGTGAAGTGAAGTGAAGTGAAGTAAAGTAAAGTAAAGTAAAGATAAGTGAAGTGAAGTGAATTAAAGTAAAGCAAAGTAAAGTAAAGTGAAGTGAAGTGAAGTGAAGTGAAGTAAAGTAAAGTAAAGTGAATTGAAGTGAAGTGAAGTGAAGTGAAGTAAAGTGAAGTGAAGTGAAGTGAAGTAAAGTAAAGTAACGGTTTAATAACAGTGTCTCCTCAAAGTGGCTCTTCATCTGTTATAAACAAGTCGTAACCAAAATAACTTTTTGAATTTTAACTTCCATTGTTTTATTTTGACTCATTCTAACTTTTTCATCATGATCAGTTCCTAGTGAGACTCCACCGAACACTGTTGTCCAATCCAAAAGCTCCACCAGAATCGATGTGTCCTGGGAACCAATTAACCAAGCCTTTGTACACGGAATTCTCCTGGGATACGATGTTAGGTTTACAAAGGATGATGGGTCACCTCCGGCCTGGGTAACTAAGACACTGGATCCAAACACCCATGAAATGACTTTGAATAATCTGACGTATTTTACCCCATACAAAGTGGTCGTTTGTGCCAAGACATCCAAAGGTTGTGGCGAGAACTATACCGCTACTTCTTACACGTGGGGCGATGGTGAGTTCATGACTTTGGACATCTGGTTACAAATACTGATTAACACTGAACTTTCTGGAAGAAAGTTACTTGGAAAATCTACCTTCATTCATGGTCAAGCCGCCGTGCATGAATTCCAACAACCGGCTGTACACCAAAATGAAAATTCTTAAATGACTGTGGACAACTTTACAACCCAATGAACCTACGCTCTTAGCTTTAAAACGAATATTGAAAGTTACCCAGATGTTTTCTTCTGAGATGATTCATTCACATAGTTGGATTTGTAACAGAGGTCTGGGATAATTTATTCGCATCATTCGATTAAACACAGGTCCCCGATAATTCATTCACATCGTTGGACTTGTAAGAGGTCTGAGCTAATTCATCCACATCATGTGGGATTTAAAACAAGCCTGAGAAAATTCATTCACACATCACTGGATTTTTAACAGGTCTGGGTTAAATCGTTCACCTCACTGCATTTGTAACAGGTCTTTCCCCCGTTATCGATCAAGAAATGTTACATAACAAGCCATAAAGGCAATAAAAAACCTACTCCCAGTCTTGTTAATTTAATCTTAATCTTAATAATAATAATAATAATAATAATAATAATTTATTAAAATCTAGAAAATATACAAAATATGATTAATCTAAACTAAATAAAAACAATGGGCAAGCCAGAAAGCTAAATAGAACAGTAGGTTTTCTTGTTAGCTCCCTATGACTGGGACTGTCTGCCTTATGTGACTGACTTCGACTGAGATTTTTTTGTGACTGTGATTGTTATTTCTTATTTATTTAAGTTCCTGACGAGCCTCCTCAGAGTTTGAGAGCTCAAAACCTTACTTCTGAGGCTACCATACCTGTCAGCTGGGGTCCAGTCCCTACGGGTCACGTTAGAGGTCTTTTGGTGGGCTATTCTATAAAATACCAAAGAATTCAAACCGCCGAGAGAGACATACGTGAGGTAAAGGAAGAAACTCTGATTGTAAAACCACCCAAGCTTTCCACGTTTCTTCAAGTCCAAACTTACTCAACCTACAGGATTAAAGTGGCCGCTTTTACTCAAAAAGGACTGGGACCTTACACTGAATATGTGTATGCTGGTGAGTGATAGAAAAAAATGTTGGGATTTTTTTTACAAGGCAGTCACGTGAGTAGTCAGTCTGTTTCGACATAAATGGTAGAGGTTCGGAGGCCTGGCATTCGTTTCTTAAAACTCTCACATCCTTCAATAGATTGTTTTGTGTTCTAATCCATTAAAATAAAATAAAAAAACTCACGTGTCGAATGGTTTGTAATGAACGTGAGGTTTTCGCACGTAGAATAGTTCATCGGGCGCGAATGTTTTGGGACGCGCGTTTTCAGAAACATACACCTAGTTTCCTATTCATGAAATGAGAACCTTTTCTTCTAACACTATGATGTCCGTGTACATGTGATGGGATTGCATCCCAATCGCGCGCATGGCTACATCCATGGCTACTCCTACTGGCTTCATAACACGGCTGCCAGCCGGGTTGGAATGGATAATTATGTAATTTTTATTATAAAATGAAAAGTGGATAAGATGTTCAATTTTTTGTCACCAGAAAGCTGTCGATGTCCACCAGTCCTCTATACAAACTACTGGTCAACAGCGCCTTACCTTAAGGTCAACAAGAACAATAAAATGGAAGGACTTTTTAGCGGGATTGTTACAGAAATGATACACACGGCGTGCGGGTTTTGTCCCGCTTACGGCGACACAAAAATCGATATAACAACAAACGGGAAAGGGCGCCGTGCTGCCAAGAAAGGCGTCTTAGAGGTTCTGGCCGATATTGATGACGTTCCACAGATTACGTTTCCCATCTACGGTAACCCGTATGTAACAAAATACATGGGGGATAAGGCTTATATCAACCTTGTACAGTCCCCTGGAATCGCTTTTATAGCAACTGCCAGGCCCCCCGGACAAGCTGCCATGAACATGATAACATCTGTATTGAACACAGTACCTTTGATCGTGATGTCAGCCTGCTTTGCATTCATATCTGGATTTATTGTTTGGGTTTTGGTAAGTGAATGCAACTGGTTGTGATTGCGAAGGCGGGGAAACCGAGAAAGCAAACAACAGGCTTGCCAAATTCAGGGAAAAGACATGGAAGAGAAAATTTTTTCAGGGTGGGTTATGTCAAGGAAGTGTGCATTAATTCAGGGAAATTCTTAATTCTTCCTGAGAGGCAATGAAGAGTCAGAAAATTTTACTTTGGATAACCACGAGGTTTGTGAAAGAGTTTTGTTGTTGATAAGGGGAATGTCGTTCCAAAAACGTTCTACATAGGAACTGATTGAGGGCTTCATTGTTTGATTTATTACCTGCTAAGAATTTGTCTTGGATGGTCACTGAAAATATAGTTTGCGGCCCGTGAAAAGGTATGGGAATGTTAAGAAATTTTTAAGTAGCAGTTGAGGCCAAGAAACGATTGCTCCATCAGTTGTTATTGTATTCTCTACAGGACTCAAAGTACAATATTGAAGAGTTTCCACGAAGCTTTGTAAAAGGCATTGGTGAGGGTTTTTGGTGGTCTTTCATCTCCATGACGACCGTTGGGTGAGTAAATTAACATGATTTTCATAAATTATTGTAAGTTATTGCCATCAATACCGTAAGTGAATAAATTAGCATAATTATCATGATTTTATAAATTTCGAAAATTTCACTTTCCAAGGGAACAAATTCATATATTGTTAGTATTTTTCATACTCTGTTTATACATTTATTTAACAGTTATGGTGATCGAGCTCCCAAGTCTATTCCCGGTTGTATTTTTGGTATAATCTGGACACTGACTGGACTTGTCATACTCGGCATCCTGGTTGGTTCCATTGCTTCATCACTTACATCTGTTAATTTGGAGAAAGACATCATTCTGTATGGTACAAAGGTAAGTTCCAATCACTTAACCAGAGTATAATTCATGTCATATTGTGGGACGGTGAATGATGGTGAAATTTGATGCATTAATTTTATCCATATTTAATTAGATTGGAGCCATTCAGAACTCCACAGAGCATAATCTTGGAATTCTAAAGAATGCAAAAGTAAACACGGGTAAGGAGCGCTAGCATTTAGGGGAGCATTTCCAATCTTTGCTTTTCCAGGAAGTGGAGAATACCATTTTCTTGAAGGAGATATGTGCACTGAGTGTAGGCGTTTTTATCAAGTGTCAGGACATCGATTGAGCGTTTGATTAGAATGCCTTTTGATTCTTGCACTTGCGACTAGTTTAGCCAAGAACTTAACCGATGCCTGCATGACCGACCGTTTCAATGATTACCGGGTCCTCTGCGATGTAATAACATACTTTTGATAAGGAGTTGTGATCCTTCTAGTTCTATAAGGTTGCAGAAAGCGGAACTAACCATCGTTTCCAGTAAACCCAACTACTGATGAACGGACGGACGGATGGATGGATGGGTGGGTGGGTTACGTTGGTTGACTGACCGACTGACCGATTTTGATTGATTGATTGATTGATTGATTGATTGATTGACTGATTGATTGGTTGGTTGATTGATTGATTGATTGGTTGACTGATTGATTAAGTGGTCGATCGATCGATTGATTGATTGATTGAGTGATTGGTTGGTTAGTTGGTTCGTTGATTGGTTGGTTGATTGGTTGGTTGGTTGGTTGATTGGTTGATTAATTGATTGATTGATTGATTGATTGAGTGGTTAGTTGGTTGGTTGATTGATTGATTGATTGATTGATGTCTTTTTTACAGAGCGCCAGTACACCAATCTGGAGGAACTACGAACAGCTTTGGAAGATGGGGAAATTCACGGCGCTCTTTTAGATACTTATGTGGCTGCAGAAAACAAGGGAACGCTTCTTGATGATCGCGTTTACGTGAAAAAGATTCTTGATCGACCGTTTGGTTATGGAGTTGTGCTGTCAGGAGCGGCGAAGAATGTGGAACATAGATGCAGGGATTACATAGCTTTGCACATCAGTGAAATATTTCATATGATAACCAACAAAACGAAGACACTTGACGTAAGTGGGAAATTCTTACAACTTAAAGTGCCTATGACACGAAGTTTTGTTTTTGCTCGTTTTCAATTGTTGAACATGTATGGAAAACGACTTGAAGCTTAAAAACTGCTCGAATCTTCGAAAAAGCCATTTTTGCGCGTTTAAATTATGCGCTATTTAGCTTCCAAAGTGTCTTGAAGACACCCGATGTGACGTCACACCGGGTGCCACAAAGAAGTCATGTTGCCGCTCGGTTCAGTTTTTAGGTTGAATGAAAATGTCAAGCTATGCAAATTATTCAGCAATGTCGTACGCTCTTTTTCTCTTTGTCCGCCTTGTTGACTGTGGATGAGGGCTCACGGTGTTACGTCACAGACATGTTTCACGTGATGTTTTGGCCGCACGATGCACGGGACACACGTATTTTGAACGCGTAAAAAGGATTTTCAGGAATTTCAAAGTTCTACACATTCAAGTCGTTTTTCATACAAGTTGAGCTATTAAAATGAGGGAAAAAGTTTTCGTTTCATATGCACTTTAAGTTATATAGCTTACAGAATAGAGGAAGGAAAAAATCACGAGACGAAAAAGCAAAGGTTTTGTTAAGCCTTGGAAATCAACTGGAGTCCAAACCCTTAACATAAGCGTGTTAAGGCATGGCCAGGAAAACCATAACTCCCCGGCCAAGACATTTACCAAAAGAACACTAAGCTTGACAGTGATATTTAACTTGTAATTAGTTGTTTAAAAGCAGGGCCACAAGTTTATTAGCCTGTAGCTATTACGTGCTACCCTGGATAAATAAAGTCTTTACTTACTTTTTTACTTACTTACTAACGTGTTTCTGCCTAAAGTCTTCAAACTGTAGATCACGTGAGCTCCTATGACGTTTCATTACAGAAATCAAGTTCAAAATGGGCCGCCGAGGTAGCATATAATGTCCATTAGAAGCAACGTTTTTATGACTGTGTGGTTACCCTGTACATGTATTTGTAGCATTGCTGTTAACTTCGCGGGGGATCTTAACCCAAGAATGAGTGTTGCGTTTGCATGCTTGAGAACTAAAATTTATGTGCTTTTATGATGAAAAAGATGATGACGTAGTATTTGCACTTAAAAGCCCTCACTTAAATCATTGCTTACAAGGTAGAAAGCATTAGACATGAAGTGGCAAAAAAATGCATTAGAAGTGGGAGCAAAGACTCGTAGCTACTGATCAAATCTTTGAGCTATTTGATGGAATCAGTCTCAGGGTAACCATCTTACGGTTTCTTGCTGTTTCTCTTCTCAGCCGTCAGATGGAGGAATAAAAGACAGTACGGGGTTTTTCGAGAGCACGTCTGCGATGTTCCTGATGGCAACTGCCTTGCTGCTTGGTCTTCTAGGTGTGGCTGTTATAGCAGGACTTTCGTATCATTGTTTGATATTTGCTCCTCGAAAGAACAGAGGTAGGATTTGTCTGTCTGTCGTACGTGTTGTGGCGTGAACGTTGTTTTATGGTTCATACCTAAACAATGAGTTCTTTGTTGTGATGTGGTGTCCTTTTCCAAACCCAAGACATTATAGCCAAATTCGTTGTATCGCGCAGCGTTTTTGGAAACTTCGCCGGTGATTTGGGGTTTTTCTGTTCCGCCAATCATCTGATTGGGGGCAGGGTTATGCAAATGGCCCAATCAGAACACGTTGCGTTGTGATTTGCATAATTCCACCCCCACTCAGATGATTTGCGGAACAGAAAACCCCAATTTTTTTTTTCGAAAGCGTGTAGCGTGATACAATGAATTTGGCTGTAAACTCGGATCAGTCGGAAGTACTGGGGGGATTTACAAAGTAAAAAATTAGCTTACAAAGGCCTTCTCAATTTCCTCCTTTCAAGTTCTATTGGTGAAAATATCTTATCTTTGGTTTTTCCTCGATTAGTTGACACTAGGGACCTTATGAGTACGCGTGCGAAATTGAGCACGAGTACGACTTTTTCAAATCTGGTTCGCATGCTTTAGATACTAAGTTGTGACATTAATCCAGTTTTTATGGTCTCGCTATTTTGTTTTAAACAATAAGGAAGAGTGAATGTTTGGGAGGAGGTGGGGAGGGGGGTTGGTGTGACAGGTTTGAAATTCGAAAGGCCCCCACTCTTTGAAATCAATGAGTCATTTTCAAGAAAGGTTTAACTCATCTGAAGTTTGCAGTTACCCACATCCATTGCTTCATTCGCCGTTAGCATTGCATGCCCACCTTTCAAATATACCAAGTTATCCCCTCTTTACGTTCTTGCTCGAATAAGTTACTTCATGTTCCGAGATCTAAGCTAAAGTCGTATGGTGATTGAAGATTTTCCATTGCAGGACCTAAATTATGGAACAGCATACCAGCTTTTTTAAAGGAATGCATATTCTTTGAATTCCTTGATAAACAATTAAAGACCTATTTATTTCACCAGGCTTTTCTTTAATTTATAAATTGAGTTTTTATTTTTATTTTTCACACTTATATATGCATTTTATACATATGTAGATATATTTATGCGTTTGGACATTTATTTGTTATTCTTGTTATTATTAGTTCTATTTTTCATATCATATCCCTATTGTTGTATTTTTTAAAATTGTATCTCTATGCATTTCAGTAATATTGTAAAGCGCCTAGAACAGCTAGTGATGTAGACGCTATAGAAATAAAGTTTATTATTATTATTATTATTATTATTATTATTAATTATTAATTATTATTATTATTATTATTATCCCCAGATATTAAATCGAGAACCTCGTGCTCAAAGTTCACTAACAAAGATTCCCTGGTAGAAGAAATGAAAGAGTTGGTTGACAGTTTCTACAACAAGATATCAACCAGGATTCCTTTGATCAAAGAGATGAAAAAACGCGAATTGAGGGAGATGAAGGAAATTGTGGAGACTATGAAGAAACAGGGTAAATCGGGAAATACGTCTTGCAACAATCCAACATATTCATCGGTTCAGAAACCAGGTGGTTTGTCGGGGAGGCTTGTGCATTATGTCACAGCCAAGAGTATTCTACAGCATTGTGAGGAATGGCCGTCACCAAGTCCGGCCGCTTTGAATAAAGCTGCAGATACTATAAGCATTGGTAGCGCTTTTCGTTCAATGGCATCAGATGACTACACAGTCATCAGTACCAGCGATCTCAGATACCAAGAAAACTTTCGATGTTAAACATAAGAAAACTGTGAAGAAATTCGCTTGATAGCTTTCACTTAAAAGCTCTTTCAGTTTTTGGACTAATCGAGAACTGGTGCTGACACTCACAACAGACGGTTATCTGTTTTGTTTGTTTGTTTTTATACAGTATTGCATTTGGGATATGAATGATATCGAAGATGAAATCCACTTTCTGTTTCGTTGTCCCAAGTATTCATCAATAGTATGCTAAAGTGTGACGTCACAAATATTAGAATTTTTGAAATTATGGGATTTGTTGAGATTTTCAGAAAGATCAAGATGGAAAGTGCTAACTTGCCAAAAATCAGCATTTAAAGACAAATTGGCTCTGAGATATTAGCACCGTTATGCTCTGCTGATTCCACACAAATCCCTCTAAATTTGACTTGGCTCCTAACGTTAGGAACCAAATAAAATTAAGAAGGATTTGTTTAGAGTCAGCAGAGCATAACGGAGAGAAAAAGCTCATTCTGCAAGCAGGTCTCTTTCATCGTGTTTTTTTCTGAATATCCGAACAAATCCCATAATTTCACAAATTCAGTTTTTGGGACGTCATCACTTTAGTACTCTAATGCCTTTTATGATAAGCAGTTACTATTTACTGATTTAATTCTTGAATTAAAGAACTGTAATGATGATATGCCGTTTGTTAAGTTTATTTCCCCGTGTTTTGATTTAGGCACAAACTGTTATCAAATTAGTTTGATTCTTGTTATCTTAACTCCTTGATTTGCTTCCGCAATACTATAATATTTTAAGGTCATCAAAATGAAGCTTGTTGTACGTTGTGGTAGTAGTAGTCCGTTTTAGGAGTAAATGGTTAGCATTTCATTCATTTTGCTCTAAATAGCATAATCAAAACGTTGAAAAAAGTATAGTTAGTTCTCAAAACGCAGACTATATATGCCCCCTCCCCCCACCTCACCACCTTTTTGTTTAGTTTATTGCCTCGAGTTCATGCAAGAACTTTTATTCTCATAAAACATTAAAGCTTTCAGTTCCCGTTCTGATCGGCCCTAGTTTCTTCGATCGCCACCAACAAAACTCGTTTTGCTGTCGTTATAGCTTCTGTTGTTGTTTATTTTGATTTGGAATGGAAATCCCGGATTTATACGGAGACTGTTATACAGAAACATGATCGATGAAAGTGAAATAAAAGAGCTCTTGCATGTAAATATGAAGAATCCCCCTTGTCGAATTGTTTTGAAATATAGCATTTAAAAGTTCCATCGCCTTTTTGCTTTTGTGAAAAATAAAAAAAGTTCAAAATAGGATTAGTATACCTGCCAACTTTTTCTTGAGTCAGATGCGCGAGATTTACGTCTCCTCATGACCGGAATTTGCGAAAATGTTCCGGCGGCTTCCGATGATTTCTCGAAGACTTTCGAACGCTACCGAAAATGTCCGAAGGTGTTCCGATGACTTCCGAAGCTATTTGAAGCTTTTCCTGTGGCTTTCGGACATATTCTAGTCTCTCATATGCAAACCGAAGCGTGACATTTTAGCGCGCATCATTCCCAAATGTCATGCCTTCATCCATTCTAACCAGACACAAACCAAAATCGAAAAAAGTTCTCAAATTTTGACCCAAATCCACTCATTTTAGGAGTTTTTTGGGACAAGAAGTACCGTGCTCAAAATCACAGATTTTTGTGGTTATTTAAAAAGCACACCAATTTGGTGCTTTTGGCATCGGATCCACTCAACATCATCGGTAAATGTCATTTCTTGATGCATTTTAGCCATAAACAAGCGCAGAAAAGTTTTTAAAACTTTTCAATTTTTGACCCCAAACCAAAGGCTTACCCCTTAAGAAAATGGCCAAAAACTCGAAATCCTCATACATGGTCTTCTTGGCCTTGTACCCACTCTAAATCATTCCCAAATATCACGTCTTCATCCGTTCTAACCAGACAAAAACCAAAACAGAAAAAACTTGAAAACATTGTCAAATTTTGAGCGAAATCCAAAGATATTTGGGAGAAAAAAGTACCATGGTTAAAATCACAGAATTTGGTGGTTATTTAAAAAGCACACTAATTTGGCGTTTTTGGCCTCGGATCCACTCAAACTCATCGCTATATATCATTTCTTGATGCATTTTAGCTATAAACAAGCCGAGAAAGAAGTTTCAAACTTTTCCAATTTTTGAACCCAAACCATAGGCTTACCCCTTAATAAAATGGCAAAAAACTCGAAATCCTCATAAATGGTCATCTACGCACTCTAAATAATTCCAAAATATCATGTCTTCATCCATTCTAACCAGACACAAACCAAAAAGAGAAAAACCTTTAAAAGGTTCTCACGTTTTGACTCAAATCCAAACATTTTTTAGTAGTTTTTGGGACAAAAAAGTACCTTGGTTAAAATCACAAATTTTGGTGGTTATTTAAATAGCACACCAATTTGGTGTTTTTTAAAAGGTTCTCACATTTTGACCCAAATCCAAACATTTTGGAGTAGTTTTGGGACAAAAATGTCCCGTGGTTAAAATCATAGATTTTGGTGGTTATTTAAATAGCACACCAATTTGGTGTTTTCTGTCTCGGATACACTCAAAATCATCGCTATATATCATTTCTTGATGCATTTTAGCTATAAAGAAGCCAAGAAAAATTTTTCAAATTTTTCCACTTTTTGACCCCAAACCATAGGCGTACCCCTTAAGAAAATGGCCAAAAACTCGAAATCCTCATAAATGGTCTTCTTGGCTTTGTATCCACTCATAATCATTCCCAAATATCATGTCTTTATCCGTTCTAACCAGACACAAGCCAACATAGAAAGACACTCTAAACGGTTCTCACATTAAGACCAAATTCCAAACATTTTGGGGTAGTTTTTGGGACAAAAAAGTACCGTGGTTAAAATCACAGATTTTGGTGGTTATTTAAATAGCACATCGATTCGGTGTTTTTGGCCTCGGAACCACTCAAAAACATCGTATTATATCATTTCTTGATGAAGTTAAGCTATAAGAAAGCCAAGAAAAATTTTTCAAATTTTTCCAATTTTTGACCCCAAAGCAAAGGCTTACCCCTTAACCCTTTTCGATCCAAGTGGGTGCTATTTATTTCACCAGATTTTGGGCAATAAATGGTTTGGGGCTCTTAAATTCCTCATATATGGAGTTATTGTGAAAATATCTGCTGTCTTGAAATACTGGGGACCCAGGCTTTAGAGTCAGGTGATGCACCCGAGTGGCTGAGTGGAATCGCTTGACTGTGGTGCAATTGTCAGTTTTAGAGTGCTTTTCTGAGCCATTTTCCTCTGCAGAAGCCCCCATGCTGGCATCATTAAGCTAGAATGTGCGTAAAGGCAAGCTTTTGAAAGAAACCAGAGGTGAGAGGTGGTTTTATGTTGATGGAGATGCCAAACACGCTCTGTTGTGATGATGGTGGCTCGATATGGAACCTGTCTCTCTTGTCTTTCTGCTAGTGGATTCCGGGACATACCAAGGCAATGTGGGCTAGTTTTGACCGCTAAAAATACTCATCGATGCAACATTTTGCTGGTAGCACCGGGTGGCTCAGCACTTATCGAAAAACTATGAAATGAACTGAAGGAGAGTTCTATGCTCGCGGCGTGGTTGAAGTTCCCAGAATTCTTTTCGGCCTTGAACGAGTCAAGTTAAAACACACAAGATTGGATCTCAGAAACGGGCTGAAACGTGGCAGGCAGAAAATTTGAGAGAAACGTTTCATAGCAGATTTTAATAAGAGAGCTTGAGGTTTGCTGTAAATGTAGAATTTTGATATTTGAGCAGTTTTTCTTATTAAAAAGTTGGCCACAAAAATATCTAAATTTTGGTGTTATTCTCTGGCCAAAAAAACAAGCATTTTGGGCTTTGCTGTTAAACGATTGGTGATATGCAGCGGAATTCTGGTATTGTAGTCGTTATTTTTAGCTTTAATATTGCAAAAACACAGTTGGTCCTATTTACACAATTATTATGACGTTCTGACAAATTTTAAACAAGAAATAGACCATAAAAGGGAATAATAATAATAATAATAATAAAAGATTTATACCGCGCCAGTATCCTACTGTTCAAAGGCGCCTTACAAAACTTTAAAATTAACACTTAAAACAGCTAAAATTAATTATAAAAAGCTTTTCTAAAAAGAAACGTTTTCAATCTACTTTTAAAAACAGACACAGACAAAGCATTTCTAATTTCACATGGCAAAGCATTCCATAATGATGGTGCTGCTACAGAGAAAGATCTTGCGCCATATGTTTTCAAGTTATAGGATGGAGAAACCAGAAGGTGCTTCGATGATGAGCGTAGTTGACGCGATGGAGTGTAAGATGTAATCAAATCACAAATGTACGACGGTGCCAAGTTATTAAGTGCCTTGTAGGTTATAAGTAAAATCTTAAAAATAATACGTTGTTCAACGGGAAGCCAGTGAAGATTAAAAAGAACAGGCGTAATGTGATCATGCTTTGTTGTAAGTGTGACAAGGCGCGCCGCGGCATTCTGGACGTGTTGTAAATTTTTTATAGTGTAGGCTGGTAGGCCATACAAAAGAGAATTACAGTAATCCAACTTCGAAGTTACAAACATATGAACCAGCAATTCAGTAGTAGTCGCTGAAAGAAACTCCCTGATATAGCTGATATTTCGCAGATGATAAAACGAAGATTTGCAAATGTTAGTAACATGATCATTAAAGCAAAAATGGCTATCGAAGATAGTGCCGATATTTCTCGCCTTTTGCACGGAGTTAATAGTTTCACCAGCAACTGAAATTTCGTGAAGGAGTGGTCTTGGAAGATGTTTAGCGGAGATCACCAAAAATTCAGTCTTGTCTTTATTTAATTTAAGGCGATTAACCATCATCCAATGATTAATTTCATTCACACAGCTCTCGATGTTAGACACCGCTAGATCCCTATCACCCAGTACAGTTGGTTGAAAAGACAAGTATAGCTGTGAGTCGTCAGCATAAAAGTGATAGCTCAAGTTAAATTTCTTTACGATGTCTGAAAGCGGCGAAGTATAAAGCAAATACAAAATGGGTCCCAAGACAGAACCTTGTGGCACTCCACATTCAAGGTCATGTTTCGTAGAGGTACCACCCTCGACGGAGACATATTGCATGCGATTCGATAAATAAGATTGCAACCATAATAGAGGCTTTCCAGCTATCCCAAATCGTACACGCAAACGAGAAAGGAGAATGGCATGATCGACTGTATCGAAGGCAGCAGAAAGGTCTAACAGGAGTAAAATTACAGTTCGACGATTATCAATGGCAGAAAGGATATCATTGTGCACACGGATGAGTGCAGTTTCAGTACTGTGATATTGCTTGTACGCTGACTGAAATGTCTCATTTAACCCATATTCATTAATGTAAGAGATAAGTTGATTAGCTACCAATTTTTCAATTGCTTTGCTGATAAATGAAAGATTCGACACCGGGCGATAATTGGAGAACTGTGTATGATCCAAAGAAGGTTTCTTAAGGAGTGGGCGTAACATGGCAACCTTGAGTTGCGAAGGCATCTGACCAGATTCCAGTGAGATGTTTATTATTTTGGAAATGAAATGCAACAGAACACCAAGTGCATTTCTTGTAACATAACCAGGAAGAGGATCCAGAGCACATGACTTAGCAGCCAGCTTAACGATACACGTATGAACTTCGTCCGCTGTTACCGTTTTGAAATTATCAAAAGAATATGGACAGGCATTGTCAACAACAGGAACTGTATCTCGATGAGAGTGAGCAGCAGTCATTATATGACTCCGTATTCTATCTATCTTTGTAGTGAAGTACTCAATAAACTTGTTAGCAAGATCAGTGGGCGATTTGCAGGGGGGATATTGAATATCTGTTTTCCTTTGTAGTAGTTTATCAATTATCTTAAAAAGCTGTTGATAATTTGACTGATTCTCATTAATTAATGATGTGAAATAATTCTTCTTGGAGTCACGAATTAAGTTGTTGACAGCATTACATCCCTCAACAAACAACTTACGATCAGAAGGAAGTTTGGTCATTCGCCAGCGTCGTTCAAGTTTTCTACGGGATCTCTTTAAATTATTTATCTCCTCAGAATACCAAGGTGCAGCCGGACGCAGAGTAACTGTCTTGGTTTGCAGTGGAGCATGAGCCTCAAGTATGGAAGCGAGGACTTTGTTATATTGATCAATCAAATAATCCAAGGATGAAGATGACGAGGCAAAAAGATCAGGAAGGCTTGAATTCATAACATCAACATAAAAATCATCAAAGTCAATAGATCGAAGCTTTCTGAATGAAATAATCTTCTTGTCGAGCGGCGGCTTATTGCGCGATAGCTGGAAGTGAACAGCAGCATGATCAGAGATGACAAAAGGAGAACCAATTGTTAAATTCGAGACAATGTTATCATCAGATCGTGTAATCACAAGATCTAAGGTGTGTCCTTCTTTATGCGTTGAGCCATGTGTATATTGAGTAAGATTGAAAGCATCCAACAAGTAAGCAACAAGTAAGCAAGTAAGCAAGTGAGTAAGATTGAAAGCATCCAACAAGCAGTATTTATCGTCACATATGTGTGACGTTGGATGGAAAAGAGTTAAGAAAATGGCCGAAAACTCGAAATCCTCATAAATCGTTTTCTTGGCCTGGAACCAATTGTAAATTATTCCCAAATATCATGTCTTCATCCGTTCTAACCAGATATAAACCAAAACAGAAAAAAAAAATTTTAAGAGTCCTCACATTTTGACGCAAATCCAAACATTTTCGTGTAGTTTTTGGGACAAACAAGTACCGTGGTTAAAATCAAATATTTTGGTGGTTATTTAAATAGCACACCAATTTGGTGTTTTTTTACCTCGGACCCACTCAAAATCATCGCTATATGTAATTTCGTGATCCAGTTTAGCTATAAACAAGCCAAGAAAAAATTTCAAATTTTTCCAATTTTTTACCCCAAACCATAGGCTTAATCCTTAAGAAAATGGCCAAAAACTCCAAATCCTCATAAATGGTCTCATTGGCCTTGTACCCACTCTAAATAATTCCCAAATATCATGTCTTCATCCGTTCTAACCAGACACAAACCAAAAAGAGAAAAATCTTTAAAAGGTTCTTACATTTTGACTCAAATCCAAACATTTTTTAGTAGTTTTTGGGACAAAAAAGTACCCTGGTTAAAATCACAAATTTTGGTGGTTGTTTGAATAGCACGCCAATTTGGTGTTTTTGGCCTCGGATCCACTAAAAGTTATCGCTATATGTCATTTCTTGTTGCGATTTAGCTATAAAGAACAAAAAGAAAAAGTTTTAAATTTTTCCAATTTTTGACCCCAAACCATGGGCTTTCCCCTTAAGAAAATGGCCAAGAACTCGAAATCCTAATAAATGGTCTTCTTGGCCTTGCACCCACTCATAATCGTTCCCAAATAACATGTCTTCATCCGTTCTAACCACACACAAACCAACATAGAAAAAAACTTTAAAAGCTTCTCACATTTAGACCGAAATCCAAACATTTTGGGGTAGTTTTTGGGAGAAAAAAGTAGTGCCGTTAAAATCATAGATTTTGGTGGTTATTTAAATAGCACACCAATTTGGTGTTTTTTGCCTCGGATACACTCAAAATCATCGCTTTATATCATTTCTTGATGCATTTTAGCTATAAAGAAGCCAAGAAAAATGTTTCAAATTTTTCCACTTTTTGACCCCAAACCATAGGCGTACCCCTTAAGAAAATGGCCAAAAACTCGAAATCCTCATAAATGGTCTTCTTGGCTTTGTTTCCACTCATAATCGTTCCCAAATATCATGTCTTTATCCGTTCTAACCAGACACAAGCCAACATAGAAAGACACTCTAAACGGTTCTCACATTTAGACCGAAATCCAAACATTTTGGGGTAGTTTTTGGGACAAAAAAGTACCGTGGTTAAAATCACAGATTTTGGTGGTTATTTAAATAGCACACCGATTCGGTGTTTTTGGCCTCGGAACCACTCAAAAACATCGTTCTATATCATTTCTTGATGAAGTTAAGCTATAAGAAAGCCAAGAAAAATTTTTCAAATTTTTCCAATTTTTGACCCCAAAGCAAAGGCTTACCCCTTAAGAAAATGGCCGAAAACTCGAAATCCTCATAAACCGTTTTCTTGGCCTGGAACCAATTGTAAATCATTCCCAAATATCATGTCTTCATCCGTTCTAACCAGACACAAACCAAAACAGACAAAAACTTTAAAGGGTTCTCACATTTTCACCCAAATCCAAACATTTTTGAGTAGTTTTTGGGACAAAAAAGTACCGTGGTTAAAATCAAATATTTTGGTGGTTATTTAAATAGCACACAAATTTGGTGTTTTTGGCCTTGGATCCATTTAAAATCATCACTCTATATCATTTCTTGACGCATTTTAGCTAAAACAAGACAGGAAAATTTTTTTAAATTTGTCCAATTTTTGACCCCAAACCATAGGCTTACCCCTTAAGAAATGGAAGAAACCTTGAAAGCCTCATAAATGGTCTTCTTGGCCTGGAGCCAATTTGAAATCATACCCAAATATCATGTCTTCATCCGTTCTAACCAGACACAAACCAAAACAGACAAAAACTTTAAAGGGTTCTCACATTTTGACCCAAATCCAAACAATCTGTAGTAGTTTCTGGGACAAAAATTAAGGTGGTTAAAATAAAATATTTTGGTGCTTATTTAAATAGCACACCAATTTCGTCTTTTTGGCCTCGGATCCACTCAAAATCATTGCTATATGTAAGTTCCTGATCCATTTTAGCTATAAACAAGCGAAGAAGAAAATTTCAATTTTTTCAATTTTTTACCCCAAACCATAGGAAAATGGCCAAAAACTCAAAATCCTCATAACTGGTCTTCTTGCCCTTGCACCCACTCTAAATCATTCCCAAATATCATGTCTTCGTCCGTTTTAACCAGGTACAAACGAAAAAGATAAAAAACTTTAAAAGTTTCTCATATTTTGACCCAAACTATACATTTTGGGACAAAAAAGTACCGTGGTTAAAATCACAGATTTTGGTGGTTATTTAAATACCACACCAATTTGGGGCTTTGGGCTTCGGAACCACTCAAAATCATCGCTATATCATTTCTTGATGCATTTTAGCTATAAACAAGGCGAGAAAAAATTTTCAAATTTTTCCAATTTTTGACCCCAAACCATAGGCTTACCCCTTAAGAAAATGGCAAAAAAACTCCAAATCCTCATAACTGGTCTTCTTGCCCTTGCACCCACTCTAAATCATTCCCAAATATCATTTCTTCATCCGTTTTAACCAGATACAAACCAAAAAGAGAAAAAACTTTAAAAGTTTCTCATATTTTGAACCAAACAATACATTTTGGGACAAAAAAGTACCATGGTTAAAATCACAGATGTTGGTGGTTATTTAAATAGCACACCAATTGGTTGTTTTTGGCCTCAGATCCACTCAAAATCATCGCTATATATGATTTCTTGATGCCTTTTAGGTAGGTTCTCACATTTTCACTCAAATCCAAATATTTTAGTATAGTTTTTGGGACAAAAAAGTAGTGTGGTTAAAATCACAGATTTTGGTGGTTACTTAAATAGCACACCAATTTGGGGTTTTTGCCTTCGGAGCAACTTAAAATCATCGCCATATATCTTTTCTTGATGCATTTTAGCTATAAGCAAGGCGAGAAAAAAATTTCAAAGTTTGCCAATTTTTGACCCCAAACCATAGGCTTACTCCTTAAGAAAATGGGCGAAAACTTGAAGTCCTCATAAATGGTCTTCTTTACCTCGAACCAATTGTAGCTCATTCCCAAATATCATGTCTTCATCCGTTCTAACCAGAGACAAACCAAAACCAAAAAACTTCATTTTGACCCAAATCCAAACAATCTGGAGTAGTTTTTGGGAGAAAAAGGTACAGTAGTTAAAATCACAGATTTTGGTGGTTATTTAAATAGCACACCAATTTGGTGTTTTTGGCCTCGGATCCACTCAAAATCATCGCTATATATCACTTCTTGATTCATTTTAGCTATAAACAAGGCAAGAAAATATTTAGAAATTTTTAAAATTTTTGACCCCAAACCATAGCCTTACCCCTGAAAATACGACCAAAAACTCGAAATCCTCATAAATGGTCTTCTTGGCCTTGTACCCTCTCTAAATCATTCCCTAATATCATGTCTTCATCCGTTCTAACCAGACAGAGTAAAACAGAAAAAAACTTTAAAAGGTTCTCAAATTTTGACCCAAATCCAAATATTTTGAAGTAGTTTTTGGGAAAAAAAAGTACCGTGGTTAAAATCACAGATTTTGGTGGTTATTTAAATAGCACAGCAATTTGGTGTTTTTGGCCTCGGATTTTCTCAAATCATCGCTATATATCATTTCTTGATGCATTTTAGCTTTAAATGATTTAAGAAAAAAACTTTCAAATTGTTCCAATTTTAGACTCCAAACCATAGTCTTAAGAAAGTGGCCAAAAACTCGAAATCCTCATAAATTGTCTTCTTGGCCTTATATTCACCCTAAATAATTCCCAAATATCATGACTTCATCCGTTCTAACCAGACAGAAACAAAAACAGAAAAAAACTTTAAAAGGTTCTTACATTTTCACCTAAATCCAAACATTTTGAAGTAGTTTTTGGGACAAAAAAGTACCGTTGTTAAAATCACAGATTTTCGTGTTTATTTAAAGAGCACACCAATTTGGTGTTTTCTGCCTCGGATCAACTCAACATCATCGCTATATATGATTTCTTGATGCATTTTAGCTATAACCAACCGAAGAAAAATTTTTCAAATTTTTTCAATTTTTGATCCCAAAACATAAGCTTACCCCTTCAGAAAATGGCCAAAAACTCGAAATCTTCATAAATGGTCTTCTTGGCCTTGTACCCACTCTAAACCGCTCCCAAATATCATGTCTTCATCCGCTCTAACCAGACACAAACCAAAAACAAAAAAAAACTTTAAGAGCTTCTCATATTTTGACCCAAGTCCATACATTTTGGAGTAGTTTTTGGGACAAAAAAGGACCGTGGTTAAAATCACAGATTTTGGTGGTTATTTAAATAGCACGCAAATTTGGTGTTTGGTCTCGGATCCACTCAACATCATCGCTATATATCATTTCTTGATTCATTTTAGCTATAAACAAGGCAAGAAAATATTTTGAAATTTTTTAAAATTTTTGACCCCAAACCATAGGCTTACTTACCCCTTAAGAAAATGGCCAAAAACTCGAAATCCTCATAAATGGTCTTCTTGGCCTTGCACCCACTCTAAATAATTCCCAAATATCATTACTTCATCCGTTCTAACCAGAGACAAACCAAAACAGAAACAAACTTTTTAACGTTCTCACATTTTGACCCAAATCCAAACATTTTTTAGTAGTTTTTGGGACAAAAAAGTACCGTGGTTAAAATCACAGATTTTGGTGGTTATTTAAATAGTACACCAATTTCGTGTTTTTGGACTCGGAGCCACTAACAATCATCGCTATATATCATTTCTTGATGCATTTTAGCTATAAACAAGGCGAGAAAAAATTTTCCAATTTTTCCAATTTTTCACCACAGACCATAGGCTTACCCCTTAAGAAAATGGCCGAAAACTCGAATTCCTCATAAATGGTCTTCTTGGCCTTGCACCCACTATAAATCATTCCCAAATATCATGTCTTCATCCGCTTTAACCAGACACAAAACAATAGAGAAAGAACATTAGAAGGTTCTTACATTTTGACCCAAATCCAAACATTTTGGAGTAGTTTTTGGGACAAAAATGTACCGTGGTTAGAATCACAGATTCATGTCTTCATCAATTCTAACCAAACACAAACCAAAACAGAAAAAACTTTAAATGTTCTCTCATTTTGACCCAAAACCAAACATTATGGAGTAGTTTTTGGGATAAAAAAGTATCATGGTTCACATCACAGATTTTGGTGGTTATTTAAATAGCACACCAATTTGGTGTTTTTGGCTTCGGATCCACTCAAAATAATCGCTATATATCATTTCATGATACATTTTAGCCTATAAACAAGCCAAGAAAAAATTTTCACTCTTTTCCAATTTTTGACCCCAAACCAGAGGCTTACTCCTTAAGAAAATGGCCAAAAACTCGAAATCCTCATAAATGGTCTTCTAGGCCTTGTACCCTCTCTAAATCATCCCAAATATCATGTCTTCATCCGTTCTAACCAGAGACAAACCAAAACAGAAAAATCTTTAAAAGGTTTTCATATTTTGACCCAAATCGAAACATTATGGAGTAGTGTATGGGACAAAAAGGTATCGTGGTTAAAATCACAGATTTTGGTTGTTATTTAATTAGCAAACCAATTTGGTGTTTTTGACCTCGGATCCACTCAAAATCATCGCTATATATTATCTTGATGCATTTTAGCTATAAACAAACCAAGAAAAAATTTTCAAATTTTTCCAAGTTTTGACCACCAAACCATAGGCGTACCCTTTAAGAAAAGGCCTAAAACTCAAAATTCTCATAAATGGTCTTCTTGGCCATCTTCCCACTCAAATTCATACCCAAATATCATGTCTTCATCCGTTCTAACCACACAGAAACAAAAAAAGAAAAAACTTTAAAAGGTTCTGACATTTTGAACAAAATCCAAAAATTTTGGAGTAGTTTTTGGGACAAAAAAGTACCGTGGTTAAAGTCACAGATTTTGGTGATTATTTAAATAGCACGCAAATTTGGCTTTTTCTCCTTGGTTCCACTCAAAATCATCGGTATATATTATCTTGATGCATTTTAGCTATAAAAAAGCCAAGAAAAATTTTTCAAATATTCCCAATTTATGACCCCAAAAATACGACCAATTACTCGAAATCCTCATAAATGGTCTTCTTGGGCTTGTAACCGCTCTAAATCATTCCCAAATATCATGTCTTCATCCGTTTTAACCAGACACAAAGTAAAACAGAAAAAAAACTTGAAAAGGTTCTCAAATTTTTACCCAGATCCAAATATTTTGAAGTTTTTGGGAAAAAAAAAGTACCGTGGTTAAAATCACAGATTTTGGTGGTTATTTAAATAGCACAGCAATTTGGTGTTTTTGGCCTCGGATTTTCTCAAATCATCGCTATATATCATTTCTTGATGCATTTTAGCTTTAAATAATTAAAGAATAAACTTTAAAATTGTTCCAATTTTAGCCTCCAAACCATAGTCTTACCCCTTAAGAAAATGGCCAGAAACTCGAAATACTCATAAATTGTCTTCTTGGCCTTATATTAACCCTAAATAATTCCCAAATATCATGTCTTCATCCGTTCTAACGAGACAGGAACAAAAACAGAAAAAACTTTAAAAGTTTCTTACATTCTCACCTAAATCCAAACATTTTGGAGTTAGTTTTTGGGACAAAAAAGTACCGTTGTTAAAATTACAGATTTTCGTGTTTATTTAAATAGCACACCAATTTGGTGTTTTCTGCCTCGGATCCACTCAACATCATCGCTATATATGATTTCTTGATGCATTTTAGCTATAAACAAGCCAAGGAAAAATGTTCGATTTTTTCCAAATTTTGACCCCGAACCATAGAAAAGAAAGAAAATGGCCAAAAACTCGAAATCCTCATAAATGGTCTTTTTGGCCTTGTACCCACTCTAAACCGCTCCCAAATATCATGTCTTCATCCGCTCTAACCAGACACAAACCAAAAACAAAAAAAAACTTTAAAAAAATCCCCAAATATCATGTTTTCATCCGTTCTAACCAGAGACAAACCAAAACAGAAACAAACTTTTAAACGTTCTCACATTTTGACCCAAATCGAAACATTTTTGAGTAGTTTTTCGGACAAAAAAGTACCGTGGTTAAAATCACATAGTTATTGGTTATTTAAATAGCACACCAATTTGGTGTTTTTTGCCTTGGAATCAATCACAATCATCGCTACTTATGATTTCTTGATGCATTTTAGCTATAACCAAGCCAAGAAAAATTTGTCAATTTTTCCAATTTTTGACTCCAGAAAATGGCTAAAAACTCGAAATCCTCATAAATGATCTGCTTGGCCTTGTACCCACTCTAAATTGCTCCCAAATATCATGTCTTCATCCGCTCTAACCAGACACAAACCAAAAACATAAAAAAAACTTTAAAAGGTTCTCTTATTTTAACCCAAGTCCAAACATTTTGGAGTAGTTTTTGGGACTAAAAAGTACCGTGATTAAATCACCGATTTTCGTGGTTATTTATATAGCACACCAGTTTGGTGTTTTTGGTCTCGGATTCATTCAAAATCATCGTTATATATCATTCCTTTGTGCATTTTAGCTAGTAACAAGCCAAGAAAAAATTTTCAAAATTTTCCTTTTTTTGACCCCAAACCAAAAATTCGAAATCCTCATAAATGGTCGTCTTGATGGCCTTGTACCCACTCTAAATCATTCCCAAATATCACGTCTTCATCCTTTCAAACCAGACACAATCCAAAACAGAAAAAACTTTAAAAGGGTCTCACATTTTGACTCAAATCCAAATATTTTGGAGTAATTTTTGGGACAAAAAAGTACCGTGGTTAAAATGACAGATTTTGGTGGTTATTTAAATAGCAGACCAATTTGGTGTTTTTCGCCTCGGAGCCACTCAAAATCATCGCAATATATCATTTCTTGATGCATTTTCGCTATAAAGAAGCCAAGAAAAAAACTTTCAAATGTTTTCAATTTTTAACCTTAAACCATAGGCTTACCCCTTAAGAAAATGGCCAAAAACTCGAAATCCTCATAAATGGTCTCCTTGGCCTTACATCCATCCTAAATCATTCCCAAATATCATGTCTTCATCCGTTCTAACCAGACACAAACCAAAAAGAGAAAAAACTTTTAAAGGTTCTCACATTTTCACACAAATCCAAACATTTTGGAGTACTTTTTGGGATAAAAATGTATCGTGGTTAAAATCAGAGGTTTTGGTGGTTATTTGAATAACACACCAATTTGGTGTTTTTGGCCTCGGATCCTCTCAAAATAATCGCTTTATATCATTTCGTGATGCATTTTAGCTTTAAACAAGCCAAGAAAAATTTTTCCAATTTTTCCAATTTTTGACCCGAAACCATAGGCTTACCCCTTAAGAAAATGGCCAAAGACTCGAAATCCTCATAAATGATCTTTTTGGCTTGTACCCACTCTAAATCATACCCAAATATCATGTCTTCATCCGTTCTAACCAGACACAAACCAAAAAAGAAAAAAACTTTAAAATGTTCTCAAACTTTGAGCCAAATCCAAATATGTTTTAGTAGTGTTTGGGACAAAAATGTAGCGTGGTAAACATCACAGATCTTGGTAGTTATTCAAAAGCACATTAATTTGGTGTTTTTGGCCTAGCATCCACTCAAAATCATCGGTATATATCATTTCTTGATGCAGTTAAGCTATAAAGGAGCCAAGAAAACATTTTCAAATTTTTATCCAAGTTTTGACCCCAAACCATAGGCTTATCCCTAATGAAAATGGCCAAAACCTCGAAATCCTCATAAATCGTCCTCTTGGCCTTGGACCCACTCTAAATAATTTCCAAATATTGTGTCTTCATCCGTTCTAATCAGACACAAACCAAAGCAGAAAAGAATTTATAATTAAAAGATTCTCAAATTTTGACCCAAATCCAAACATTTTAGAGTAGTTTTTAGTACCGTGGTTAAAACCACATATTTTAGTGGTTATTTAAATGGCACACCAATTTGGTGTTTTTGTCCTCGGAGCCACTAAAAATCATCGCTATATATCATTTCTTGATGCATTTTAGCCGTAAAAAAGCCAAGAAAAAACTTTCAAATGTTTTCAATTTTTAACCCAAACCATAGGCTTACCCCTTAAGAAAATGGCCAAAAACTCGAAATCTTCATAAATGGTCTTCTTGGCCTTGAACCCACTCTCAATCATTCCCAAATATCACATCTTCATCCGCTCTAACCAGACAAAACCAAAACAGAAAAAACTTTAAAAGGTTCTCACATTTTTACTCATATCCAAACATTTTGGAGTAGTTTTTGGGACAAAAATGTACCGTGGTTAAAATCACAGATTTTGGTGATTATTTTAATAGCACGCAAATTTGGCTTTTTGTCCTTGGTTCCACTCAAAATCATCGGTATATATTATCCTGATGCATTTTAGCTATAAAAGAGCCAAGAAAAGATTTTCAAATTTTCCCAATTTTTGACCCCAAACAATAGCCTTACCCCTTAAAATACGACCAAAAACTCGAAATACTCATAAATGGACTTCTTGGCCTTGTACCCACTCTAAATCATTCCCAACTATCATGTCTTCATCCGTCTTAACCAGACACAAAGTAAAACAGAAAAAAAACTTGAAAAGGTTCTCAAATTTTGACCCAAATCCAAATATTTTGAAGTAGTTTTTGGGAAAAAAAAAGTACCGTGGTTAAAATCACAGATTTTGGTGGTTATTCAAATAGCACAGCAATTTGGTGTTTTGGCCTCGGATTTTCTCAAATCGTCGCTATATATCATTTCTTGATGCATTTTAGCTTTAAATAATTTAAGAAAAAAACTTTCAAATTGTTCCAATTTTAGACTCCAAACCATAGTCTTACCCCTTAAGAAAATGGCCAGAAACTCGAAATACTCATAAATTGTCTTCTTGGCCTTATATTCACCCTAAATAATTCCCAAATATCATGACTTCATCCGTTCTAACCAGACAGAAACAAAAACAGAAAAAAACTTTAAAAGGTTCTTACATTTTCACCTAAATCCAAACATTTTGGAGTTAGTTTTTGGGACAAAAAAGTACCGTTGTTAAAATCACAGATTTTCGTGTTTATTTAAATAGCACACCAATTTGGTTTTTTTCTGCCTCGGATCCACTCAACATCATCGCTATATATGATTTCTTGATGCATTTTAGCTAGAAACAAGCCAAGAAAAAGTTTTCGATTTTTTCCAAATTTTGACCCCAAATCATAGGCTTACCCCTTAAGAAAATGGCCAAAATCTCGAAATCCTCATAAATGGTCTTTTTGGCCTTGTATCCACTCTAAATCATTCCCAACTATCATGTCTTCATCCGTTTTAACCAGACACAAACCTAAACAGAAAAAACTTTTAAAGGTTCTCACATTTTTACTCGTATCCAAACATTTTGGAGTAGTTTTTGGGACAAAAAAGTACCGTGGTTAAAATCACAGATTTTGGTGGTTATTTAAATAGTACACCAAATTCGTGTTCTTGGCCTCGGAGCCACTAAAAATCATCGATATATATCATTTTTTGATGCATTTTAGCTATAAAAAAGCCGAGAAAAAAATTTCTTATTTTTCCAATTTTTCACCACAGACCATAGGCTTACTCCTTAAGAAAATGGCCGAAAACTCGAATTCCTCATAAATGGTCTTCTTGGCCTTGCACCCACTCTAAATCATTCCCGAATATCATGTCTTTATCCGCTTTAACCAGACACAAAACAATAGACAAAAAACATTACAAGGTTCTCACATTTTGTCCCAAATCCAAACGCATTGGGTAGTTTTTGGGGAGAAAAAAGTACCGTGGTTAAAATCAAAGATTTTGTTGGTTATTTAAATAGCAAACCAATTTGGTGTTTTTGGCCTCTGATCCACTCAAAATCATCGCTATATATCATTTCTTGATGCATTTTAGCTATAAGAAACTGGTGTGCGATTTAAATAACCACCAAAATCTGTGATTTGTATTTGTACCATTATCCCTGAAAAGCCAAACAAATCCAAACATTCTGTAGTAGTTTTTGGGACAAAAAAGTACCGTGGTTAAAATCACAGATTTTGGTGATTATTTTAATAGCAAACCAATTTGGTTTTTTCTCCTTGCTTCCACTCAAAATCATCGCTATATATTATCTTGATGCATTTTAGCTATAAACGAGCCAAGAAAAAATTTTCAAATTTTTCCATTGTTTGACCCCAAACCATAGGCTTACCCCTTAAGAAAATGGCCAAAAACTCGAAATCCTCATAAATTGTCTTCTTGGCCTTATATTCACCCTAAATAACTCTCAAATATCATGACTTCGTCCGTTCTAACCAGATACAAACCTAAACAGAAAAAACTTTAAAAGAAAACTTTAAAATAAAATTTTTGCAGTTTTAGACTCCAAACCATAGGCTTACCCCTTAACAAAATGGCCAAAAACTCGAAATCCTCACAAATGGTCTTCTTGGCCTCATATCCACCCTAAATCATTCCTAAATATTCTGTCTTCATCCGTTCTAACCAGACACAACCCAAAACAGAAAAAACTTTAAAAGGCTCTCACATTTTACCCAAATCCAAACATTTTGGAATAGTTTTTGGGACAAAAATGTACCGTGGTTAAAATCACAGGTTTTGGTGGTTATTTAAATAACACACCAATTTGGTGTTTTTGGCCTCGGATCCTCTCAAAATAATCGCTTTATATCATTTCGTGATGCATTTTAGCTTTAAACAAGCCAAGAAAAAATTTTCAAACTTTTCCATTTTTGACCCCAAACCATAGGCTTACCCCTTAAGAAAATGGTCAAAAACTCGAAATCCTTCACAAAGTTCATCCATTCTAACCAGACACAAACCAAAAAAGAAAAAAAACTATAAAATGTTCTCAAACTTTGAGCCAAATCCAAATATGTTTTAGTGGTGTTTGGGACAAAAATGTAGCGTGGTAAAAATCACAGATTTTGGTAGTTATTTCAATAGCACACCATTTTGGTTTTTTTTTGCCTAGGATCCACTCAAAATCATCGCTATATATCATTTCTTGATGCAGTTAAGCTATAAACTAGCCAAGACCACAGACTTATCCCTTAAGAAAATGGCCAAAACCTCGAAATCCTCATACATGGTCTTCTTGGCCTTGGAACCACTCTAAATAATTCCCAAATATTGTGTCTTCATCCGTTCTAACCAGACACAAACCAAAAGAGAAAAAAAATTTAAAAGATTCTCAAATTTTGACCCAAATCCAAACATTTTGGAGTAGTTTTTTTGGACAAAAAAGTACCGTGGTTAAACTCACAGATTTTGGTGGTTATTTAAATAGCACGCAAATTTGGTGTTTTTGGCCTCGGATCCACTAAAAATCATCGCTATATATCATTTCTTGATGCAGTTTAGCTATAAACAAGCCAAGAAATAATTTTCAATTTTTTTTAATTGTTGACCCCAAAGCATAGGCTTTCCCTTAAGAAAATGGCCAAAAACACGAAATCCTCATAAATGGTCTTCTTGTCCTTGTTACCACTCTAAATCATTCCCAGATATCGTGTCTTCATCCGTTGTAGCCAGACACAAACCAAAACAGAAAAAACTTTAAAAGATTTTCAAATTTTGACCCAAATCCAAAGATTTTGGAGTAGTTTTTAGGACAAAAAAGTACCGTGGTTAACATCACAGATTTTAGTGGTTATTTAAATAGCACACCAATTTGGTGTTTCATCGCTATATATCAATCCTTGATGCATTTTTTCTATAAACAAGCCAAGAAAAAAGTTTCAAATTTATCCAATTTTTAACCCCAAACCATAGGCTAACCCCTTTAGAAAATGGCCAAAAACTCGAAATCCTCATAGATGGTCTTCTCGGCCTTGACCCACTCTAAATAATTCCCAAATATTGTGTCTTCATCCGTTCTAACCAGACACAAAACAAAAGAGAAAAAAATTTAAAAGATTCTCAAATTTTGACCAAAATCCAAATATTTTGGACTAGTTTTTGGGACAAAAAAGTACCGTGGTTAAATTCACAGATTTTGGTGGTAATTTAATTATCACACCAATTTGGTGTTTTTGGCCTCGGATCCACTCAAAATCATCGCTATGTATCATTTCTTGATGCATTTTAGCCATAAACAAGCCAAGAAAATATTTTCCAATTTTTCCAATTTTTGACCCCAAACCATAGGCTTACCCCTTAAGAAAATGGCCCATAACTCGAAATCCTCGTAAATGGTCTTCTTGGCCTTGTACTCATCGATAACAAACTCGATTATAGCAGTCACATCGATAAACTAACATAGAAGATCGCTTGTGGCATTGGGGCTATAAAACGAATAAGACACCTTGTCCCTCAAGCGACTTTGCATCTAATATATCAAGCTCTGATTCAGCCTCATTTTGACTGATTGCAGTATTGTTTAGGGGAAACTGTGGGATAACTCTGCAGAACAAGGTACAAAAACTACAAAACAGAGCAGCCCGTGTTTTGACTTATTCAAATTTTGATGCTGATGCCGGTCACTTGTTTGAGCTCCTGGGATGGAAAAACCTAGCTTCCCAGCAGCAAATACAAAGAGCCACAATGGTCTATAAGTCTCTGCACGGTTTAGCTCCAGACTATTTATGTTCAAAATTTGAAAGGCGAGAAAACACGTATAACCTAAGAGACTCTGAGAATAAACTTAATGTTCCATTGCCGCGCACAAACTACTACAAAAATAGCTTTAGCTATAGTGGTGCCACTCTTTGGAACAGTCTTCCTTGTGACGTAACAGGATATTTAAACGTTTAATCAAAGAAGTACGTTGAGGCACGGCATTC
>JAEMWC010000438.1:515000-560000 GCA_016490735.1 Pachyseris speciosa
AAAATTTTTCAAAATTTTCCAATTTTGTCCCAAAACCATAGGGTTACCCCTTAAGAATATGGGCAAAAGCTCGAAATTCTCATAAATGGTCTTCTTGGCCTTGTACCCACTCTAAATAGCTCCCAAATGTGATGTCTTTATCCGTTGGGTAGTTTTTGGGACAAAAAAACTACCGTTGTCAAATCACAGATTTTGGTGGTTAGTTAAATAACACACCAATTTGTTGTTTTTGGCCTTGGATCCAATCTCAATCATCGCTATATATCATTTCTTGATGCATTTTAGTCGTAAAGAAGCACACAAAATGGAAAACATGGTGTTGTTGGCCTTCTGCTAACTCTAAATCGTCGCTAAATATCACTTCTTGATCCATTTTAGCCATACACAAACAAACACAGAAACAAACTTTCCAATTTTGGCCAAAAATCAAACTGATTTGGTTGCTTTTTGAGAGAGAAAAGTAGGGTGGTTGGTGGTTGTTTAAATAGCACACAATGGTTGTCTTTTTGTCCTTGCATCCACTCTAAGTCATTGCAATATATCATTTCTTGATGGGTTTTAGCCATATTGAAACCAGCACAGAAAAATCTTTTAAATTCTGACCCAAAACCAAACATAGATAGCATTCAATTTCTTTTTATATTATCTAACTTAATTTTAAAATAAGAAGCCAGCGGAATCTTTACAAATGGAAAGCGGATTCCTAGTATAGAATTGGTTGATTGATTGATTGATTGATTGTTTGATTACTTTATTAATGTGTTGGCAAAAATGTAGCTGAGGGGATTCCCCACTGCTAATAGGAGATACCTAACTATTCTAAAATACAATCTAAAAATACATATCGAATCAACATAGAATCGAAACCACAAATCCACTAAGAATTAAAATCAGAAAAACCACAGACGATAGCTACTAACATACATACAACTAAAACTCAAATCATAGTCATCAAAATTCTAAACTCAAGAGAATAAGAAAATAAGACATCACGAATTGCAAAGGTAGCAACCATCACATCCATCTAAAATGTTATTTAAATCAAGGCTGCGTATCCGAGTCTTGAACTGCAATAGACTAGAATGCTAGACCTAGAATGAGAAAATCTAGTGTAGCTGTCAAATTCTGTTGTTTCTTTACCGGCGCTTATGTCTGAAAGACCGCAAACCGCAAGTTAACTCTATCTTCATAATTACTCAGTTATATTACGGACCACCAGCTCTGTCCAGGGAGATTAAATTAAAATCCGACAAAAATTATGGCCCACAACTCTTGCTCAGGCTCTTATAATGTGAGACCTTTTGCTTGCCCCACGCATCTGACTCCGCTCTGCTGTATTTCCGAGCGATCGGAGATGGATGGCAGTTACTGGAGGAATATCACCGATCGATGAATCACAGCTCTCTTTTAAACCTACACAGTTTGGTAATTTCAGTTTTTGAGACTTCGAGAACAGTTGACCAATTTCCTTATGTTGCTCAAATTGCATTTCCTTTGTCCATGACGATATGGTTGCATGGCTACTGAGAGTTGGGATACTTTCTGTAACGGACTTTCAATGTTCTGTAGATTTGTCGTCTTTCGACGTGTGTTTCAGCTCTGCTTTCAGTTCTCGAATCTCGCGTTTTTGCTTCTTGGTGATGGAGCACATTTTTACGGTCATGTCGTGGTAGAACGAGTCCACAAATTCTTTCATCTCCTTCATCAGCCTCTCTTTATAAACGAATTGTGGCGAGGAGACTCTACACATTTTATCTGAAATAAAACAAAAACAACGGTATATATTGCTCTTGTGTTACGTTAAGTTTATACGTTGCGTGCACTTAAGTTACCAACTACTGCATCTTGTGATTACGGGGTGTGTTTATTGCTAAACCACAGAATGTAGACGTTTATGGTTAAATTTGGCGACTACAGTCATCAGTTCTTTTTGCCTATCTCCTTGTCTTAATGCTAAATGCAATGTTACAAGAAAGAACTTGTCTCTCTTTATGAGAAGATACAAGGGCAACAAAGCAGTCATTACGGGGTGTGTTTATTGCTAAACCACAGAATGTAGCCGTTTATGGTTAAAATTGGCTACAATCATCAGTCCTTTTTGCCTATCTCCTTGTCTTAATGCCAAATGCAATGTTACAAGAAAAAACTTGTCTCTCTTTATGAGACGATACAAGGGTAACAAAGCAGTCATTACGGGGTGTGTTTATTGCTAAACCACAGAATGTAGACGTTTATGGTTAAATTTGGCTACAGCCATCAGTTCTTTTTGCCTATCTCCTTGTCTTAATGCCAAATGCAATGTTACAAGAAAGAACTTGTCTCTCTTTATGAGAAGATACCAGGGCAACAAAGCAGTCATTACGGGGTATGTTTATTGCTAAACCACAGAATGTAGACGTTTATGGTTAAAATTGCATGGCTACAGTCATCAGTCCAGTTTGCCTATCCCCTTGTCTAAATGCCAAATGTAATGTTACAAGAAAAAACTTGTCTTTCTTTATGAGAAGATACAAGGGCAACAAAGCAGTCATTACAGGGTGTGTTTATTGCTAAACCACAGAACGTAGACGTTTATGGTTAAATATGGCTACAGTCATCAGTCCAATTAATTTGCCTATCTCCTTGTCTAAATGCCAAATACAATGTTACAAGAAAGAACTTGTCTTTCTTTATGAGAAGATAAAAGGGCAACAAAGCAGTCATTACGGGGTGTGTTGCTAAACCACAGAATGTAGACGTTTATAGTTAAAATTGGCTACAGTCATCAGTCCTTTTTGCCTATCTCCTTGTCTTAATGCCAAATGCAATGTTACAAGAAAGAACTTGTCTTTCTTTATGAGAAGATACAAGGGTAAAGTCTTGCTGTCTGTGTCAGTATGCAACTGAACTCTTGAGTATAGATAAAGCCTCCTCTTCTCCAACCGGTATTGCACTGCATGGTTCGGCTCACAAGGTTCGGTTCGGTTCGATCGTCTCCCAACTCGGGTTCACACTACTCAGGGTCACACGGACTAGGGCTAACATGACATGATCATATATTCATTCTCGCATCTTCATATCTCACGGGTATATTAATTACGAACCAACAAAATGACCAGCTCCCAGTTGGAGGACAAATATCGACGCGGACGGGGTATATTACCTGATACCCGTCCTCCGAATAGCACCACGTGCTCCAAAACAGCCGATAAAATAACGCAGAAATTAATCGGTGGTTCATAATTTTTCATACCTTTGTTTTCGCGTGGGACATATATAAAAAACTGATAGAAAAGTCCGGCTATGACAGTCACTCCCAGGAGAGCTAACAGAGAAACCACAGACATGAGAAACATTCGCGATGAACTGTCAAACAATCCAGTGCTTTGTTCCACTGCTGCATCTGCAGCAGGCGCCTGTCAAAATCAAAGCAAGGAAATTTTGAGATGTTTCAAATTGGCTGTTTAAGTTACATTTGCTTTCACCATGTAAGAAAACTCGTGCAACTCTATTTACCAGTACGAACCAACAAAAATGACCAGCTCCCGGTTGGCTTGTTAGTTCAGTTGGTACAGCTAGCGCTGCATCGGTATCGCAGAGGTCGTAGGTTCAACTCCTGTACAAGCCTGAATTATTCTCACCCCTAAATTCACAACTGCTTAAGTAGTGTTCATAACTGCGATGATCACTCACTATTCATTCTTTAATCCGCAGTTCAAATATAAGCTATTCATATATTCATAGTCAATTACAAGAAAAAACCAAAACTAATCGTGATTTCCTGTCAGCGGCGTCCCCTCCCCACCCTTCTTGAGTAGTAACATGTCTTTTGTACTGGTCTATGATTGGTTAATTGTGTTTTCGACCTTATTATGATTGGTTAGAATCTAATTAGACTCACAGATCCTCATATGTTAACACGAACACTAGCATATTAAAGTGCACCTAACCCCAAAAATTGTTTTCGCTTAAATAAATCTTTGCACCTGTACGAAACGTATTGCGCCGTTTTGAGCCTTTTAAAACCAAATATTGACTTTTTATAGGCTGCAAAAGTTACGAAATTTAGCCATCATCTGTCCCACGACCGAGCTAGTAAGGGGCATGGGTCTATTCCTTACATGACGTCACAAACCGATTTCCATCGCATTAAGTCTTTATAAACATGCATGCAAAGCAGTTTGTGACGTCATGTAAGGAATAGACCCATGCCCCTTACTAGCTCGGTCGTGGGACAGATGATTCGTAACTTTTACAGCCTATAAAAAGACAAGATTTGGTTTAAAAAGGCGCAAAAAGGCGCAGTGTGTTTCGAACAGGTGTAAAGATTTATTTAAGCGAAAAAAATATTTTGGGGTTAGGTGCACTTTAAGTATCCTACAGGTATGCTTATGTAGCACATGTAAATTTCACGTTGATTTATTAGTGCTTATGCCAATCTTATACGCGCAAAACAGCCTTAAAGTGCATGTAACCCCAAAATATTTTTTCCGCTAAGACTTTCCACCTATTCCAAAAACAGTTAAACTTTATTTCCAGTTTTGCACTTTTTATGGGCTTCAAAACTTACGATAAAGTAAGCATCATTTGGTATACGACCGAGTCTGAAGGGGCTTGGGTCTATTCCTGATTTGACGTCACAACCTGCTTTGCATGCATGTTTACAAAGACTTACCACGATGCAGTTTGTGACGTCACATTTCGTTAAATTTCAGATTTCGTAACTTTTACAGCCTATAAAGTCAAGATGGCGCAAAAGGAAGTACAAAAATGCGCAATACGTTTCGAACAGGTGCAAAGATTTATTTTAGCGAAAAAAAAATATTTTTTTGGGCTAGGGGCACTTTAAAAGAGAAGCCATCCCATGGAAGCTACTGTTGATATATCAGATATAAATCACCAAACTAATGTTAATCGTTCAACTCCATGAGTTTCATTTGCGACTTACTTCAAGTGTCTTTGTCGTGTTCTGGATGGTGATAAATATGTCACTGATTTTCATGTTAATGTAATCCCTGCATCTTAGTTCCACATTCCTCGCCGCTCCTGAAAGCACCACTCCATAACCAAACGGCCTATCAAGAATCTCTCTAACAAACAATCTGCCACCAAGAAGTGATTCCTTATGCTCAGCAGCAACGTAAGTGTCGAGCAGAGCTCCCTGGATTTCGCCCTCCTCCAGAGCTGCTCGAATTTCATCCACACTGTTGTACTGACGTTCTGTGAAGGGAATAGCCTAATTTAGCAACAGAACGGGAACCACATTTGAGGACGGGAGAGCGCGCGGAAAGGACTGAACACGACTTCCGGTGCTCAATTTGGTACTCTGCCATTGGTCAAGTCAGTTTTTAGATCTGCGCGGACCGTTGTCAAGAAGTCCCCGTTGCGTTTGCTAAATCAACCTAATGGTTTGTAGATAACCTATTAAAGGGAACCTCCACTCTTACAACAAAATGACGCTAAACTGTAGGCAATAATAACTACACTTTACATTTTGTTATAAGATGTGTGAATATAACATTTAAGTGTACAAAAACATCGAATCATCATCGCCTATTTCCCGGGCGCGGCTATTTTGGATTTGATGACGTGTAATGGTTTCCCAATTGTTTAACACAAAGGATTTTCTGCTTCCTTTACTTCCTGACAATAGCTGCAAGAATTACATCATCGAATCCAAAATAGAAATTTGAAATCGAAAATAGGCGAGAATGATAGGGATTTTTTTTTTTGTACACTCAAATGTTATATCCAGGCGCGGGATCCAGGATTTTGAAATGGGGGGGGGGGGGGGGGTTAATTTTCTCCACCTCAATCAGAGAAATCAGAGAAATCAAATATTATTTCAATATTTGAGGGATAAAAAACAAAAAAGAAAGAAGGGGGGCTCAGAAAAAGGGGGGTGAAAATTCACCCATTTCTCCTCCCCTGGATCCGCGCCTAATATCCTCGTTTAAAAACAAAATTTGGAAGCTAGTAATTATTTCCAATAATTTGGTGGAGGTTCTCTTCATGGGCCCGAGCCTGGTTATGAATTCATTATACGTAATAATCGAATTTGAGGGTTCACATTGGGTCTACTGCTAGGATAAGGGTTAAGGTTTGGATTATATAAGGATTAGCTTTAGGATTAGAATTAAGGTCACAAATGATTGTGTAACAACGATTCACCAGTTAAGCTAATCACGAAGACGCGCCAAGACCTCATCCCAGAGCCTAAAAAAGAGGCTCGTTTCCTTTGGAAATCACGTTTAGGATTGCGAAGGAGTATACCAATGCAAAGTCCCAGTAGTTCAAGCCAACTCAGAAAGCTAAAGTATTAGTATAGTACCAGTTTCAATTTCCAGTTTCTTCAAAGCGTAACAGTAATTAACGGTTGGATCAAGCAAAAACACATTGCACTTCCTTTGTACTATGGTTGTACATAAACTTAAAGATAAAAGTATGCGATGGAAAAACGTATGCCGACTATTACGTGACATTCAAACCACGATCGATCAGACCCATGTATATATTAAAAAGACCCTGATGGCGAGAGCAGAATCCGTTCTCTAAAAACATCCAGGCGCGGATCCAGGATTTTGAAATGGGGGGTGAATTTTCTCCACCTCAATCAGAGAAATCAGAGAAATCAAATATTATTTCAATATTTGAGGGATAAGAAAAATAGAAAGAAAGAAGGGGGATCAGAAAAAGGGGGGGGGGGGGAGGGGGTGAAAATTCATCCATTTCACCTCCCCTGGATCCGCGCCTGACATCTTACAATATTTAGTGATGTAGACAATGATTGCATACTTGTGTTCACTTTCGCGTTCTTGAGAATCCCCAAACGATATTCCACAGAGTGCTGAAGGGCGCCGACCTAAAAAAAATAAAGCAAAAATAGATTGATGACAAGAAAAAAAATATAACATTGTGGCTTTCCTAAGAGATTCTGACTAAATAATTGTCGTTCAATGAGGGTCCCCTGTACCCCTCAGTAAAATGTATTCACGTAAAAATATTGGGACTTTTCACGGGTCACGGATAATTCCCAAAATTCCTTCACATTCACGCAAAAATTGAGTAATTCGCGTTTCTCGTTAAATTGAAAAACAAATTCACGGATTAATGTTTCCCATCGGGTAACCAGTTTAGGCTGTTTACACTCCAAAGGTAGCTCGTTCTACTTGTATTCTCAATGTCGCTAGGTCCTGCGAAATAATTGGCTACTCAAACTCGGGGTAGCAAGTGCTAGCTATTTCGGAACGCTCGAACGTTTATTACATGAGCCCCTGGCTCGGGAGAATGGGCAACCACTCCTCACGTTGTCGAGCTTAAATAATTGATTTGATTTGATTTGATTTGATTCACCAAGGAGCAATTCGATCGTTCGCGCGTGAAAAAAGTAATTGTTGACGGGAACAAATGAGTTAAAATGACCATTTTTGAGCTGTATTATCTTGCTGTTTTAGTATCTACTGAAACAATTATTTACCTCATTGTCGGTGCCACTGGTGAATATTTTCGCGGCTCGAATATTTTAATTCGCCCACCAACTCATGTAATGAAATTTCTGCGGCTTTCTTCCGTAGAATTTCAAGCAGCAAAACGAGATAACAAAGTAATCTCAGTTTTTCAAATAGAAAACAATCTTGTATCACTTTGTTTGTGAAACACTTTAACAGTTTTCCTTCGTGCAGAGATAGTAGCCGGTGAGAGCAGACTCAGAGCGGTCCTTGAGTTCATTGATGGATGGCGTGTCATTGACGTCACAGGAGAAACAAGTCTCACAGATACGAATTACGAGACAAAATGGTTTATGTAGTATCTCAATTCCATCGCAGATCAAAAATTTTAATACAAAAGATGACGGAAGCTCAGTTACGGGTCAGAACACTAAAATAACTTTAAATTATTTCACGCAAAACAAGATCGTTCACGAATCACGTTTAATTAAAGTCTTCGTTAACGTGTCACGCTTAATTCAAAAACCGCTTTCACGCTCACGTGAAAATGGACTTGACACGGTCAATCACGAATCACGAATAAATAAAAAACTCAAATCACGTTTCACGAGGAAAAAATAGGCTAAATCACGTTTCACGAAAAAAGTATATGGGACCCTCTTCAATGTGTATAACAGTACATTCTCCAAATAAGATTAAGAAGATTTTGAAGCTAAAAAAAATCATATAGAGATGGTAATAAGCCAGAGCGAGGATCGCACATTACAAAATAAGGTTGAAACTAAGAACCAGAAGACCATTGACAAACCTTTCGCAGTCTACTATTTAATAATTAGATTATGAGGTCATCTACCACGCATGGAAATTAAAAACGTAAAATCTAATTGTTATGGTGTAAATCTACTAGTCGTTCAAAACTAAACAAGTAAATTATCTAAATCCTCCTCGAAGACACTTCGAAAACGAGAAGAAGTGGCCACCATTTTGTAGAAAACCGCTACAGTAACTCACTTTCTACAACATAATATAGGTAGCGAGTCGCGAAGTCAATAAGAGAGTTTACCACAATTGCTAGCAATCTCGCAATCTGATTGGCTAATTTGCCGTTGTCGAGTGTACACAACGCTGCTGGCGTCAACGTGTCACGTAATGCCTTTGTCGATAAGAGTCTAGACAACGCTGCCTGCGTCAACGTGTCGCGCCATAGCCTCCTTCGCAGACGTTGTTTGTGTCGGTCCTATTCTCCCTCCCCAAGCAACCAACGTCTGCTGAACCGAGCCGGACATTCCATTCCAGGAACTGACCAATCACATTGTGGCTTTTAAATTTCGGTAGCTAAGTTCCAGTGGCCTCTTCGCGGTAGTTGTTTGTGTCCGTTCTATTCTCCCTCCTGATTGGATACTCAGACACAATGGGAATGGAATGTTCGGCTCGGTTCAGCAGACGTTGGTTGCTTGGGGAGGAATAGGACCGACACAAACAACGGCTCCGAAGGAGGCTGGTCGCGTAGACTTTTTTTAGCTCACGCTCTGAAATAAACATTTTGTTTGACGTTGATATTGTGGTAAAAAACAAATCAAATGTGGCTTAGTGTTGTCTAGTATACTCTTATCGACAACGATATTCGTCATCACAGTGGTCAAAATTTGTTGTGGACTCACTCGGCTGCGCCCGGTGAGTCCATAGCAAATTTTGATCACTGTGATGACGAATATCGTTGTTGATAAGAGTATAGACAACGAAAAAACCACATTCGATTTGTTAAACGTCATTCGTGATAGAACGCTAGTAGATTTATACTAACAAAACGCACTGAAAAGAAAGCGAATCTTCTTTCAATACTCCTAATTGTGATGGATATTGATGAAACTCACCTCTGTGCCGTAAAGCATGATTTTCTTTTCCACAGTGACAGTTGTTAATGATGAGGCAATCGCACCAACCAGAATGGAGATAATAACCAGTCCAGTTAGCGTACAGATTATACCAAAAATACGGCCAGGAATGGACTTGGGTGCTCTGTCACCATAGCTGCAACACACAGTATGGTTGTTCATTTAATGGGTTATGTCAGATTTTCTGGAAGCAGAGCCATCATTTTTTACAAATATTTTAAACCTTCACTTTAACCACGTTTTAAGCCTTTTATCACAAGAATTTGAATACGAAAATTTTACTTTTGCTGAAAGTGTACCAAAAATTTAAGACTGCGCAAAATTTGTTAAAAGTTGTTCATTTTCTAATACAGTTTTTTCCATGATGATGATGATGATGATAATAATACTGATAATTCTTATTTACCCAGTAGAACACCCGATGACTGGAGAGAATCGAATAACATAAAATAATAATAATAATAATAATAATAATAATAATAATACAGCATTTGTAGTACGATATTGAGTTCCACTGAGAATATTAAAGAAGGAAGTACTCTTTACATGCTTATAAAAATTATCATTATTATTCTTAAGGCATCTTCCAAAAAAAAATGAAAAGAAAAGAAAATATGGTAATGACAGTCCCACCGAAAAACAGCATGGTTAATCGAGTCGGGTGGGATTTAATGCATGATAAAAACTCTAGTTACTCTCCATTTAATTACTGTACTAAAATATTAATATAAATTATTACTGTCGTATTTGAACAAATATCCCTGACAAAGTTCTTAGGGCCATAGAAGAGATCCCAAATTCACATTCTTTTTGAAGAGTACTAAAGTGAACTTAATGTCTGATTAAAGTCAATTATATGTTTATGTTCAACGTATCCAAGATGTTTACAAAACACAACCAAATCGGATTACCAGCTATTTTTTTCACCCACTGTTTTTATCACTTTAGAACAGATATCCATCCTTTCCTTTGTACAATTTCATGATTTTCCTAATTTTCTCTACCCACCCAACAGTTGCCATGGAGATGTATGACCACCAGAATCCCTCGCCGACGCCTCTCATGAAACTGGGTGGAAATTCATCGGGGTTGGATCTGGAGTCCTGTAAGGAATATTGAATCAAAAGGCCATAAGAAGAAGAAGACCGCCGACCGGTTAGCTCAGTTGGTAGAGCACCGGACTACCGTGCCGGAGGTCGCGGGTTCAAACCCCGGTCGGACCAATACTTAGGGTATTTAAATGATTGAGGAGAAAGTGCTACCTTTTTAATAACATCTTCAAAATGGTTAGACTTTCTAGTCTTCTCGGATAAAGACGATAAACCGTAAGCCCCGTCTCACAACTCTTCATAAGTGATTCTGTGGGACGTTAAACAACCCACCCACTGTTCGAAAAGAGTAGGGGACGTAGTTCCCGGTGTGGTGGTCTAACTCTCATATGATGGTTGGGTTGGTAAATGCTGGGAGATATTAGCCTTTATAAGTTACTCTAAAATCCGAGGGTAAATAAGGTATATGTAGGTATAAGAAGATGAGTTGTGCTGTGTAATTGAATTTTAAAATGGCTTGTATCTATTTCCATTGTGTTTGCTCTATTACCATGATCTGGAACTAAGAAAAATATGGATCAATATAAGTTTACGATCTTGTAGGCGACACATTCTTTTATGTATATAAAAGATGCCTTTATGGGCAGAACATCAAAACAACTTTTTACGTTGGCCAACTATGGTAAAAAAACGCTCAGTTCGGTCTCGTCAAAAAAGGCATCTAAAAAGTAGTAAGCATCCGCATTAACTCGAATTAACTTCTTACGTCACAGCCTCTGGGTAACCCTTATGAGCTCATAATCGACCGTCAACTGTCCATCTTTGTACAGATATGAACCATAAGAGTGACCAGACAAACTTAATGTGATCTTTCTTTTGTCTAAGTTATTCTCGCACAGATATAGAGAGCTAAATCGGAAGCAAAACGCTTCCATGAGTTAGTGCTTATAGAACCTTACTCTGCACTTGGTATCATGAACCAGCTCAACTTTAAATTCGGACTTACTATGAACCAAATAATGAATCCAGATATGAAAGCCATGCATGCTGACATCACGATCAAAGGTACAGTGTTCAATACTGCAGAAATCATGTGCATAGCAGCGTGCCCAGGTTCCTTAGTGGCAGCAATGAATGCCACCCCAGGTGACTCTACGAGGTTGATGTACGCATAATCACCCAAGTATTTTGTGATGTATTTGTTGCCGTAAATTGGAAAACTGATCTGCGGTACTTCATCGATATCATTGAGGACCTCCAATACATTTTTCTTAGCTGAACGCTCTCCTTTCCCGTTTGTTGTAATTTCGATTTTGGTCTCACCATGCGCGGGACAAAACCCACAAGCCACGTGTACCATCTCTGTAATGATCCCGCTAAATATTCCTTCAAGTTTTTTGTCCCTTTCGTTCACTGTAAGATATGGAGATGTTGACCAGTAGTTTGTGTAGAGCTTTTCGGGACAACGACAGGTTTCTGTGAATAGGTCAAATATCAGAATAAGAGGATTTGACGATGGAGTCAATTAAATATATTTCCATTTTGGTGTAAAATATCTCTCGTTACGAACTTCAGGAGATACTAACTACACTTCTCACTTACATCGAGCTGTCGAAAAAGCAACTCTTAACAACACCGAACAGGGTGTTGAGACACCTAATATGGCGAGCGTTTCTCAAAACTCCCGAAAACGTTGCGGGAACGAAAAGCTATTTTACTTGTGTTAGGTTCATTACTAAAATGGATTTTTAATATTTTTGATAATATTCTAAGAAAAAAGGATATAAAATTGAGCAATAATTTCGGTCGGTGTGTTCAAAAAGGGATGGAAAATTGACTTGAAAAATACTTCTTGGGCCCGAAATGGTTTTCGGAGTTTTGAGAAACGCATGCTCCTGGTAATGATCTATAATGAGCAGAGGCAGCTTATGTGAGTTGAAGCGGAAAGGTTCATCACCAAGTGGGAAGGCGAATGGTGAGGGCGTTTCCTTAAAGCAGCTCCCTTCCTTTAGTCAATTTAAACGTCGTTCCCCAACAAAGCCTTTTGGAATCCCAGTAGGACACTTGAGATGCTGTCCAGTTATACTCTCCAATAGATGTGGTTTTAGCTTTATATATATTGACACATTTTAGTACTTTATTCGTTACTATTCATGCTTCCTGTAATTCATTCCAACCTCTAACTTCTTACCAGCATAGACATATTCACTGTAAGGACCCAGTCCTTTCTGGGTAAACGCAGCCACTTTGATTCTATAGGCCGAGTACGTTTGAACTTGAAGAACAGTAGAAAGCTCGTTCGGTTTGAAAATCACAGTATGTTCCTTCTTGTCGTAAACGTTTCTCTCAGCTGTTCGGAATCGTTGATATTTCAAGGAATAACCCAACAGCTGTCCGTTGACGTGACCGTCAGGTACTGGACTCCAGTTGACTTCAATGGATACTTCGGATGTGAGGTTCTTGGCAATGACATTCTGCGGGGGCCAGGTGGGGACTTGAACGAGAGAAAAATATTGTCAGCAGTTATGAGCTTGCTTGGCTTCTTTCTTGGCTTATGACACTATGCTTGCCGAGCTTATATTTTTAACAAGCGTTTCTTGGCTTGGTGATTTAGGAAGTTAAATCGATCTCATCGTCTTCGATAGCTTAAACCAGTAAAAGATTACTTCAACCAATCACAACAGACCGCACAGTGCAATGAGCCAATCAGAATTCGAAGCAACTACACGTAACCGGCGTAAAGCGCGGGAAAATGCGTGCGTGCAAGTGCGATTGATTTTGGTTTGCTTCTCATTGGTTCAGAAAGTGGCGCGAGTTTTTCTGACTAATCACAGAGAAAAGCAATACAAAACCAAAGCAACGCAACTTACTTTCTATGCTCAATTGAAAACCGCTCTCTAACTTGAAACAACAACATGTTTTCCCTTATTATCCAACACATCTTGTTAGCTGAAACAGTTTCGTGAGAGGTCAACTGCACACTAGTATTAATACACCATGTGTTGACTTGCTATCACTTTACATGTTGTCGCATTATTTAACTATTAGCCGTAATGACTGCTTCATTCTGTCCACCCAAAGAAAGCAGATCGAGAAAACCGCTGTACTTGCAACCAGCATCTCGACAGCCTCATTAGTTGTACTTCTAATGTAAGGTTATCCAGCTCATGGGTTAAAACATGAAAACATCACGCGATCATAATTTTGATTAATCACTATCCAACATTACACACCGTCCCTTATCTATTTCCTCTGTATCAACAGGAGAGTGTGTACTCACCATCGTCCCACGTGTAAGAAATGGCGGTGTATTCTTCGCCGCAACCTCTCGATGTTTTGGCACAAATCACAACCTTGTACCGTGAGAAGAACCACAAGTCACTTAAAGTCACTCTAAGGGTGTTAGGACTAAGCAACTTCATCTTCCAGGTTAGTGGTAGTCCATCATCCTTTGCAAACCTGACCTCGTATCCCAGGAGTATTCCGTGAACGTAAGCTTGATTGATTGGGTCCCAAGACACATCTATTGTAGTGGAACTCGTTGATTGGACAGCGGTGTTTGGTGGGATTACACTCGGGACTGGTGTGAAAAAAAGACAAAATGGAACGACTGACTGATTAATGATAAGCTGAAGTGACAATATCAAGGTTTTGGTGCAGTTTTAAATCGTCTGCCTAAGTCGGAAGCATTTCAGTACCTGGTGGCTCGAGGCTTCAATACTGGACTCTAGACTCTTTTGGGATAAAAATATCCTCGCATCATCCCCCTCTACCCAGAGCCCATTTGCTCAAAGCATGGTTAGCGCTAACCGGGGTTAAATACTATGACAACCAATAGCAACTCAGCCCAGGCGTATAAAATGGCGGGCACGTACACTTAGTCGTCAGGATCAGAAAAGATGTTATGCATACAACCTTACTGGTCAAATTTTTATTCTCCATGTCATCCTCATTTGAGTTTTCTAACCCTATTGTGTCTAAAATCTTGCCAATCAGGGTATGTTTGCGTTATTTTATTAGAAGAATCTAACCTTAGCTAAGCCAAGTACACCTTGAAATTTCACTACACCAGCGAAAAGGCTCATTTGAGGGGCAATGCTAATCTCTGGTTTACATGCACCAATTAATGTGTGATGGTACCATGCAAAGGTAGCAGACTACAACTGAAAAAATATGACATACACGTGAAACACATGCAACTGTTATGAAAAAGACATGTGAACATTTGACAGACATGTGACTTCCATTTGACACATAAGATCGAGACATGTGAGGTACGTATGGCGGATGTCTGACAGACATGTGACTTACACGTGACGCACAACACAGATGTGTTGCAAACGTGTGAGAGCTTACCGTCTTCTTGTGTCCTTAACAACACTGGCTGACTGGATACACCGTTTCCATGACGGGTGAAGGGGTACACACGTATAGTGTACTCTGTGAACTTTTCCAAATTCTCTAATTTAGCCTCACGTGGTGTTGGTGCCACTGACTTAATAATCTCGACTCGAAACTTTTCGTCGATTCTCTTGTATAAAATCCCATAACCAAGAAGTTGTGCCCCATTTAATCGTGTAACTTCGGTCCACTTTAGCTCAATGGACCTGGAAGTGAAACTGTTTGCTTCCAGTATCACAGGTGCCTCGCTTGGCACTATGAAAAAAATAAGGGAAATAGTTAACTATCGTCGTTAACTCAGTTTAGGCAGTAGCTCGCAGGCTACAGAAGTCATATTAAACGGCTTCCTCTATCAACGCCGGCCAACAGTGGAGTAAAACACTAGGAAATCGTGGGTTAGGAGGGCCAAATGAGAAAAAAAAGGACAACAAAACAATTATTTTCTTCTACTGAACCCTGAAAATTATCTTCAGAAGTCAACTGTATTCTGAATATTAAGGATAACTCTCTTTTAGGAAATATCAACACGCCGGTGATCTTTTAAAAAGGTGCCAGTGTACAGGAGTATTTTTGCAGATTACACTTACCATAATTGCTGGTTGTAATATTGAGTAATTGTGCTGGGATGTCTCCTAGTCGCCCTCCAGCAATTTCCTCTTGCAGAAGGACAATCTGTAGCGAGTCCACCGATGAATAACTCACATTTAAACTGGCTATGACACTTCCTTTGCTAAAGAAAGCAAGTAGAATGCAAATTGAAATCTAGTAGCTAGAATTTACTGGAGAAAACGTTCTCCGATTCGTTTTTATTTCCTCATGTTTGTTAAGTTGGGTAACTCGGGTTTTCCAGCTCAATCCTGGAGGACAGAAGTTGGAAGTTGGAAGTTGGAAACGTGAAATTTACAACGAAAAATTCTTTGTTAAATCTAATCAGTCAGTCAACTCAGTCATTCTCTAAAGCGTTTAGACTCATCGTAACAAACGCGAGTGTCATTTTAAGATAATCAGAGATCTTAATTGACTATTTCGGGGCGAGTTTCAAATTTTAATCAATCGATAAATTGACACCGTCACATGAAAGATAACGTTGAGACGGGTCGTTTGACCAAGTTTGATGCTTTTAGGTTGGACAGAGATCAAGTTATGGACCTTGAGAAATGCTTCAAAATCTCTTACTAATTGACAGCGTCCCCCAAAACCTGTGATATTTGTAGAAATTTCACCTCAGCTATTTTCAAATAGTTAGTGCACGACGGGATTTTACAGTTTTTAAAAAACTGCTAAGTGTTTTTAGGGTTTATATGGTTTGGGGGGACGCAGCATCAAAATTAGACTATGTTTCAAAGTTCATAACTTGGTCTCTGTTCAACCTAAAAGCATCAGACTTGGTCATCTCAAGGTAGTCTTTCTTGTTGTGGTGTCAATTTATCGATTGGGTAAAATTTGGAACTCGCCCCAGCTCCCTGCGCAACTCCGAAATGGCTAATTAACCAATCTGCATCAATCAACTTTCGATAGGTTACGCTCTTGTAAATGTTAATGATCAAAACCAATTGAAACTGCACACAGCTTATCAGTAAATAGAAATAGTGGACATCCAGCCTGAAAAAAAAATGCACGTTACTAATGTACTGAGAACAACTAACGCTAGAATTTTTTTAGCTGACAAAATATATTTACATTTACTTAAATTGTGTCCTTTTTAGTGAGACTATCTCAGAAATAACAATACCTTAATTTTAAAACTTCAACATTTATTACACTTTCGCCTTTCTTTGAGTAGAAATTCACAATCTGAAACAGAAAATTTCATGAGAAAAACAATACTCTGCGCAGGAATCAATTATTTATCAATCTATTAATTAATTATTAATAGGTTTTTGGCAAATCAGATTAATGGATTTCTTAATGAATGCCATTAATTATTTCAAATGCTTATTCTTGTCACATGACATCGTCGCCTTGAATCACTGATAGTTTTATAATCAAAATGACATCTCGTCTAACTCCCTTACATGCGGGACAATATATAGTCCAGTTTTGAGTTCGCCATGGCACTGAGAACGCATTTGTACAGGGTTAGCCTCCATCTGAAGTGAATATATTCACAAATTCCAACGATAAGATGACCAGTTTACAGCTCTTTCCATTGTTTAATTTTCAAATTCGTGGCACCTTTCCACCGGTATTTGTGAATATTTTACTTCAGGTCGAGGCTAACCTTTATGAATGCGTTCTCAGTGCTTTTATTCAGCGGTCATGGCGAACTCGAAACTGGACTATTAGATGAAAAAACTGCGAAGTCGGCAATTCATAACAAAACAGACAGCATTTACCTTTTCATATATTTCAGTTGCAAATTCTAAGTAGCCTTCACTTTTTTGGTTGGCTAAGTCATCGTTCCATACTTTAGTCGGGAATCTTATATCATAGTTTATCTCGTCAGCTGTGAAAAAAAATAAAAAGAGATTCTTACCTCGTATGTCAACAGATTTAGGCGGTGAAGAATGATTCTCAAGAATTTCACAAAGGAACTTGTAGCTACAACATCAAATACTTAACCGCAAATAGAACGAAAGCTGGAAACTTTCGGTACATCCATCCCTTTAGGTTGAAGATTATTAGCTGGGCGCGGCCAGTAACTAGTACACAAGGTCGAAACACAAGGTGGATATTTATGAGTTGCCTACAGCTCTCAAAGAGATGTTTAGTAAGAGTAGAGTGACTGTTTGATAGTTGGAGTGGTGCGAAAATCTGAGGCAACTCTTAAAGGCAATTGAAACCGGAAGTGAGCCTAATAATTGTTTGCAAGCACCTAGACAGTGTATTGAAAATTAGTGCACCTCTGTGCAGCCAATCAGATTTCGAGAGAGCTTACCTAATGGTTAGTCATTCGGACTATTCTAGCAACTGTTTCACGCAAATACAATATTTATGTCCAAAATATCTTTACAGATGATTCAACCCACTTCTTCCTTAGATATACGTACCTGGACAGGGGTCTGGGTTACACCCCTCACTCTCGGTTGCTGGCCCCTCGCAGTTTCTCCCTCCATTGGCCGGTTCAGGATTATTACACAGCCGCTTCCTTGTCTTGGTTCCTCCATTACACGGCTTGTTACAGTTTGGCCAAGGAGTCCAGCTGCTCCAGTTACCATGAACTTAAAGATAATGATTATATTGGTATTTTTTTTCTGTTGATACTAACGTTTCAGTCTACGGCTGCGGATGCACGTCACAAGTTGAAATCAAAGAGTTCAGGAGTGTTTGGGGAATTTCTAAGAAAGCGGAGTCTTTTTATTTCTACATGAACTGAAGTATAAAATGATTTCTTAAATATGAGAAAGGAGAAGGCCAATTTGTCCAGTGTGGTACGTAACTTAACCACATTCTCTACTAAAACACAGAAAATTTAATTTACAGTGATTATTAAGGACTCTGGGATTGTTTAAGCTGACAAAATGTGGAATCGAACCTCTGGGGTGTAACAAACTATGGAGTTTTCTGTTTAATTTCAGGTCTCCAGTTTTATTTATTCAGAGAAAGCACCGAAAATAACGATACTTCTTCGGTGTGAATGTGTGTGTCTGGAGAGGGGGCAGATGAGAGACGGAGAGGGAATGGAGAGGGAGCAACGAGAAAAAAGCGGGAATCGGAAGAAAAGGATAATAGACTCTTGTTGTTAGGCCATCGTAGCTTGATTAGAAATAAAACACAAACAGCGGAGATAGACATAGTAAACCAACGCATTTTATATAGCCTAAACGTGAATTCTATAGAAAATGCGTTGGTTTACCACGTTTATCTCCGATGTTTGTGTTTTATTTCTAATAGCTTAGTTAGCTCAGTGGTAGAGCACCGGACTAGCGTGCGGAAGGTCGGTGGTTCAAACCCCGGCCGGACCAACACTCAGGGTCTTTAAATAATTGAGGAGATAGTGCTGCCTTTGTAATAACATCTGCAAATGGTTAGACTTTCTAGTCTTCTCGGATAAGGACGATAAACCGTAGGCCCCGTCTCACAATTCTTCATAATTGATTCTGTGGGACGTAAAAGAACCCACACACTGTTCGAAAAGAGTAGGGGACGTAGTTCCCGGTGTGATGGTCTATCTCTCTCTGATGATTAAATGCTCGGAGATATTAGCTGCACAAGCTACTCTAAAATCAGAGGGTAAATAATGTGATGATGATGATGATGATAATAGGGTGCGGGACACAGGAGGTTTTGAACTATGTTCAACTAACCGACCCTCAGACGGAAGAAACATAAAATATAATTACGCTTAAACATCAAAGACAAGTAACTAAATAGGTGGTGGGATGTTACCTGGAATGACGCTTGACGCAGTCAGCTGTGACGCTGTCACTGAGGAGATATTTAGTGACTGTGACAATAGTTGCACCGTTTGCTGTTGATTTACAAGATTCCCAGTTTTCGCATCGTCCATTGATGACTGTGCGGACAGTTGAAACGATTCGGTTGGTTGAGCTCCTGGCTGTGATGACGGAACCGTTCTATAGGCTGTACTTTGTCGCGGCGACGGCCAAGTCTGTAGCGTAAGGGAAGGTACTTGACTGTTTGCAATATTGAATGACTGGGAAGACTCAAAAGCTTGAGATGACACCTTTAGAGCTTTCGTTTGTTGCAACGACTGAATATCCCCTTCGGTTGGTGTTGGTAGTGGTGCCTGTTGTGTAGCATGTGGAGAATTCATAATTCCGTTCAAGGATTCTTGAGTCTGCTGTGTTGCTTTAAGTGATATTTCCGAAAATGTCAATGATTGCAGCTGATGTAGTGAGGTTGACAATAATGACATTGATAAGTACGGAGATGTTACTGCTGACGGAGGTGTTGGAAGAAATGCAAATGTCGTTATCGATGAAGATGTTGATGATGATGGTGATGACGATGGCCATTGCGTCGGCGATAATGATGATGATGACGACGACGACGACGACGATGATGATGATGATGATGATGATGATGATGACCATTTTAATGGTGATGGCGTTGGTAATAGTGACGATGATATGGATGGTGGCAATGAGGCCGATGACGATGCTGTTACTTTTGCTGGCGATGGCGACGGTGACGGCGACGAAATGGAAGGCGAAGATGGCGACGAATACGACGAAGACGACGATGGTAGTGATAATGATGATGATAAATACGATGAAAACGACAGCGAGGACGACGAAAACGGTGACGATGACGGTGATGGTGATGGTGATGGTGATGATGATGAGGATGAGGATGAGGATGACGATGACGATGAGGATGAGGATGAGGATGTCGATGATGACGATGACGATGACGATGACGATGACGAGGACGAGGACGAGGACGAGGGCGAGGACGAGGACGAGGACGAGGACGAGGACGATGACGATGACGATGACGATGACGATGACGATGACGATGACGATGACGAGGACGAGGACGAGGACGAGGGCGAGGACGAGGACGAGGACGAGGACGAGGATGTCGATGATGACGATGACGATGACGATGACGATGACGATGACGATGACGATGACGATGACGATGACGAGGACGAGGACGAGGACGAGGACGAGGACGAGGACGAGGATAATGATGAGGACGAGGACGAGGACGAGGATAATGATGAGGATGACGATGATGATGAGGAGGGGAGGATGAAGGCGGATCAACTGTTGAATCAGAAGAAAAAATACGAAATGAATCATGAAATGTCAAGGAAGTACATGTTAAGCCTGGTTCTCATATGCCGCCGACCTACCTGGGACATAGCTGCCGGTACGGCCTGGGACAACTGCGGCATATGTGAACATTTATCGTCGACACATAATCTGTCCCAGGCATTCACCACCGACTTGCCTGCGAAGTTGAGTTGAGTTCAACTTCGCAGGCAAGCCGGCGATTAATGTCTGGGACAGATTATGTGTCGGCGATAAATGTTCACATATGCCGCAGCGTTGTCCCAGGCCGTGCCGGCGGCCACGTCCCAGGTACGTCGGCGGCATATGAGAACCAGGCTTTATGCCAAATCTTTGGACTGATATAAACCCGGTCTATTTTATTCAAGAATTGAAGAAGAGTGGTAAGTGATCGGTAAGTTGGCCTTAAAGAAGTCAGAGTTGGCTTTTATACTTGAGCTTATTTCGATACAAATCATTTATAACTCTAAAATCATCCCCTCCAATATACCCGGAGGTACAATTGCATCTGTAACCACTGCCCTCCCCCCTCCCTGATCAAAACAGGAACCCCCATTTTGACATGGGTTGAGGAACATGGGTTACCTGTGGTAAGATCAACGAATTGTTTAATTTAAAACTTATGGGTCATTGTTACAGGCAGTACCTGCCTGAAAGCCAACAAATAAAGTAAGAACTCACTTGTATACACTTCTACTCTAAGGCAATTCCATCCATACGCATTCGTTGGCTCAAAACGAATGTGTCTCGCAGACGTTGGTGCTGGCAAACTGTGTTGAGCAATTGAGAAGGCGTCCACATTCCGATGAAATACCTTTAAAAAATGCAAAAGATCGAGGTAACTATTCCAAGTGTTTCTGTTTCCTTTTCCAGTTGATAAATGAATACGACTATATAAGTAAACTATACTAAATGTGATTTTCTCCTCATGTCTATCTTAGCCACTGTCCCCACGGCTAGCCCAGATACTCAACCGTCTCTCCTAACTATCTAAGATCCTGAAATGGGCTAGCAGATACACAAGACCAAACTAAACACGAACGCAATCACTTAAGAGCAGAGAGGTAATTTTATAAGGAAAAGAAAGAAAATTTGTTGGAAAGGAAACTTCCAGGATCACTGGTGGGACGTCTATACCACGACTGAAATTCGAAGGATTGCTTTGGGAATGTCAACCCTTGCCATCTAACCACTTAACCATGGTTTTTCATATACTGATATAGATCGTTGTATATTTGCAAATTTTCAAACCACTATAAAGTCTCTCCCTTGAAGATTGCTGCCGTAGAATTCTCCTTTAAAATCAATTTTCGAAAGCTCTTCCTATTCCTTACAGTAAGACATTTATTTTTGAAGGAATTAAGGGAGAGTTACGCCTGAATGCCATGTTTTATCACTTTTCGACCTTTTGTCTTTATTATCTTGTCGAGATTTCAATGCAATCCAAAAACCCATCATTTTTTTTGTAGTGTATAACCCCCTAAATATCTCCGAATTTTTGGGTGATTTTTAGAACGGTTAAAGAAGAAGAAGAAGAAGAAGAAGAAGAAGAAGAAGAAGAAGAAGAAGAAGAAGAAGAAGAAGTGGTTTCCTGAGGTCTCCTCGCCACTGACTTAAGTGTATTATTTGTGAATATTGTGAAAATGGCAAATAAATAAATAAATAAATTTGGAGGTTCACAATTAATGGACGAACACCAAACTGCCCTCAACCTGACGAGCACCCGCCTTGTGGTGGACTGTCTGGATGTATGTCTTATTTTCTTATTTATTCATCAGATCACTTATTATTTTCACTAACACCCAGGCATAACGCCCCCTTCACCAAAGAAAACGTATTGGGATGGCTAGGCCTCAAATCTCACCGTTGTACAACATTGGTCTAAAAATTGGCGTTGTAATGCTAACTGACATAAGACCTTTTCTCTTCTGGATGCTCTAGCTGTTTGTCACGTGACCTTTTTGTTGCAACAAAAAAATGCCTATAAAGCGTTTTCATTCACATCACTACTGGCCATATTGGTTTACTGCAACAAAACAAACTATTTACATAAATATAGAGATCAATTCGCAAAGGTTTAGTTTGGGACACGAACATGGCAGCCATGACGTCATGTGAAAGCACTCTATTACTTCCAACAAGCAACATAAAACACGTTGAGCGTCAATTATTACCACGTCACTGCCATTTGTGTCTTTATACAAAGTCCATGCCCTCCCATCAGGTGAGAAAGACAGCTTAAAGTCCTCAGTATACTCAGACTGATTGTTTGCGCTTCCCTGAGTAGCAACGCCACATATTTCAAATGTTTTTCCTAGATCAATCCTAAGCCAGTCCTGGTTGCCATTGGCCGATTGAGCACACCAACTCCAGTCATTGTTTAGTCGGCCTTGTTTAGCTCTGTATTTCCAACTATGCGATCCTCTCCTGGTAGAAGCTGTCAATTTATTACCAGGTATAATGTTGGAATCAGCAACACCAATCGCATTATTGAAACAACCATTACCTGTGTGAAAATATTTACGTATGAATTTTAGTTGCATAAAACGACTTCTCAGAGACTACAGTACAGTGCAGAGAGATAACTTGTAAAAGTCATTCCAGACTGCGCCAACTGTCAATATCATTTATTGTTATTATTACTATTGCACTGGTTATAATTATATCATCATCATCGTTATAATCATCGTTATCATCATCGTTATCGTCATCGTTACCATCATCGTCATTATTATCCTTATTATCATCGTCATCATTATCCTTATCATCATCGTTACCATCATCGTTATCATCATCGTCATTATTATCCTTATCATGATCGTCATCATTATCCTTATCATCATCGTTACCATCATCGTTATCATCATCGTCATTATTATCCTTATCATCATCGTTACCATCATCGTTATCATCATCGTCATTATTATCCTTATCATGATCGTCATTATTATCCTTATCATCATCGTTACCATCATCGTTATCATCATCGTCATTATTATCCTTATCATGATCGTCATTATTATCCTTATCATCATCGTTACCATCATCGTTATCATCATCGTCATTATTATCCTTATCATGATCGTCATTATTATCCTTATCATCATCGTTACCATCATCGTTATCATCATCGTCATTATTATCCTTATCATCATCGTCATTATTATCCTTATCATCATCGTTACCATCATCGTTACCATCATCGTCATTATCATCGTTATCATCATCGTCATTATTATCCTTATCATCATCGTTACCATCATCGTTATCATCATCGTCATTATTATCCTTATATCATCATCGTTACCATCATCGTTACCATCATCGTCATTATTATCCTTATCATGATCGTCATTATTATCCTTATCATCATCGTTACCATCATCGTTATCATCATCATCATTATTATCCTTATCATCATCGTCATTATTATCCTTATCATCATCGTTATCATCATCGTTACCATCATCGTTATCATCATCGTCATTATTATCCTTATCATCATCGTCATTATTATCCTTATCATCATCGTTACCATCATCGTTATCATCATCGTTATAATCATCGTTACCATCATCGTTATCATCATTGCTATCGTCATCGTTATTATCATCGTTATCATCATTATTATCAGCACCGCTACGTTCATCGTTATTATTATTGTCATCATTAACGTTATCATCCTCGTTATCATTAACGTTATGATTATCGTCCCTATCATCGCTTTCACCATTGTTATCATCATCGTTATCATCACCGGTATCATCATTTTCATTATTATCGTTATCATCATCATTATCATCATTGCTATTTGACCAGCCCTTGCAGTATTTCCTTACATTTTATTAGATTTTGACTGGTCTCGATCTATCTTTGATCCAACGTAGAGCAAGTTTGATCGTTCACGGTTTTTCCAGTGGTTTTCATAGCCTTAAAAACACCATCGTTACCTTCATCGTTATCATTATCGTCATCATCATTATTATTATCGCTATTATTACCGTCATAATCATCGTTACCATCATGGCTATCATCATCGTTATCCTCATCGTTATCATTACCGTTATTATTATCGTTATTATTATCGTTATTACTATCGTTGGTATCATCGTTATCATTATTGTTATTATTGTCTTTGTCATCATCGTTATCGTTAATACTGTCAATCGTCATCATCATCGTTATCGTCAACACTATCAATTGTCATCATCATCGTTATCGTCATCGCTATCAATCGTCATCATCATCGTTATCGTCAACACTATCAATCGTCATCATCATCGTTCTCGTCATCGCTATCAACCGTCATCATCATCGTTATCGTCAACACTATCAATCGTCATCATCATCGTTCTCGTCATCGCTATCAATCGTCATCATCATCGTTATCGTCAACACTATCAATCGTCATCATCATCGTTATCGTCAACACTATCAATAGTCATCATCATCGTTATTGTCATCGCTATCAATCGTCATCATCATCGTTATCGTCAACACTATCAATCGTCGTCATCATCGTTATCGTCAACATTATCAATCGTCGTCATCATCATCGTTATCGTCAACACTATCAATCGTCATCATCATCGTTATTGTCATCGCTATCAATCGTCATCATCATCGTTATCGTCAACACTATCAATCGCCATCATCATCGTTATCGTCAACACTACCAATCGTTATCATCATCGTTATCGTCAACACTACCAATCGTTATCATCATCGTTATCGTCAACACTTTCAATCGTCATCATCATCGTTATCGTGAACACTATAAATCGTCATTATCATCGTTATCGTCAACACTATCAATCGTCATCATCATCGTTATCGTGAACACTATAAATCGTCATCATCATCGTTATCGTCAACACTATCAATCGTCATCATCATCGTTATTGTCATCGCTATCAGTCGTCATCATCATCGTTATCGTCAACACTATCAATCGTCATCATCATCGTTATCGTCAACACTACCAATCGTTATCATCATCGTTATCGTCAACACTTTCAATCGTCATCATCATCGTTATCGTCAACACTATCAATCGTCATCATCATCGTTATCGTCAACACTATCAATCGTCATCATCATCGTTATTGTCATCACTATCAATCGTCATCATCATCGTTATCGTCAACACTATCAATCGTCATCATCATCGTTATTGTCATCGCTATCAGTCGTCATCATCATCGTTATCGTCAACACTATCAATCGTCATCATCATCGTTATCGTCATCGCTATCAATCGTCATCATCATCGTTATCGTCAACACTATCAATCGTCATCATCATCGTTATCGTCAACACTATCAATCGTCATCATCATCGTTATTGTCATCTCTATCAATCGTCATCATCATCGTTATCGTCAACACTATCAATCGTCATCATCATCGTTATCGTCAACACTATCAATCGTCATCATCATCGTTATCATCAACACTATCAATCGTCATCATCATCGTTATTGTCATCACTATCAATCGTCATCATCATCGTTATCGTCAACACTATCAATCGTCATCATCATCGTTATCGTCAACACTACCAATCGTTATCATCATCGTTATCGTCAACACTTTCAATCGTCATCATCATCGTTATCGTGAACACTATCAATCGTCATCATCATCGTTATCGTCAACACTACCAATCGTCATCATCATCGTTATCGTCATCGCTTTCGCCATCTTTATTATTACCATAATCATAATCATCATTATCGTATCATTATCGTTATCATCATCGTAAAGATAAAGCATATGTCTGTGTAATATAGTCTGTAGGTAGGTGTCAGAGTAGTATTATATAATGAACGTAATTAAACGAACAAAAGTTTATAGGAGAGTGGAAAAATTGTATTGCAAATAATCTCATTCATATAAATGTACTGTGAGTGAACATAATGTAAATATTGGGGTAATAGAAGCATGTGGTGAGTGTGCGACGCAATAAAAAAAAGTCGTTATCAGTTCATTATTATGGGATTTTCGCGAATGATGATAACAAAGGCTAGTTTGCAATTTTTACTAACAAAAAGGAAACAGAAAAATGTTTTATCGTTACTTCCCAAGAGGCAGATTTTTATAAGTTTAACAGTTTGTATGGTATTAGTGAACTAACTCAGTTGCCGTGCGTAGTTTCTCACCTTGAACAGTCTGACATGTACCCCCAGCGTATCCAGTAGGACAATTGCATGTGTAACTACTACCTCCCTGGACAGCACAGGTACCCCCATTTTGACAAGGGTTCGCGGAACATGGGTCACCTGTGGCAAGATAGACGAATTCAAATGAAGAATGATCCTCGAGATCATCGTTGCAATTAATAAGAAGAAAGCTAACAAAGAAGGTAAGAACTCACTTGTCGTGATGCTATACACTTCAACTCTAAGGCAATTCCATCCAACTGCATGCGTCGGCTCAAAGCTAATGTGTCTCGCAGACGTTGGCACTGTCAAACTGTGTTGGGCAATTGAGAAGGCGTTTACGTTCCGGCGAAACACCTTTTGAACAAACAAAAGATTAAGATGTATAGCATTAACTATTCCAAACGGTTTCATTTCCTTTTCATAGTTGAACAAGGTTGTGTTAAAAAGGTTCTGAAGTGATTTTCTATCCCGCATTCAGTTAACGCACTCATGGAAAATTGTGTCTCCCTCTTCGACTTAGTTAAGCCTGGTTTTGATTAGCGACGAAGCACAAGCGCAAGCAAAAGCGCAAGCATAAGTAGCTTATGCAAAATGAAAACGAACACTACGCAAGCGAACGCAAGCATAAGCGCAAGCACAAAGGAAAAGGAATTTTTTTCCCTTGCGCTTATGCTTATGCTTGCGTTAAGCCCGTTTTCACAGTGAAATAAGCGCTCTTGTGCTTACGCTTGTGCTTGCGCTTGTGCTTGCGCTTGTGCTTGCGCTTGTGCTTGCGCTTGCGCTTGTGCTTGCGTCGCTAGTGAAAACCAGGCTTTAATGCTGCCTAGGCGTGTACAGTTCAGTAACCTGTTCCAGGTGCTGAGGTTGTTGGGGAAAGCGATCCAATACAACGAGAACAAGCGAAGACAATCATCCCCTCTCCCAGTCCTGTTCGATATTCTTCTCTCGTTTGTTAGCTCACTAGCTTATCTTTCACCGCCCCCGCCCCCCCTCCCCCTGTCCTCCGCCAAACCCCGATTATCTTTGAAGCAAGCGCTCATTACTTTGAAAACCACTCAAATATGCTCTTAGCGGGCAACTAAAGGTAAACATTATTACCATAGGTGCGCCACCTGCAACTGAATACGCGGTCCATCCACTCCCATCAGGTGAGAAAAACAGCTTGAAGTCTCTAGTATACTCATCCTGATTGTTTGAACTTCCCTGAGTAGCAACCCCACATATTTCAAATGTTTGTCCCAGATCAATCCTAAGCCAGTCCTGACTGCCACTGGCAGATCGTGCGCACCATCCCCAACCGGTGTTATCGTTCAATCGACCTTGATTGGCACCGTATATGTTCCTGTTTTCTCTCTTTGAAGAGGCGTCCATCTGAGGATTACGGATGATATAAACATCCGCGACTCCAATCGCATTATTGAAGCAACCATTAGCTGTACAATGTGTAAAAATATTTATTTATTTTAGGTAAGTAAAACGACTTCTTACACATTACAGTACGATGCGATGAGACAAAACTTGTAAATCAACTGTAAGCAGTTAATTTTTTCGAGTAATCCTGTACTTCTTCCAGACCTCTATTTTCATTGGTCCCTATGACCTGTAGCTTCTTTTGTTATCAGGGCTGGGGGGATTGTTCGTGTTGTATCATCTATTGTTTCATTCTCCAATCACAGACCGCGTCTGATAACCTACAGGTTCTGTCAGTTTTTCCAGTTAACAACAGTTGTCGCCTTCATTCATTGCATCATCGTTGTCATTGTCGTTTAATTCCGATTTTTGCGCGATTGGCGAGTTCGAAAGGGAACATTTCTCGAACGATGGAAAGAAATTATAGCTGTTGACTATTACTAACAAAAATGGACGAAAAATATTTAATCATTGCTCTCTGATGAGGGCAATTCTGTATAAACTGAAGCATCTTTATGAAATAGGTGGACTAACTCAGTTTCGGTGGAATATGTCTCACCTTGAGCTGTTTGACATGTATCCCCAGCGTGTCCAGTTGGACAATTGCATGTGTAACTACTACCTCCCTGGACAGCACAGGTACCCCCATTTTGACAAGGGTTCGAGGAACATGGGTTACCTGTGGAAAGTACCATAAACCATTAACATTTATCCTAGTGTGAATCATAATGCATTTTCACCCCAGAAGAGTCACCAACTGTTACCGAGTCATGACGGTATTGAGTATCAGTTAATGCACTTAAGCCAGTTGTAGTGGTTACGTTTGTTAATCGCCAACAGATTTTATTTAGTTTTATCATACCACTTGCGCTTCCACACTGGTGATTTTGGCCGTTATCTGTTAAGAAGCATATTTCACCAGAAGGGCAGGTAACGCCATCACATCTGTTATGGTCTGATGGTTGAAAACAACAATTAGCTTACAATTGCCATTAAAAAGAAGACAGATTGTCAAGAACTGGAGAAAAGCAGCGGGGGAGGGGATGGTAGGGAACTTTTTTGTTAGATTGATCTTTTAGGGCCTAATTAAATTCATACATCCGTATTTTACAAAACGAGCTCTTCGGAACCGTTGTTAATATTTCAGAATTTGCTTCCATATATTAGTAAACGCTTTTCTATTCAAAAGGTATGAACCCCCTTGTGACTTTTCAAATGAGAGCTGTTTAGGCACTATTGGAATTAGTTGTAGTTAGTTTTTGCATTCTTTTAGGGTAGTTAATTAGGTTATTTATAATTTTTATACTCCTGATGAATTTTACCGTGTTTAAATAAAGAACTATTCTATTCTATTCCATTCTATTCTTCTATTCTATACTTTCCTAAGGTACTGTTTAATACGCTGTAAACGAAGGTTCTGCCAGGGCGGCGTTTGAGTCTGTAGATAAAATCCATGGCCATTTAATTGAAAGGTCTTAACTGAGCACTTTATGGCTGAACTCGTTTGGTTTTAACTCATAAGCGTACCAGTCTTAACAATTAAAATTAAGGACAGGAGAAATAAGCTGATTATTCAGTCTCACCGGGTTGCCCGCTGGTGCAGTACCGCCATGGGTCGCTACAATTGCTGGCCATCCTCACTAGATTATACAGGTAAAAGCCACCACAGTTTATCACTTGAATGTTATCTTCCTTATAACAATCAACGCCATTTGTCGAAGTTATGCACACTTTACGGGTGACTTCGCCTTCACTTGGCACAGGATGATTCTCCTTGAGGTAAATCCTTCTCTTTGTTCCACAGGTGTTTTGATCAGGAGCAGCAAGAGCTGCCAACGCATTTCCGGCATTACCAGACACTTTGTACCAGAAATGCCACTCATTTTGAAGGTCATTGTAATCGCATTTATCTGTCGCATCTCTGTAATCCACGCTGCGGTCCTGTTGGTTCAGGTCCTTCAGATTGCCCCTTGAACATTCCGGGGGCAGGCCGGCTGCTGATAAAGGGACGCAAACAGAGCTTAAAGGAGCTTGGTCAAGATATTTCGGGTTATTATTAGGGACATAAAAAAAGTGCATTTAAATAATAGAACAAAGTGAAATAACACTTTTTCAGGGAAGATAAGCACCAATGAGACAAGAATAAATACAAATATGGCGAGGATGGAGAAGACTGAAACGGATTACAAACGACCTTTTTGAAAACTTGAGGGTAAACTTTTCAAAATCCAAAGACCGTGACGTAGCTCCTTTAAAAGCTTAATAAGGTTTAATACGTTCTCGACTCAAAGGGAACTGAACTGCGTATTCAAAATAAAGTAACGTTTATGCATGTTTCTATTCATGCACGAAACACAAAGGTGTTTCCATTGCTAGAAGGCTTAAAATTGGTAAAATTTTGATAAAATTAAAACTACGCAACAACCATCTTCTATTGGCAACACTTTATGGACAAAAATTATAGCATTCAAAAACACCTTGAAAAACACTTTTTTGTGTTTAAAATGTAAGAAAAGATTTCATTGTCATTTGCCCCCATTAATGAAATCTCAGAAATGAATCCTTACCTGAATAAGCAAACTGATTCGATTCGCGCCAAACCGTTTGTGTGACTATACTTTTGTAATGCTAATCGGCCGTATATTTTTGACTTGAATTTTCGAAACATAAGGAGGATCGCAACATTATTTTGGCCTTGTGGTGTACCTGTTGAAATGAAAATTTCCTATCTTATGAGAAGACAAGCTTCGATTTCCTTGACACTACAACATCTTTTCGACCAAAGATAAAAGTTTATTTTCTCGTTGGTTTCCAAGCAACAACGGTTACCATAGCGACGGTAACGCGTGGTTGCTCATTTTTAAATGGGTAATGTTTCGAAATCTAGTCATACACTTCCCAACGCAACAAAGTCCTACGGTGCGATTTCAGTGCAATTTGTCCCCTCTCTCTCCCCTCCCCCCCCCCCTCCCCCCTTCCAACCCCAATATCGCAGGGGTTTCGAACTTGCTCGCTCTGTTTAACCCATTGGCGCCCAGCCGTTTTTACCTTTTTGGAGTGATTTTCCACCCATAAAGGATCCATAGCATTTCGTGACTCTTTATTGAAACTCCCATGGAAAAGTGGTGCTGTCCTAAGGCACTGGAGGCTCAAGGTTTCTGAAAACGTATTCTGACGTAGCTATTTTTCATCTGTGGAGCTACAAGGACGTCCCAAGTTCAGTTTGCTTGCGATTTTTGCTAAGTTTACAACCATTTCTCATCTTTAGTGGCTGCCTGATGAACATCATTAAGCGTGACGGTAGCTAAGAGTCCACTTTCTCAAAGAATCGAGCAAGGTGATGTGCTTTGTTGTCGAATTTGGCTTGTTACTCGACGAACTGGGAATTTGGCCGGTCGGACACTTAGTACCTTTGGGACTCGACTATTGATGAATTTCTCGACCTACCGCCGCATATTTTGGAATTTGTGAGCACTAAAGATGACCACAAGCAGGAATTTTTGGCGGTAGGTCGGAGTGGCTGTAGACTTAGTTTACATGTGAAGGAACTTGGGGAAGGAACGGGCGCTGTCAAAAATTCTCGTTATTTTCCAGCATACAATGCGGTCGAGATGTTGAAAATGGCGGAAAGGCCCGAATGCACTGGAACAAAAGGCTGTATCTACGCTCGGGAGAAGAATATGAACAAAAAAAGTCATTTCTAAGCTAGAAAAAGGACTGAATTTTGTTATGATGGTTGAAGTTTGGTTTTACGACGATGATTTCTTTAAAAAACGTTGAGGCAAAAGGGGGCATTTTCGTCGTTTCTCTTTGACGTTAAAAACGGTCAGTTTCGTTCTTGTCCAAACTCAAAAGGCAATATTTGGTAAAAATCGTACATTTCTTGCGTTTATTGGATATCCAAATTTAAAGGACATCCCATTTCGTGCTCACAACTGACAATTAAGGCAATATTCGTGCGATTGAGAAAGTTGCAAGGTTTTGAAGCATGGGAGTCAATGGCCAATGGGTTAATGAGTTACATCTCAAATCGCCGTGTATCGCGTGGCGACAACTGTGCGATTTTGAAGTTGCAACTTTAGCGCGACAAACATTGTATCGAGTTCTGCGCCAAAAAGCGCCTGTGTAAACGGACCTGAACCTAGTGTATGAGCTAAGTATTGTGTCTATCTGTAGTGGCATAAGAAAAGGAAGTTCATATGTCATTGCGCGTTTAGAGGACAATTTTGAGTCGTCTCTAACGCGAATGTGATTGGTATTTCCTTTTGCTCTCCTCTAACCCTAAAATCTTGGTGCTACCTAAACGCTCTCAATCAACAAACTTTCATTAAGCCAAACTATGTATTTTTTTTCTTTCCTTTCCCTCAGTTTCCCTGCTCATGTGTGATTTGCTTTGAATTTTTTTGGTTGGAAATCAGTCTCAACAGCCTACGTTACTTTCTGCAGTGAAACAACTTTACTGCGGTAGTTAAGGCAACGTGTACAGAAAACGCTGGCCGTAAAGCCGTTCTGATAAAAAATAATAATAATAATCCTAACTAAAGCTGAAATATGCAAACATTTCAAAACACGAATTATGAACATGGATTTGTAAAATTAGACTACAAAGTTGAATTAATGTTATTGAGTAGTGGACATGGCATCGACTTGCCCGAGGGATCGATCCCCAGGCTAACCAGGGATATTGTAAAATCGGTCAAACAAACTTGAGGAGTCCCCAGGGAGAAGTGTCTCTAAGCAGAAAATTCCCCCGACATCCTTCACAAACTTGTGAATTCTCCAACCCCATAATCTTTGATCGTAAAACAATGACGAGATTTTTCCCTATCCTCGGGCAAAGCCACATCCATCATCCTTGCATTCCCCCACTTATCTCCCTGGTTGGCACGGGGGTCGACCCCACGGGGAAGCCGATGACATGTGCATAGTACTTTACTGTGGTACTGTTTTCAGCTCTACTTCTAATTACATGATCAAGTGTGACGCTTTTAAAATGAAATCGTTAACAAGCGTACCCATTTGTACTGTGCTGCCGTCCTTGTTCTTTGGTGATTAAATGGTTTAAAAGTTTATTACGATAATGCTGTGAATCTCGGTGAATCTTACGACGGTGCTTACAACGTCATGTTTTCTCATAATGTTTCCACCTTTAAGCTGTGAATTTCTACAGATGCTACATTATCTTGGGCGTGGGGTTAAGCATAATCGTTCTAGAAATGACTACCAATCATTAATAATTAACTTCAAAATATAGATAACTAACTTTTTGAATCTCATTGCCAATTCATATTCTTCAGCTCATCACGACATTGAGAATTTGCATTCCTTTTCTTCTGGTATTTGTAATATTACCAGTAATGAAACCAACTTTAGCTTTAAATTTACTCCTCCCTGAAACGTTCAAGGACAACTCAAAAGTCAATAGGAAGTTTATTTTGTCTAAAGTCATTTGTGAAGATTACCTAAAGGCACAAATAGAGCTGTGTTGCCATGGCACAGGCTCATGTTTCCGAACAGTAACCAATGCAAACTTTTTCAAGACAACTACCTCATTTATTTGCAGATGATATGTACTTGAAATGTTTGCTGATAATTATTATCTACTATGTTTACACGCTATCAGTAATCTTTTAGCTAACTTTACACCTATTGTTGTGACTTTGCAGATATTTAAATACTTTCATCCTTCTTTTTGTCAACCAGGTGTCCTTAGCACTGTAGTTTTCCGTTTACATATACGGGGCTTCGTTTCCTGGGTTTTCCCGACTATTTCAATGTTTCAAAGCAAATATTTATTAATTCTCTGGTAAAATTTCCCTTCGTAAACTGCATGAGCTTAATGCATAATTCGGAGAAAATGATTATTCATGGCAATTCATAAAAAGTGAAATTTTTCTTCCCCTAACTTACTATTGATATACTCATTCACAAAGTTGAAGCAACTTTCAGTTATTTTTTGTGGTTTTCAATTTTCTCTGAAGAGTCGCTTGGCAGCGACGAAACATGTCAGACTAGCCATTACAGCTTTCACAAGTTACATTTCCACAAGTTTTCAATATTCACTTTGTTAATGAAATCCTGAGGGACCGCGGTTTTTGTGTAAACGAAGTCAGAGTTAGAGCATTAATTCACCGTTTTATGATTTACTAAAAAACATCAGAAAAATGAAAGCCAACGTTGTACATTTACATATGTGGCGACAAGACAGATTGAAGAATTGCACTGAAGAAATTTAGAGATATACACGTATACTCTTCGGTATCCAATGTAATATTTAGACTGTAAAAACTACAAAAGGATCGAAAATAAATACCTTTAACACTCAAGTAGTAAAACAGGTACAACAAGACAGACGACACCTGAAAATTAAAACATATCAACTCTAAATATTATCAGAGCCTTAAGACAACTTTCAAAAGAAATTTAGTGCCATTACCTGAAAAAAGTTCATTCAGCCTCTTAAATGTTCGACGACTTGATGTTTAAAGTTGCTGTTCACTGTTTAAACCCTGTGGTACGTGCTCATGCGTGCTCCGCAGGATGGCCGAGCGGTTAGGGTGATGAATTTTTAATGTGGTAGCCCCGGGTTCAAATCCCACTCTGGCCGTTAGCTGGTGTTGTTCTGGGTAGTCCTGGTTCAAGTCCTCGGTCATCCTTGTAAATAGCCAACTGATTTGCCTCTGGCCAGTTGGGATTCTTATCATGTTGAGTTTATTTGAGTTTATTTGTAATGTAAAATTGACTCTGAAAAGACCCGTGGGGACGAGCCAATAAAGTACGTATGTATGTATGTATAGAAATTTGCATATGTCAATAAAGTTGGACACACTTAATTACCAACGTGTAGGCGAGCAGTATATATAACTAGAATAAATTTTCTATCCCTTTCACGTTTTTAACGGAGGTTTTGGACACCTTGAACGGCTCTAATCCAAAAATAAAAGATATTTTTGCTAAATCTGGCCATAAACAGATTTGTGACGTTCAGCAAGACCCTTTGTTCCTTGCTGGTGTCTTTTAGTCTTTGCAAAATTAATTCAAAGCAGCGTACAAAGAGTGGCCGCTTGCAGTTGTATCATTTGCAAACGCCGGAAATATGAAAGTATAAATTGACAATTGTTAGTCCGAATTTGTCTTCACACAAGTTCAAAATTGATTCATTGGAACCCTTACTTATTATAACGATTTCAGACCTTTTACCAGTTTGCATGACAATTCAAATGACGACTGCCTGATTCACTGGTTGCCAGAATATGATCCTTGTTTACCTGGCACTCAAATAAAAGGAATTCCGAAATCCTAGGCCTGAGGCTACGTTAAGTTGAATTTTATGAGATGGACAAAGCGTGGACCATGAATGAACGATGTATAGTTTGGCCTTGAGATAGTTAGCATCTCCCTTCCGGCAATCCACAAACCACAAAAATGACAACATGATTTTCTCGTAATTTTCTCTCTACTCGATGAGGGATGCGGAGGTCTGGACTGCAAATGCGTACTGGTTGCCTTGTTTACCTGACGATCTTTAACTCTAACTTTTGAATAGTACTGAAATTCATTAACGTCGGACTCGATCAGCAATAAAAGAAAACATATTTTCGCCACCCTTAACAATAACCCCCAAAATGCAATCATTTTCTAAAGGTCTGGCGCTCAAATAAAAGCAATCAGGGGCGTAGCGAGCCTATAGACCCGTAGGCCCGGGCCTACAAATTTTCAGCCTACCCGTCCTACATATTATTGTGCCGTTGTGAGAGATAAAACAATTTCCTGAAATTCTTTGCGAAAGTAATAAAAAAGGAAACGCAATTTATCAACGTATCTTAGGATTATAACAATCGCAACCACGGTAGATTACGATCTTGAAAGTAAGGGATAGCTTAGGAGCCCGCAGGCAATGAAAAGTGCTACCGTCAATCGTACAGCGGTTACATATATGTGGCAAAACATCGAACTGCTCCTGGGCAGCCATGGGGTCAAAAATTCAGGGGGAGGGTTTGGGGATGCAACCATTCTAAAAATATATTTTTTTCTTTCTCAAATTAGTGTATGCGTTTTAAAGGGGAGTTCAGATCATATTCATTCTTGGCAAATAAAACGGTCAATTTGCATTTTACAACAAACAAAATGGCCATTTCTTGCTTAGGGAATGCTGGATTATGAAAAGTTTTCCGATTCAAAATTATGGTAAAATTCAGGGTATATATCTGGACTTCACAAACGATTTTTAAGTCTGAGGAATGCATGAAATGACGTTTAAGGGGTTTCAGTAAAAAAATTTTCCCAGGGGAAGCATGCCCCTGGATCCCCCTATAAGCTCGCAAATTCGGCGCTCGACACACGCCTTCGACGTGATAACGACTCTCCCGTTAGAAACAGGCCTACAACGATTCAAAAACCTCGCTACGCCCCTGGCAATTCCGAAATCCTAGGCCTGAGGCTACGTTAGGTTGAATTTTGGGAAATAGGCATGCTTTTAGTTTCCCCTGCGCTATTGGCTCCGGCGTTCACCATTAGGTAATCTAAAACAAAAGTGCCAGGATAATTTACTACATATCAAGACTGTATTTTGTTTGCACAATGGAACTTCATTCTTTTGTTCTTATCGTTTCTGTGCACCCGCCTAGAGTAGCAATATCGCTATATGTTGCATAGAGGGCGTCTCACCGTCCTCTGTTAAGATTCTATATATAAGATTTGTCATAAAAAAATTATCAAACAAGGAACTCTTTCGCTGCCCTAAATGCTGGAAATTGTACTTCTGAGCTTCTTGATTTCAAATTTTTCTCGACCCGCAGACCCAAAAGGAAAAGGAGCCTTACGGCCCGTTTAACGCGTTTCGTGGTCATACCGCCTTTTCCACCATCGGCAGCTGCTTGACTAAACGCGACCGCTAAAATGTAGTTGAGTGATGCTAATTACGTTGAGCATAGAGGTTTAACGTGTGAAGTGAGATGGACAAAGCGTGGAACATGAATGAACGATGCACTGAGTTTGACATTGAGAGAATTAGCATCTCGCTTACGGCAATCCACAAACCACAAAAATAACTACGTGATTCACTCGTAATTTTGCCTTTCCTATATTCTCTCTACTCTCTGAGTATAGTCTCCCTCGCAGCCGTTTTTTGGGGCGTTGCGTGGCAGCCCAAAAAACGGCTGCGAGGGAGACTACTCTGAGTGAGGCGGAGGACAAATCCGTACCTACCCCACCCCAGGCAACGCCTCCATTCTCACTCCATCTTTTCTCCTAACCGCAACCGTTAATCTCAAGGCATATTGTAACAATTACGACATTCTCTCAGCATTCCAGGATATCCGTTTTAAAATGAATAAAATTTTTATTAATTGAGCTATTATCTACAAGACGATTTACAACCGTGCGATTCTTTTAAGATTGAGAGGTTCACGACACTGACATTTAAAACTATAGATAAGCATTGCTCTTTTAGGTAATTTAGGACCCTTTCACAGTTTCTTCACAACGTTTTATATTGGCCATGTGACGATAATCCGTTGGCACTGCTCGAAAGAATGCATAAAAAATAGTAAAGTAGCCCGGCTGAAGTTGGGAGTCGTATCTTTTAAATCGCAAAGTTACAGCTTCGCAAGGTCGGGAAATTTTACAGACGTATGCTGGGGGAAGGGGGGGGGGGGAAGGCAAGTTTATGGCGGAACCTGTTTGACTGAACATAAAAATACTGGGATTAGACTTTTACCACGCTGATTGTTTCTTTGGGGTGAACTGCATTCAATTTCCCCGGGGGTGGGGGTTACTTCCTATGATGGCCTATACGGAGAGGCTCCGCCCGAAAGGGGTACCTTTTTCACGCTTCAAGGAATATGAAAGGGTAGGGAATTCTGTCATTTAGGTATATAAAAGGGCCTTTCATTAAAATATTTTGAACACACATAGCTTACGACTGTACCGTTTTATTGAACGCTACACTAAAATGACAATAAGACTTCCTGTTTTAGGTATACGAAAGGGGTACAATTTGTCAATGGAAGGTATACGAAAGGGGTATTTAAAAAAAAAAGGTATATAAAAGGGTAAGGGGTCGGGCCTCGGGGCGGAGCCTCCCCGTACTAAATTTTTTTAGTACCCCCCCCCCCCCCCCAACCTTCCCACCGGGATTCAACGTCAGTAAAATGGGGGGAATACTTTGAGATTTTCTAAGACGATAAAATTTCTCTGTAATTACTTTGCTAGGGGTATTTGGAATAAAACTAACTAACTCAAAGCTACATACAGAGAAGCAATATAAATAAACGAATTTTCATAAGTTCAACCAATAATGGTTTCAGTGATATTGACATTTTGACAGCAATATCACCCTCAACGACGATGCTGCATTCAGCAGTAAAATTCAGTATTGAACACGAATGAAATTTCGACGAAACTGCGGTAGAAACGCCATGAACCAGAAAGGTTAGTAGCTTCAGGTCTTAACAGTAAATTCGTTGAGGGTTTGGGAGGCAATCGTGTACAGTTTTAGAATCAAAAACATTATAACTTTCAATTGTTTTCAAAACAAAATAAGACCACTGGAAGTTGCTGCTTAAAATTTGTTATTTCAATGATCGCACTTGAGTGTTTAATTCACAACTGAGAAGCGTTAGACGCCATCAACGTATGCTCTACATGAAGAGGAGAACGGAGCTATGCAAAATTCATCAATGCAACTTGAAATTTTTAAAATTTAAGGCAGACTTTAACCATTACTTCGAAAAGACAACAGTAATTGATTACCGATATAATATTGTAAATCACAAACTGTTTGAAACCCCGGTAAGTTATTATGTTTTGACGGTCAGAGGTGACCGTATCGGTTTAAACGGCACAAGTTCATTAAAGCCTTTACACGCTTGATCAAAACATGGTGTAAAACAAGCGAAACAAGAGAAAAAGCATCGCAGTCTCCTCAAATTTCATTTAAAAATTTCTTCACAGACACAACTCCTAGTTATGTCTCAAGGCACGTAACCATCAATAATACTATTTCCGAAAATTACCGAGCAACTTCAATGAAAAGTAACCTGCCAGAGACATTTGAAGGCAAGAGACGAAGGCACTGTTATGTGTCTCGTGTCTGTTATGATTCACTGAGCATTCACCAAATAAGAATATAATCTCTACAACTTTCAATGTTGTTTTGAATACTAAGCCTTGAACAGGCAAATATTTCACAGTTGAATAGGTAGCGCACACTATTTCACGTCTCTCGATTTCTTTTGATCCAAAATATCTTATAGCAATGAAGTGAGGTTAGTCTATTAGGCGTATTACTTAATTTACCGTAATTTTTACTTTGACTTATAAAGGAGGGGAACATTAACGTAATCAAACGTTCTGGGCTTTTATTTTCAATTATGACACCGCGACTGGATCACTGCCATGTGTATTACATATTGATTTTAAACAAAGATGTACTGTATAACAGAATAAGTAGTAGCGATCAACTGTCAACTAAATTTTCGACTGCTAAAATAAAATTATACAAATGAAGGGAATGGTAATGAGGGTAAATTATGCCAAAAATGCTAATTTTTGACAAAATGTTCCTCATTTTCGAAAAGACAAAGGAAGATACTGATTTCCTTTCAAAGCTGGCTCTTATGAACGATTGGTGCGTTGTCTCAAAGGTCACACAGTGACGTCGTAAAATTCGCGCCAAAAGTGAGAACTATATATAGATGAATTTTCAAACACCTGTGGCATGCTGGGTAAGGTGGCAGACGAGATAGTTGTGGGTCAGTGACAAAATATAAGTCTATTTTGTTTGGTGATACCTAACATATCACTACCTTAAATCATATCAGACTCTACCTCAGATACCGCCGCGTTTTTAACGTGAGCAGGATAAGGGCGCGAATCAGACAGGTTGACTGAAAGCTAAACTATACTAAGCTCAGTTAGTAGAGCACTGCGCCCGTATCGCAGAGGTCGTGTGTTCGACTTCCGTACAAGCCTGAATTTTTTTAAGGCTTTACTTTCACTACTGCTTAGGTAGTGTTCATAACTGCAATGATCACTCACAATTTCATTCTTTTATCCGCACTTCAAATATATGATTTTCATGTATTCATTCTCGCATGTTCATCACTCACGCATATACTACGAACCAACAAAATGACCTGCTCCCAGTTGGCTTGTTAGCTCAGTTGGTAGAGCGCTGCACCGGTATCGTAGAGGTCTTGGGTTCGACTTCCGTACAAGCCAAATTTTTTTTCAGATCAATTGTTTACAATATTTCACCGCGCGGTAGTTGTGAACGCTACGCCTCGAGCAACTGTTACGCATCTTCCGTGCTCTTCAAACTTCCCGATGAACGCACGCTGACGCATTTAATTGCTAATTCATATGTACCTTCCATTTATTTCACCTCATTTTAATTTTTGTTTTCCAGAAACAGTCAGGGACAAGCCAGGCTGTGTAACTTTGAACATCGAATGATTCAATGGAAGATAAATGTAGAGAGGTGAGTTAACTTTCCAGCGGCTATACACTTGTATTTGCAGAACTTAAGTCTTGCTCATTGTAAAAAAGGATACAGTGAAACCAAGTTGATGCGACACTGACCGATCAGCAACAAATTATAGAACAAATAAACTAAAAAAGCAAGGCTGAATTTGCGGTCACTGAAATATATTTTCCAATGGAAAGGCCGTGCCTTTCGAAATAATGGAAAATATGTTTCCCTATGATCGTAAATTTAGCCCTGCTTTCTTAGTTTAACAATCATTAGCCTCTACATTTTTTCGGCTCACAGCGTTTTTTATTTCGAATCGTAAATCATTTGGTCTTGAATGATTTTCCTGAGAAGCACAGCACGCTGTGAAAAGTCTACCGTAAGCACAAATGTTTTCCTGTCATACCTACCAGATAGCTGCCGAATTAAAGTGACAAAAAGTGCATATATATGCAAATGTAAACACTTGCCTTCTTTCTCTCCGCAATAATAGAGTCATTCATGCGCACGAACAAATAACTTTAGTAGCTTCTTTTACAAGTTTTTCTTTTATAGCCATGACTGCCATTGCTATTCTAAAGAATATTTAATTTCGCGAAACAAACCGATTTAAAGTTATGTTGGCTTTGCTCTTTAAGATCAGTGAACTGCTTGAATTACTGCTTTTGTAAACAACGTTAGTGCTCCGAACATGTAGGGCATCTTACAATCCTAATCGGGAAACAGTGGCTTGATTCACTAAGATTTCTAAGATGATGGAAACAATTTTCGAAGGTAGGAGAGGATATGAAAGTACAACTACAGAGATTTTACATCCGAAATGTGGACGAATTAACTGTGACGAAAACATTCCATGATAAGGCAAACAACTGAACAGGCAAGGATGCACCATTAAATTGCTCAGATTACGTGAGCAATACTGCCTATTTCGTGACAGAATGAGGTCTAGTTGAGTGCATAAAGACTAGTAGCAGGGGCACCCAACGAGCCAAATAAACCAAAAGCTATAGAAAGGCATTTTTAAGTACCTTATGGTGTTTGAAGTCTCTTTAAAGTGATGTTTTCATAAGCTAGAAGAAGTTCATCTGTTCGGATTCCCTAGCTGAAGTTTTAATTGACCGAAAATGTTAGGGAACAAAATCTTCCTTTGAGAAAATGCAAGCTGAAATGAACTCTCCACGAACTTTCTAGGGAACTATTTTCTTTCCGAAACTGCTAGCTGACGTTTTTGACTCTCAAAACAGCATATACGACCTTTCCGAAAACCTCAGGGGCTATGATTTCCCAATTGCGAATCTTTTAGGCCACGTTTTAATTTAGTTCCGAAAATCCGAGGGCACTCTTTAATCGACGCCGAAAACCCAAGGTGAATTACCCTCCTCCAAACAGATATCCACCGAAACTTGTCGTTGGGTGCCCCTGTAGTAGTTATCCACGATTTATCTAACAAATAGATTCCACTTGGCAATGCAAGTGTACTCTGATAACAATCGGATGACGCCTAAGCGGAGTAAGAACAAAGATCAATTGAGTCAATATTGAGTTAAAGTCTATAAGAGTTACAAAACGAAAAAATATATATACATAAACGCACATACCAACCTCCTCTGCTCGCAGGTAGCTTGGCTAGTCGAGGTGGGCAGAGGAAAACATAAGGAAATTCAGTAGGAAGAGATTAAGAAATGAAGAAAAGGAAAGGAGAAGGAAGATAGATCTATATAAATGATACAAAGAGATAACTAGAGTTATTACAATACAAAATTACTAGCTTATTAGTACATTTCATTTAGGTGTGTCAACATAAGTATCCTCCATTTCCAAAATATATAAAAGAAGCTAATATAAAGAAGCCTAAAATTTGTGTTTAGGGAGTATTCAGGATACTTTGAGGAATACTTTTCCAAATTCTTGCACCAAATCCGATCAGAGATTGATGTTAATACCACGTTTAATTTTAAATGTGCATTATTAGAGTACACACGCGCTGACAAATGGAATCTATTTTGTTTTGCACGTTCTTTCAACCTCGTTCCCAGGGCTTTTCTCAACGGAGGAAAGCCCTGGGAACGAGATTGAAAGAACGTTTTTTATACTTTCTCCTGCTCGTGACGTCATTCGTGCGTCTTTTGATACTTTAATTGGAAACTCATCTGGGCCAATCAAAGCGCGAGATTTGCACTGTTTATTATATAAAAACATATATTCAACCAATCCAGATTCCGATTTCAAAATAGTGACTTGTTTTTTTCATGCCAGTCCTTTATAAGTGAATCTAGGAGATTTCATGGAAGTTGCACCTGTCGGCTCCTCTTTTCACCTTTTTTGCGTGTGGGTGCTTTTTGTATTTGTTTTTCTCTTTGCGGTTTCAGGCCAAATCTATAATTTAATGTCATTTGTAAATAATTTTCATTTTTGACGTAAGCCCTCTCGATGAGCACTGTAACTCTTAGGGCCAACTTTGCCAGTAAATATGTTTAAATAAATTTAAAAAAAAACCTGATTCCGTAGGATTCATCAAGGAAAGCTGACATACAAGTGTGCCCTTTCTGATGCCATTGCCTTCCAACTTCGTGTTGTAGCTTTTAGTTGGTGGGCTACGAAATGTGAAAATTAGTAATCTAACACTCCACAAAGATCAATCAGCCCCTAATTAACCCCACCGATCAACATCTAACTACTTACTATTACTCGATTAAACATATCAGTACCGGTTATGACATAAAATGAAATGATCAGACACCCAAGAAAAAACGCCCTGATGATTAACAAAATTCTCACAAGTTGTGTAAGTAAAGTAAAGCAAAAACTTAATTCAAATGCCAATGTATTTAGCCCGTGTGGGCTAATTGGGGACTCCAAACTAACTGTATTTACATACACATACAAGTTGTCATTAAAAATATAATGAAAACTCTAAAGTGCTAAAAACCTAGGCTAGTAACAATAAAACTCTGTACTTAAAATAAAGCAAAGCATTGTTCTTATAGAGAAATGCATACTGTCCTTAGAAGTGCATTAGTTGTTATTATTTAAACTTATTTATTTATTTATTTAATTATTTATTTATTTAATTATTTATTTATTTATTTATTTATTTATTTATTTATTTATTTGGCTTCATAAAAACATTACAGTAGATGTAGCGAGGGAACTGGGTAGAAGCTGAAAGCTCTGATTAATGCTGGGCAACTCCAAGACAATACATAGACCCATTGCAAAAATGGCTGCCTTAAATTATTCTCTTGTTCGTATTCAAATGAGCCTTACTAACCTCGCCTTGCGACAAACATTCTAAAGAATTTCTTATCCCGAACGAAGTTAGTGAGACTATTTTGAATACGAACAAAACAATAATTTAAAGGCAGCCATTCTTGCATAGGGTCTATGCTGTAGATGGAGAGAGCGAAGTAATAAGACATATTGATTATTCAGAAGGTAAAACATACAGATTGATTGATGGCAAGGTTAAAGGTTGACCCCGCTGTAGGCTGAAACGTCATGTTCTATTAGTTGTATAGCCCGCAATGACGTGGCTTTCGTCCTTCTTGAAAGTAGCGCGCTGCCTTTCTAACAAAGGCTCTTGTCTGATTGACTGTCTAAATTGGGTAACCTGTCTCAAGAGCACTTTCATGCCAGATCAACTGGTAAAGCCGCTTCAGCGCTGTAAGGGCTCTATACCACAAAGTGGTTCCATAAGCTGGAGACAATAGCGCCTCTCAAAGGTCGCTTTGTGGTAAGCACCAGCTTGGATGAGCCGCAAAGTAAAAGGCAATAAGTCAACTGATTATATAAATTCAGAAAGCTCTGCTCAACTGAGGCGTAAGCGACAGATTTCCATGCAATTACAAATGAAATACGTTCGCGACTTAGCTTTGCCACGGGCCTTTCTCTAACCATGGCCGTGATGAAGCTATGGACGAAAATGACTGCTAGTATTCACTGTTTTATTATTATTATTTTTCATTCTCTCAGATGTTTTTGCTTACAAACAGGACCCACCCCAGGTGGTAAATAGAATCGTAACGGTATTCTTTGACGTAGAGAATTGCGTATATTACGTTTTACCCTTGAGGTCGAGAAACGATTCCAACAGTATCTAACAATGGTTATAATTTAGTACATTAGGGGCCAAGGTAATGCATTGTTCGGTTTTAGTAAGCATGGCTGGCTAGTTAGGTAGCCATGATTTGTAATGGTTAATGAAAGGGCTACATAAATCATTCACGAGAGGTTAACGACATTTTTCTATAAGAGTACTTAACTCAACTGGGATAATGGAAAAAGGCCGTCTCGAAACCAGCGAATATTGGCATCAGAAGCCTTTTACGTCATGCAACTGCCATCGTACCTGACCTGACCACGTCACAAACTCTGTAAAGTCTATTCACGGTCTGCAAACAGGCGAACTTGCAAACGTTTCCAGGTTTATACGAGAAGGTGTTTAGCTTATGAAATAACCCACTATCAAGATGTGTACGAAT
>JAEMWC010000438.1:565000-692500 GCA_016490735.1 Pachyseris speciosa
AAGGCGTAAGCTAACTATTATCTATATTTAATGACAAATGGACCCCTAGGTAGAGATAATGGCAAAAAAATCATTCCATTCTATTATTAGATTACCTTATATTTCAAGTTGACGAACAGGAAGTCGTTAAAGATATAAATCAGGGAAGCGTTACTATTAATGTTTTCTTTGAAAAATGAAAACAAAACAAAACAGCACGGATTGCATTAGTTATGCAATAAGGCTCCCAACTTTATTTCGTTTACATTAGTTTAAAAAATGCAACTTGACAAAGTTAAAGCTGACAATATAAAGAAGAAATGGTTTCGTGTTAAATCAAAATTGCAGCGAAAACAACTGTAGAATTGAATAAAGAGATATCAAGTTTGCAGCAAAAAAAAGGATAACGATTACGTAACATGAGACCTAGAGACCTAGAAAAATTGCGAATGGAAAACTGGGAGTTAAGAATGAGTCTGTTTATAAAATTAAGTCTCTAAAGAAACTGTGGGAAAACGCTACGAGACAAACTGCAGAAATTGCAGAACAGAGCAGCCCGTGTGTTGACATTCTCTGACTATGATGCTGATGCAACTGAGCTACTCGAGTTCAGTTTAGGGTGGAAAAATCTTGCACGCCAGCAGAAAATTCATAAAGCCACCATGATGTTTAGATGTCTGCACGGGCTAGCTCCAGAGTCCTGCAGAGTATCTGTATTCAAAGTTTACGTGGCGTGACTCTGCAATCTGAAAATAAGCTCAATGTTCCATTACCGCGCACTAATTATTACCGAAAAAGCTTTAGCTACAATGGCGCCACATTATGGAACAGTCTACCATGCAATATAAGGAACACAGAGTCTCTGGGGGTATGTAAACGTTAGATCAATGGCATTTTTTAAGTCTACGCACGGCATTCACGGAAAACAACTTTTAGTGTTACAGTACACAGTTTGAATTTTAAATATTTTAGCGTATGTGATATGTATTTTTATGGCCTGATGAATTGATCGTGTTCAAATAAAGATTATCGTCTCGTATCGTTGTTGCTGAGTTGGTAGACAACGGGCTTAAGCTCGAAGAGTTATCACTCGAATCTCTTCACGATGGCCGCAATTTACCTTATCAACTCTGTTGATAAAACCAAAGCTGTTTATAAAATTATTTCTCTTTTTCAACATTTTGGTGAACATCGCTCAAAATGAAAGCTCTCTAAGCAAGTGTTTGCAGTAATGGTTAAGGAGAGAGTGCCCGAGTGGCTCTGCCGAAAAATTCTTCACCAACCTTTGCAAGAGTTAATTCCCCGGACGAAGTATGTGTAAAATGCCATAAATTATATTAAACATTTCGATTTTTTTCTGGCTTATTTTAGAACCCACAAGGCGTAAATCCAAAGGTGAAGAAACCGCGAAGGACTCCGATTGAATGGATCAAAAAATATTTCTGGGAAGGTAACGTACTTTTGTTGGTTAAATAAAGCAATGAAATATTTCATGTTTCGTCCAGGGTAACAGTTTTTGATCGGCCACTTTTCTATGATTCGGAATTAATTTCTTTAAGTAAAATCGTCATTTTAAGCTACCCTGTCGCCTGTCCTGCACGTTCGTCTTTCTAGCCATTTTGCAATGCTCATATTTCATACTCCCAGCTAGGGCTCCTGAGTCTGTATGATATTGGAATTTGCAATAATGTTACCTCCTATATTCTATAGAAAGCGGATATTATTGACTTGGCTTCATCCCTTATCCCTTAGGTCAGGTTCTGACGTCCACTCAGACCCAGGCCCTCGAAAAGCTCGATCCCGATGCGCCATGGCATGAGAGGCTGATAGTCAAGCACCGAAGGCTCGTGGGCGTGGCAATTCCTTTTATCTTCTATCAAGTAATCTGGTGGAGCTGTGCTATTAAGTACTCTTTTTGGGACTTGTTTGCTGACAGATATTTCATCTCCATAACAATGATTTTCGGATCTATGATTGCAGGTATGAAAAATAATAGCCAAATTGTCTTCAAATCGGCTATTTTAGCCCAGGAAAACTATTTTAGCTAGGATATGAGAGTGAGAGCTAACTTTAAAAAAGTAAAAAGTTAAAAGAGTAAAGAAGCAAAATACAGAAACTAGTATTATGAAAGTAGTATTTAGTTCTGCAGACGTGGCTCAATGTTTTCCTTCACACAGTGACAATTATGCTGCAACAATAACTGTAATAAAGATTGAGTAACCGGTTACAAAGCTCTTTCAGTCAAATATCGCTTCAACTCGCTTAAGAGTCTCAGAGCTTTGAATTTGGTGAAGTAAAAAGATGTAAATTCTTTTTACAGGAATGACAAGTGAAGGTGGCGGCGCGGTTGCTTTTCCAGTCATGACTCTAGCCTTTGGCATCGCACCAGCAGTAGCACGTGACTTCTCACTGATGATCCAGTCTTGCGGTATGACAGCAGCGGCTTTTACCATCTTCTGGATGCGCGTGCAGCTGGAATGGCACTCAATTATATTCTGTTCGATCGGAGGTATCCTAGGTATGGCAATCGGCTTGGAGTTCATTGATCCCAACCTCACCCCACCCCAGAAGAAAATGGGTTTTGTATGCGTGTGGTTTGCTTTCGCATTTGCACTGTTCCTGTTAAACCGCTTCCACAAACGTAAGACCTACAAAATCATCCCAGACTTCAACGCGTGGAAGATGGCGGTTCTTTTCTTAACAGGCTTCATTGGAGGAATTTTCTCCGCCATCGCCGGAAGTGGCGTGGACATCTGCAGCTTCAGCATCCTAACACTTCTCTTCCGCGTGAGCGAAAAGACAGCTACACCTACTTCGGTCGTCCTGATGGCGGGAAACACTGTGGTGGGTTTCTATTGGCGTCAAGTGATCCAACAAGCCATCAGCGCAGATGCATACTACTATTTAGCAGTTTGCGTCCCTATTGTGGTGTTAGGTGCTCCCTTGGGCTCTGTCGTTGGCAGCCACTTCCACCGTCAAGTCCTGGCGGGTTTGATCTATGTCCTAGACACCGTGGCCCTTGTCAGCGCATATGCCATTGTACCGCTGACCAATGCACTGATTGGCGCCTCCGTTGGGATCATAGTTTTCGGATTCGTGTTTTTCGGGCTGATCGCGTATGCGGGGCAAAAAATAATGGAAGGGATTGAAAAGGAGCAGCAGCGACTTCCGCAGACGCAGACTCAAGCTGCTGAGGAGAAGAAAAATGGAAAGGAGACTACTGTTAATGGATACCTGTATCACAAGCAGGACTTTCCAAACGGTGATATTGATCTCGGGAGACTGAATGCTGGGTATGTTTCTACGCGGTCAGTAAGTCAATTGTAGACTGAGGAAAAAGTCAATAAGTCAGAGAGAAAAAACTGAAAGCAGGACGGATGAGTTATACTGACAATTTAGAACAAAGTTGAATCTCTTACGGCATAGATTGCTAGCAGTCCTTTCTGCAGTGGGGAGACTGCCAGCAGTTAAACTTACTGTAATAAACACGTTTCAAGTCAATTAATTTGATGAAACACCTTTGCATCACCTGTAAATATAATCTTTAACTACGCATTTTAATAGCCACGCAGTAGCAGAAACTGTCCTCAAGTGCAACTCGTGGTTAGAACCTGAGTCAAGCTGGCGTTTGGCTACTCAGAGACTTGTTAGCATATTTATCTCGTGTAATTGGTTTTCATACTTCACAGTGGAAACATTTTATTCATACCACTTGAGAGTTAGTCAGCCTAGGGTGGGTGGAAATAACTAAGTGCTTCCGGTATTGAGAAATGTATTGCGATACTGATATGCATGATATCAATATCTTGGCAAACTAATCCGCATCGAATTTAACGATAACAATATATAAGAATCGAATGTGACAATCGAATCAATGCCTATCCTAAAATATTGTAGAATCGATATTGTTACCTATCCTTACTGGGTACCTTTGCCTGGTTTATATCAGGCAAAATCATCCTAGACACTATCTTTATATCAGTCTTTTATTTTAAGCACGTAGCTGAGAGAATTTCCAGCGATGTTGACGCAACCTTTATCTGTCTTTATATTCAGCTATATTTGATGCAAGTACGATGTAATCGAGTACCTTTCAACCTCTAGCAGTAGACATGTTGTACAAAATTCTCAAGATTGTTAACCATATATATATACAAGTTTTATGAATAGACATATTATAAAATAAGAGTACGAAAAAGGAAAAGGATTTGTTTTCAGCGATTTTATACATAGATCGCACAGTTCCGGTGCAAATCTATATTAACGATTGTTCCAGCTCTATACTGGTCATTCACACGGAAAACAAGTATACCACAGGAAAATGAGGTCTTAATCAACTGAAAGTCGTAGTGGGTAAAATTATTATTATTATTTTTTTACGACAATGCGTGGTTTCCAAATAGGTAAATTTACTGCAGGTAACTGCCCGAGGGTAAATAATGGACGTTCTGTTCGTCATTCAACCGTCTAACTATTCCGAACATCTTCGGCAACTTGGATCGACTTCCAAAACAAGTAAAATTTTACCAGGGAAAATGGCTTACGGTGTGTTCTTATTATCATTGTACACTGTAATAATTCAAAGTTTGTAAACCATACACTCAACCATAGGCACTACGTTTGTAATTTCTTAACCAATGAGGTTATTTTTATAATAAAAATTCAAAGACGTCAATAGGCTAGTTTCAAAAGAAAATGCAAATTATTCCCCTGAACCTCGACCCTGTTCTTTTGTTCTTCCACAATTCGAAACTAGCCTATTCAAGTGCATACCGTTTGCATGTTACTTAGGCACGGGGGGTGGGGGAAGGGGTATTGAAGACTCAACACCGTACCTGAAAATCTCAACTTTAATGCCCTTTTGTCGATGTTCACGCATTGTTGCCCATCGTACTTTTTAACAACGTGCTGAAAAACTTTTTTCTAGGTTTTCTTGTGCGACGGCTGTTTTAAGAACTAAACGTACCTCCCGAACAGAAACGCCCAAAATGGATTGAAGTGAACATGGATTCATTTTTCTTTAGCTGTGGATATAACTTAAAGTGCACCTAACCCGGTCTAACATACTTTTTTCTCTTAAATATATCTTTGCACCTGCTTGAAACGCATTGCGCCTTTTTTGTACCTTTTTATATCACACATTTATAGGCTGTAAAAGTTACGAAACCTAGCCATCATCTGTCCCACGACCGAGTTTGTAAGGGGCACGGGTTTATTTCTTATACTGATTTGCACGCATGTTTACAAAACTCAGTAGAATTACCGCTTTTCGCGCAAACAGCAGTGACAAGTATTCTTTGACCAAAATCGATTCTTCGTACGCTATAAACAGTCATTGAAAACGTAACCGAATAAGCTGCATGCATATAAACAGATTTCGAATTTGCTCATTTAGCAGACGGATTAATTGTCGACAATGATTTGCAGAGAGTTTTTGATCGAGTCATTGATCGAAAAAAAAAAACTATAGCCGCAGTAGTGTATATCATTAGTTAAATAGAAATTGTAGTTTAATTTAGCAGCGGACGCCAGTCAATTCGTTTCCATCTGAGTTATTTTATTCCTATTTTGTTCAATATTTATACTTGCTAAAAAAAATTATTGTACGGTGCGTATATCTTAAACAAATTTCATAATCATTTTTAGTTTAAATCTACTAACGTTCTATCACGAGTACCGTTCTCTGATTGGCTACGCTACTGGATATCTATACTGTGATAGATAGTGAGTAACGGCTGTCAACAAAATGGCGGCCACTTCGCGTTCTCGAAGTCTAGGCCTTTATCGATTGCGCTAGTAAAAGTAGCATTTTATGCTACTAGCAGTGTCCGATTTTTTTTTCCAAATGATGCTCAAAATTATGCTCGTTTTTGAAAATTATGCTACTTTTTCTTCACAATGGATATCACGTGACCAGGGTATTTAATACCCCTGGTAGCAGCAATTGTAGGACATAAATGAAGCCTATTGGTAGGATTGGGATTGCAAAATTTACAACACTGAGTCACGTTGGCCTTGAGATCAGTTGAATAAGGGTTAGGTTTGCGTTAGCGTTGGGATTTGGGCGTCAGCAGGTCACGAGACAAGCATTCTCAGCACCCTGCTGAACCTTGGGATAACAAGCCACACGCCGTTGGTTTTGTTGAGTCCAAAACATTATGCAGTAAGGTTAACGGGTAAAAACTCTGTCCGTAAGACCATTGTCACTTCTCACACCATTCCAGTTTCATTAATGAGGTGCAAACCCTGCGAATGCGTGGGAACTGGCACTACTCCCATGCAGCTGTGTCAGCGTGAGTAAAAAAAGACAGGATGGCGGAGCTAGTGCAAGGGAGCTGAGAAGAAAGAAGGCATTCCAAGGAGTAGAAGTGATAAGCGACATGGCTCAAAAATTAGGCGACAATCTTCTCCCAAAACACCGACAACCGACAGACATTGGCAGAAAACGCGCGACAGTTTGCGACAACGACAATTCACATTCCACTCCTCTTTGGTTTTGCGACAGCGACATTTGTCCCTAACGAAACAAGCGACAGACAGAGTTGTAAACGAGCGACAAAGCGACACCAGACCACCCCTTGGAAGGCCTCAGGATGAAGCTCTTGCAATAGCCCTTATGAAAATACGAAAGAAAATAAAAATAATATAGAGGCTGCCAAAAATACGTTACCTGATAACAGCTTTGATTTGATATTGGAGGATTATTCTCCAGTAACAAGGTGAAAATTTCTGATTTCAAATTTATTGTTTCCGGCTTCAAAGTGGCCAATCTCGAGCGAGGCCTCTTGAACAATGTGTAACAGTGTTTCTAAATTTTGATTGGCTGTATTGCTGTGGCATGGTATAAGTAGGTTTATTATATGACTGGCTCTTTCAGCGGTCAAGATGAATCAATACACCATTCTGCTAATGATCAGTTCCTGGTTAATTGTGGGTAGATCCAGTCCTTTGTGGGGCCAAACGGTCAAAATTACAATTTCAAATTATGTCCTAAAATGGCCGTTTGTCCCCACTAAGGACTGGATCTTCCCACAATTCACCAGGAACTGATCATTACAAAATGGTGTATTCTCCTGCTGTGATTGGCTACCCGCGAGGTCAAGATGGAGCCATCTTGACCGCTCGGGATAGCTCGTTCGTCCCGCGTTTTACTGTCTTTTAATAGTGATCTTTAAGTCATATAATAAATCCTTTATTGACCAAGCTTGTTCGGTCAAGATAGTGGGAAGATATTGGCCTCGTTCCTTTTATTGAGTGTTTATGGACCTCGACTTCGTCTAGGTCCATAAACACCCAAAAAAAAAAAAACCTTGGCCAATATCTGATCTCGCCATCTTGACCTCACGCTTGGCCAATAACCCATATATATATTGGGTATGGGTTCGCTTTTGGGCCCACCTCTTTCCTTTAATCTTTTTTTTTTCTTTTTGTCACGGGTTTATTTCGCATTGCATAGAACCAGTATCTCGGGACAAAAAAAGAAGATACAGTAGTTTATGTTTTTGTTTCGTTTTTATTTCATTGATTACCTATAAAGTATCATCCCTTTTAATCAGCTATCTTGTATCGTAGCCCATTTATGGGTTAACAATTGCTTCCTGGGCGAAACTAAGATCTTAGAGTTTCAGGAGTGGGTCTTCATGACTACTCACAGCCGACGTAGTCTGCGAAAGAAAGAATAGAACATCAGATATGGCTTCTCTCTACTGTCGAATTTCCTCAATTATAAAAGAAAGCAGGGATTTTCGACGATGATTTGCAGAGATGTTTTCGATCGAGTGTCCATTAAATGTCGTATAGGTATTCATTTGTATTTCCTTGACAAAAGGGTTATCACTGGAACGGATACTCCCAAATAAGGTGAGACATTTCTTAATGTGAATGTATATGAAATGAATCATATATGAACTGCGGAAATGAAATCAAATGAAGAATGATCCTCGCAATTGTGAACGCAATTTATGCAATTGCGAAAGGAAGCCTGAAAAAAATTCAGGACTTCAACGGGGTTTGAAATCGTGACCTCGCGATTACCGGTGCGATGCTCTAACCAACTGAGCTGAGCTGAAGCCACTGACGTTGGGAGCAGGTCAATTGTGGGTTCATATGTTCCCGTGAAAGAAATGAGTGTGAATAATATATGAAATGAATCATATATGATTTCATTTCATTTCCGCCGTTCATATATGATTCATTTGTTACCACTTTCACCTGATAAGCCGTCGAAAGAAAAATGACCTCCGACTGGCATCGAAGCCGAGAGCCAGGAAGGTTTTGAATTGAATCGCGGGAGGTTTTGAGCCCAGCAGCTCAGTAGCGTCGCCTGGGTCAATCGAATTAAGTAAGAAATGGTTTCAACAATATTGAAAAATGAACAAACATGCACTTACGTTTTTTGGACTTAACATCGACAAAGCCTATACCCAGTGTACATCATGAGTTAAGTTAATATTAGTTAAGGAGAGAAATTATCTGACTATTTTAGTAGTGAAGCTTCTTGATCTCCTAACAAGCCATTCGTTTTCACCTGGAATATCATAAAATTGTTCAATGCTTGTATTTCTTAATGATAATGAGGGACGTAGCCAGGATTCCCCCCCCCCCCCCCCAACTTCTCCCGCAAAGTCTCAAATCTTTTTGCCATCAGCAAGCTTAGGTTAATAATATGTTGCAAGCTTAAGCGTTCTTACTTGATATGAATATTACCTAAATCGTGAAATTCTTTGTTGCCTTTCTGAGTTTATTGAAGTGCTTCGGTCGCTTATCATTAATTAAGCTAAAATAACAAGTTAGTCAGTGCTATCTGCTCAGACTTTTCTTCACAAACACGTTACATTTGTACCGCTGTGTACCACATTGTTTTTGACCGGCATTGCTTTCTTTGTAAAAGCACCTAGATGGACGTAATTGTGCCCTAGTTAGGTTTCATTTTGGCTCGCGCTCCTTAGAAATATACAAAAAAAAATCTACTTGTTCATGTTTATATTTCCATAAACAATGGACCGAAATCCTGAGGCTATGTAGAATATAACTGCGCCATAGCTTTCACACTCAGGGTGAGAAGTTATAACTGGTTTTCCGTTACAGGAACATATAGCTAATCTTCTCCTATCTTTCTTTCCAACAATCTCAGAAATTATCTCATTAAAGTCGATTTCCTTATGTTTATGAATATCACGAATTTCGAGCACAACCTCATCTGACATAATGCTCCGAAGTTGCGTCTTGAGCCTCTTCATACTACTAAAGCTTTAGTTCAGTTTTTTCATCCTGCTCTGCCATTTTGTCAGTGCCCATGGCAAAGTAATAATCTGTAATTGATTTTTTGGCCGTAAAAAGCATAGCAGAGCGAAGACAGGTCGATCCAATGCTATAAAACAAAGTGACAACCCAGCCGCTTGCTTTCTGATCGCTTTTTTCCCGCCTTTTAGTGTTTAGACCATTCGGCCCGGCCCAACAATGAGTCACGTCGCTTCTATCTGGAAACCAACATTTGGTGAGGAAAAACACCGTCTGTTCTTTTATCAACAACATTTCAAAGAAACAAGCAGAGTTAAATGAATAAAAGCAAATTGTGCATTTTTAACGAAAAAAATATTATATTATTTATTTGTTTTTAAATTCATTTTTCGTTTTTCTTTTCTTTTAGTTCATTTTTATTTTCGACTTTTCAGGAACGCACGTGCATACGAGAGTACAGGTAAATACGCCCCTGATAATCGCACGGTATGCATGTCTCAAACATGTTTTATAACCTGTTAAAGTCATGCTCTCATTTATGCTGCGAATGATAGATGCCTGGTAATTACACTCTTACGTGGGCAGGTGCATCCTCCTGAGCCTGGAAATGGTATATACTCAAACTTTGGCCTCTTTCCTTCTTCGCACTGGTAGTATGCAGGAGGACATAGAGATACACAGCTGAAAAATGGCCCTCCCCCACAATTGCAAGACGAGCAGTATGGATAAGGCATAATAAAGGGGCCTTGTGGGAATACTCCAGCAGGAGTTTCACATTCCTAAGAGAGAAAAAAACAAAAACAAAAAAGAGAGAGTTCTATGATAACACAGCTCGAATTGAACTTTGGAAGAAAGAAGAAACTATGGAAACGAACAAGGACCGTGGGCGATTATTTCTACAATTATTTTGACTATCCCACACAATTCTCTCCATTTTTTTTTTTTTTTTTTTCATGTGAGATGCAAAAAGCGAAATAATTCTTATCATTCTGTAGCAATTAAAAATAAGCCATCCGACATTTTGGAGTAGAGTAGGTGAGAAGGCGATGCCCGGCGAGAATGGAACTGACGTAAAATTTACAATGTAACTTATTCACGTGTCCTTACCGCAGCGTGAACGTGGTTTGCTCAGGATAGTAACAAGAACCAAAAGGCAGACCATAGAGTAGGTGAGAAGGCGATCGCTATGCCGACAATGGAACTGGCGTAAAACAGTTTACGCCGCAACTTATTCACGTGTTCTTACCGTATACGTAGCGTGAACTGGTTTGCTCAGAAAAGTAACAATAACCAAAAAGCAGGCCATAATAGTAATTCCTTTAATCGCCATTCTGAAAAAGTGAAAAAAGCATAATAATACACAGCCGGTGACCGAAAACAAGAATTGCGATATCTTAAGAACATAGTTCAAGAGAAGATGTATTTAAAGATGGGAAGGAGTTTCAAGTGGATATAGGACTTGCATTTCCACTCAAAACTGTACGGAGGTGCTCCCGGGCAGCAAATAGTTAACAGGCAATAATAAAATAAAGGAAATAAAATTGGAAAGGGAGCTAGGCCCGTGTCGTAAAACTTATTAGCCCACATGGGTTTTGTTTTGTTTGTACAGATTTTAAATGACGTTTATGATTGACAGTTGATCACGAGACTTTTATATGATTACTGAATGTGCTTTTCTGATTAGGATAGTTGCGAACACGAGTCATCGAATAAACACGTTTAATAATCAAATGGAATGCGAGAGTCCTTGTTCGATATAAATTCTTATTCGATATAATGGCGCCCAACGTGGGGCAACGAGCTCCTTGACGAGAACGATCAAATATTTAAAATGACCGAGGAAACAAAAGAAAGGCTTACACGATTGCGAGCGATCCGTGGTGCACAACGTGGCACTGTTACGAAGAAGGTGGATAAGGCGAACGAGATCATAGGAATCGAAGAATTTGTTTCTAGCGATCACATCAGCCAATTGAAGGTCATAAGTCGTTTGCTTGAAGCAAAGCTAAAGACTCTCGAGGAAATCGACCAAGAAGTTTTATCACTGTGTAACGTCGACGAAATTCCACAGGAGATCGAAGATTCTGAGAAGTATGTGGAGAAGGTTATCAAATGCCAAAAACGAATCAATGATTTTTCCCAGCAGAACGGGGAGACGCATGAAACTAACCCACTCGCTGGATTAATTCAAACGCTTCCAGTAGGCGTTCCACCGTCGCTTCCTACAAGTCAAGTCAAGGCAAAATTACCAAAACTGGTTCTCCCTAAATTTCGTGGTGATGTCACGACCTGGATGGGATTTTGGGATTCGTACAAGTCTGCAGTACATGACAACGTAAGTCTCTCGAAAATCGACAAATTTAACTATTTGAGATCTCTTTTGGAAGGTCCCGCCAGCCGAGCTATTCAAGGGCTTGCCTTATCAAGCGATAACTATGATTCCGCGGTGGAATTACTCGAGCAACGATTTGGCAAAACACAGCAGATCATCTCCGCACACATGGAAGAAATTCTAAAATTACAACCCTGCTTAAATGATCGTCCATCGTCCCTTCGATTCCTCTACGATAAATTAAGCGTACATGTGCGAGGGCTATCTGCTCTTGGAGTGTCGTCACAGGAATATGGTAGTTTATTAATTCCGATCATTATGTCAAAACTTCCCAACGAAATACGACTGGAAATCGCACGAAAATCGACCAATGAGGTATGGAAAATCGATGAGTTGCTGGACACAATCAAAGGAGAAGTCGAAGCGCGTGAAGCTAGTGAGGCTGTCAAAACGCAAGAAGTCAATGTACGAAAACCGCCAAACCCTGGTTCGAATTATTCACGATCAATCCCTACAGCGAATGCACTAGTTACGACGGAAGGCAAAGAATTTCAATTTAGATGCGTTTATTGTAATGGGGAGCACTATTCAGCCTCCTGCACGAAGGTTCGACAAACAAGGGATCGAAGAGACATTCTTCAGAGGAATAATCGATGTTTTATTTGCCTCAAAACTGGCCATGAGGCGAAGAATTGCTTCAAAACAAAGAAATGCCGACTCTGTAATGGAAACCATCACCAATCGATCTGCGCAAGAATAGATACGCCCACGGAAGATCAAAAAGGGCCGAATGGAAACGAAAACTCGAGAGGAACGCTGAACGAGCACGCAACGGTTACTGCTACTACAAATGCGAAGTCTGCTACTAAGGGAACTGTGCTGTTACAAACTGCAAGTTGCATGGCAGTCAACGGATCAAATTCAATTCCAGTGCGGGTACTGTTTGACAACGGAAGTCAACGATCGTATGTCTCATCAAGCGTAACTTCACGCCTTAATTTAAAGTGTGTCAGTTCTGAAAATCTTCGTATCAACACCTTCGGGGAGATGAGTCACCGGAAACAGAAATGCAATGTTGTAAAACTGTGTTTACAAACACGAAATCACGAGGAATTGGAACTGTATGCGGTGAACTTCCCAGTAATCTGTTCACCTTTGCCAAGCAGAGTCAATGTAGCTGAATATATCCATTTAGAGGGCCTTGAATTGGCAGACGACTTCGACAACACCGAAACAATTGATGTCCTCATTGGCTCCGATTATTACTGGGACTTTGTGTCGGGAGATTCCATTAAAGGCGATCAGGGTCCGACTGCAGTCCACAGCAAATTTGGATGGTTGTTATCCGGACCAACGTACGATCAATCAGCTAGCAGTGTTGTTTCCTCCAACTTGATTATTTCTGGTGAATGCAGTTCGATGTTTGGAGAGCAAGATAACGAATTGGTTGACAGCTTGAAGAAATTCTGGGAGTCGGAGAGTGTCGGAATAATTCCAGAAGATCAATCGCTAAATGAAGATAAAAGAAAGCCGGAAATCCACTTTAACGGTCGCAATTACGAGGTAGGATTACCATGGAAAGAGGAATTACAACCGTCCACGAACAGTTACCGATTGAGCGAAACGCGACTGCGATCACTGCATTTTAAGTTGAAAAAGGATCCAGAATTATTGAGGGACTATGACAAAATCATTCGAGAACAAGAGCAGACCGGAATCGTTGAAAGGGTTCAAGAAGAACAATCAAGCAGTACCGTTGACGACAGCAGAGTTTATTATTCACCACACCATGCAGTGATCAGAAAAGATCGCGAAACAACTAAAGTGCGCATTGTTTACGATGGGTCAGCGAAATCGTCTAAGGAAGAACTGTCACTAAATGATTGTTTAGAGACCGGCGATAATTACATTCCACACATATTTGACATGCTAGCAAGATTTCGAAGCAACTCCGTTGGACTTACCGCAGACATCGAAAAGGCCTTCTTAATGGTGAGCATCAAAGAGGAAGAACGAGATATGCTTCGCTTTCTGTGGTTCGATAACCCAGAAAAGGACAGACCTAGAATAGCGCAATTTCGCTTCAACCGCCTTTTGTTTGGATTACGACCATCACCTTCAATACTCGGGGCGACAATCGCTCATCATTTAAGCTTATACAGACAAAGCGAACCAGAAATGGCAGAAATGCTCGAAAATTCCCTGTACGTGGACGACCTGATCACTGGCGACGACGACGACAAGGCCGCCTTTGCTATTTACAAGAAGTCGAAAGCGATAATGGCTGAAGGTGGATTTCGTCTCAGAAAGTGGAACTCAAATTCGGCAAGTTTGATCGAAGAAATTGCGAAATTAGAAGTGCCGAATAATCAACCCCCAGCAAGTCAGCAAACATGGGATTGTCCAGATGTTACAAAAGAAGATGACGAGTCCTTCGCCAAATCAAGTACCAGTTTGAGCAGCCCTACTTCAAGTGACAGGAACACAGTCAAGGTTCTAGGAGTTAACTGGGACACTGCTAATGACGAAATATTCTTTAACTTTGTCGAACTGTACAAATATGGAAAGTCACTTCCGGTCAACAAGCGATCGGTGCTCAAATTCACCGCCAAGATTTTCGACCCTTTAGGATTTCTTAGTCCTTTCGTCATTCGTTTGAAGATATTGTTTCAAGTTTTATGCAGCGAGAAACTCGACTGGGACCAGCCACTTCGAGGAGAAATAAACAAAACTTGGAACTTGATATTAGAAGGATTGAAACCACTGGGACATGTCAGAATACCAAGATGCTACTTTTACCCAGGGTTCTCAAGGATTGATGTACAACTCCACGGGTTCAGCGACGCATCAGAGAGAGCCTACGCAGCCGTCATGTACATCAGAGTGATATACAGTGATGGTCGCATCGAGACAAGATTAGTCGCAAGCAAGTCTAGAGTGTCGCCTATCAAGAAGCAAACTATCCCTCGTTTGGAATTGCTTGGAGCTGTCATTTTGTCACGACTCACAACAACCGTATTGAAGGCGCTACCGACACAAGTGAATCGAATAAATTACTGGGTCGATTCAAAGACTGTGCTTTGTTGGATTCAAAACGATAAGCATTGGAAACAATACGTCAAACATCGTGTAGACGAGATACGACAAATCACAGCAAAGAAAGATTGGAGATATTGTCCTGGAGTACAGAATCCTGCTGATTTACCTTCACGTGGGTTGACAGGAAGTGAAATGGTCGACAATTCCATGTGGTGGTATGGACCTAAATTCCTACAATTACCTGAAGAAGAGTGGCCTCAAGATCAAGCTACTATCGATACCAATGAAGCTGCGCTCTCCGAAGTCGTCAAAAACCCGCCAAACGTGATCCACGTACTAGCATCCTGTGAAGGAATCCCGTCCGAAGTCAATCTCGCCGAAATCATCAAGTGTCAACAAATCAGCTCTCTTGACCGCTTGTTGCGTGTGACAGCCTACGTACTACGATTTGTTGATATCTTAAAACGACGTGCATCAACACGCAAGAGCGAAAAGAGAGAAGAATCGACTAACGAAGAAGATGAGCGCGAACTTAACTCAACAGAAATCAGCCGAGCTGAGTCCCTCTGGATTAAAACAGTACAAGCCACTTCGTTCAAGGACGAGCTCAAGTTCGTACAAAACCAGTGCCAACTAAAACCTCGACGTGTGGAACAATTTGGTCTGTTTTTGGACGAAAACCAATTGCTAAGATGTCGGGGACGGCTCAATAACGCAACCCTATCGTCGGACAACAAGAATCCTATACTCCTGCCTTCCAAGCATCCTTATGTGGAATTGATAATCCGTCAAACTCATGACAAAGTCAAGCACAGCTCAGTCAACAACACGCTGACGACCATTCGTGAAAGATTTTGGATTCTACGGGGAAGACAGGCAGTGAAGCGCGTGTTGAAACGTTGCGTTACTTGTCGAAGACTCGAAGGCCTGCCGTACTCAAGCTACAATGTTCCCGATTTACCGAGCGTTCGCGTCTCCGAAGATCCACCATTTACTCATACCGGAGTAGACTTTGCTGGGCCTCTTTTCGTTCGCGGTAATTCGACCAATGAAAGCGACAACAATAAGTGCCATGTCTGTTTATTTACATGCGCTTCAACGAGAGCTGTACACCTCGAACTTACGCCAAATCTTACTGTTGAGTCCTTCCTATTAGCGTTTCGCCGCTTTACAAGTCGTCGGGGACTACCTGCAACTTTAATGTCCGATAATGGAAAAACATTCCGAGGATCCTCAAAGGAAATCGTCAAGATTGCTCGATCGAAGGAAGTATTGCGTTATTTAGCCATCAATGGTGTCAGCTGGAGATTTATAGTCGAGAAGGCCCCTTGGTGGGGAGGCTTCTGGGAGAGATTAATCCAGAGCGTCAAGCGATGTATGAAAAAGTCCCTTGGCAGAACCACCTTATCCTACGAGGAGTTAAACACCTTGCTTGTTGAGATCGAATCTGTCGTTAACTCAAGACCTCTCACTTACGTGGAGGATGATGAAGATGGCGTGAGTTACACCCTTTCCCCTTCGCACCTAATTAATGGACGACGAGTAACCGATACTCCGAACGACAGTCATTTTGAGGTTATCAGCACCAACGAATCGCTTACACGAAGAGCAAGACATCAGCGCCATCTTCTTCGCCAATTCACTGACCAATGGAGGAAAACCTATTTGTTGAGTCTCCGAGAGAGACACGCGCAAGTCACAAAGAATCGAAAGGGAGCGGATATAGCCATCGGAGATGTGGTCATTCTCAAGACCGATACATCGAACAGAATGTTCTGGAAATTGGCTAAAGTGGAGGAGCTTTTGCCTGGAAAGGATGGTAAAATCCGAGCTGCTATTATCATGGTCTCGAATGCAGATCGTAATCCTCGTCTGTTAAGACGAAGTGTCAAACATTTGTTTCCACTTGAAGTCAACGACAACGATGATATTGACCGAACCGAAGAGTCCGAAGCTGAACCGACGAGCGTTTCCCCCGTTTGTGATACGCCGAACACTTCTGCGAACACTAGACCACGTCGCAATGCTGCGATGATGGGCGAACTTGTGCGAAGATTTCATACTTAAGACAAATTTTGTATTCAACTTTTAGTATGTTTGTTTACGAATGTAACCCAAACCGGGGGAGTATGTCGTAAAACTTATTAGCCCACATGGGTTTTGTTTTGTTTGTACAGATTTTAAATGACGTTTATGATTGACAGTTGATCACGAGACTTTTATATGATTACTGAATGTGCTTTTCTGATTAGGATAGTTGCGAACACGAGTCATCGAATAAACACGTTTAATAATCAAATGGAATGCGAGAGTCCTTGTTCGATATAAATTCTTATTCGATAGCCCGGTTGAAAACAAGAGATGTAGGTTAAGTATAGCATAAGACAATTAAAATTGGAAATTACCATTGCTGAGACATCAAACCATAAAATCCCTTGTTCCATTTTTCTGACGGAGTTTGGAACATTCGACGTTCACAAAAATAAAGACTTCAGCGTTTCTTTTTCAACTAAACTTGGGAGGCTAAGTCGAAGAAAATAGTATTTCTCGGCGACAATGAAGATTTCATGTGCACGCTAGATAGCTGCAGTGTACTGTATTAAAATAATGTGGGAATTTCAAATCGCCAAGTCTGCACCAATTGAAACAATATTGAAAAGGCTCCTGTGTTTGTGAAAATTTAAATAATGGTCAGTGCTATTAGGAAAAAGGTGAACTGACGTGTTCTTACTGCTGTGACCAATGTTGTATAATTTACTCATTTAAGACTTAATCCGTTCAGCTGTTAGCTTCACAGTCGTAATTCAAGAACATTTAAGTGTAAGAGTTTTTAAACAGGCAAATACGACGATAACTCTGAAAAAATAGTTACCTTGCTGATGATACCTTTGCCACCTAATTCAAGGGGAAAAGCTGAACGAGCGTTAATCCAGTGAGAACCGAATAAAACAACAACCTGCAGCAGTAAAAACTGGAGTTGAATCCTATATGAGCCGATAGCAGTTATGAAATATACCTGTCGTTAACTTGAGATGGTTGTTGGCACAGCTGGCGACAAAATACACAGAAAACGAGTAACATGGAAATGAATCACTGGCTTTCGCAGGAATAGAAGGTGACAATTTGTGGTGCCACCTTATCACGTATTTGTCACTATTTTCTGTTTTAAAATGGCAAGTCTCATCAGTTCAGTTGTAGACGCTCTCGATTAAAAACTAATTTGTTGAGTCCTCAAAAATCACTTGCAATTGACACTTTTTCAGTCGTTGTGTTATTAAAGCCATCAGTTTTATCCAATCACATAAAAGTCGATATCCGATGCCATGGTAAATGATGTTTGCACTAGTATTTTGCTCATCCGTTCCATTGCAACCGCTCTCGATTAATAACTAGTTTATTGCGTCCTCAAAAATCACTTAACATTTTTTCAGTCGTTGTGCTATTAACGCCAGTAGTTTTATCCAATCACAAAAAAGTCGATCTCCGATGCCATGGTAAATGATACATGTTTGAACTTATCATAATTATTCTCATTACTGCCTTGAAATTGTTTATGACGCCATTTATGTTTTCCTAGGTGAATAAATATTATTAAATAATTATATGGAGAGCTAATGAGGTATCTATCACACTGAATCTCTGATTTTGTAGCTTGTAACAGGTCATCCTTTTCGTTCTATTTTAGCCTCTCGATTAATAAATATGTTATTTGTACGCAATGATCGCATGACAGTTTTTCATACGTACTTTTCGTGATTTGTTTCGTTTTGTCAATTTCTTTCGTTCCATTTTGTCTTTGGTTTTTCGAGTGAAAAATGAAACACTGCCCGCCATTCAATGACATTTTCTGCGCCATTTCTATTTTGAATAAACGGGTGAATGAGTAAAGGAGAGCAATGTAGTTCTTACATGTAAACTGAAGATCATGCAATCTATGTTTCACTGCACGTTGTTCTGTTTCCTTATATCGATATCAGCCACTCGATTAATTATGAATAAGCTGCAGAGGTACGTAAGTATCGCATGGCGTTACGTCAAAACTCGGTTAGTCATGCAAACCCCACCGAATGCGTGCAAACTGGCACTAATCCAAAGAAGATACAGTAGTTTATGTTTGTGTTTCGCTTTAATTTCATTGATTACCTATAATTTATCATACCACTTAATTAGCTATTTTGTATCTTAGCCCATTTATCATGTTTATGAAATTAACAATAGACAATATTCGCATTCTCGGTCATGAACTAGACCTAGCATGAAGTGGAGGCTCATGCGAGGGAATCTTTTCACGTATTTCTCCTCATTAGCCTCGACTTTATGCTAGATCCAGTTCATTACCAGGAATACGAATATTGTCTATTGCTTCCTGGGCGAGATTAAGATCTTAGAATCTAGTTTGAGGAGCGAGTCTTCATGACTTCACACAGCCGGCGAAGTCTGCAGAAAAAAGAAAGCATCAGATAAGATTTCTCTCTACTTTAGAATTTGCTCAATTATATAAGAAAGCAGAAATTGTCGATAATGAATTGCGGAGAGCTTTTGATCGAGTTTCGATTAAATTTCGTATTCGTATTCATTTGCTTTGCATGATCCATTCTTCTACCAGGATAAAAGTAGCTTCACTCGGTTCCAGTTCACTCGGTTCAACCAGGCGTAGTAGCACAACCAATCGTGGTTTGGACGACCTCATTTTCCCGCGGTTGGCGCTGGTAACAATTCTCTTTTTCGAATTCTGATTGGTTCATTATGCTGCTTGCGTTTCTTGTGATTTGCGACTAGCTGAAGTGCGAATTCCTTCCTGACCACTTTTAACTGATTGCAGGATGGCGTTGGAGAGAGCCAGGAGTGGTTTGAATTGAATCACGGGAGGTTTCGAACAGAGCAAGCGTTTAAACGAAAATTTTGTTATAACTTCGCCTGGGTCAATCGATTTATGTGAGGAATGCTGAAAACTGCACAAACATGCACTTACCGTAAAAGCTCTATTAAGCCCGGGGGGGTGCTTATTTAATTTCAGGTCTCATTAACGAGGGGGGCTTATTAGATAGGGGGGCTTAATAGAGAGGGGAGGCTTATTTCCAATCTTAAACACCCTGTTTTCGCCTTAAAACAGTTATGTACAAAACTCAAACAGCTACAGTGAAATTTTATTATCTAATAAAGAGCAGCAAACGGTATTACGTGTTGGAGTGTATAAATGTATAAAAACAAACCTATTGGGCCACATGAAGTTGATTTTGCAGGCGGCAATAGGTGTGACTAGTTACAAAATCTCATGTCCCAAAATGGAGAGGGGGGCTTATTAGAGAGGGGGGACTTATTACAAAAAACTACTTCCGAACGTGGGGCTTAATAGAGAGGGTGGGGTTAATAGAGAAGGGGGGCTTAATAGAGAGGGTGGGGTTAATAGAGAGGGTGGGGTTAATAGAGAGGGTGGGGTTAATAGAGAGGGTGGGGTTAATAGAGAAGGGGGGCTTAATAGAGAGGGTGGGGTTAATAGAGAGGGTGGGGTTAATAGAGAGGGTGGGGTTAATAGAGAGGGTGGGCTTAATAGAGAGGGTGGGGTTAATAGAGAGGGTGGGGTTAATAGAGAGGGTGGGGTTAATAGAGAGGGTGGGCTTAATAGAGAGGGTGGGGTTAATAGAGAGGGTGGGGTTAATAGAGAGGGTGGGGTTAATAGAGAAGGGGGCTTAATAGAGAGGGTGGGCTTAATAGAGAGGGTGGGGTTAATAGAGAGGGTGGGGTTAATAGAGAGGGTGGGGTTAATAGAGAGGGTGGGGTTAATAGAGAGGGTGGGCTTAATAGAGAGGGTGGGGTTAATAGAGAGGGTGGGGTTAATAGAGAGGGTGGGGTTAATAGAGAGGGTGGGGTTAATAGAGAGGGTGGGGTTAATAGAGAGGGTGGGGTTAATAGAGAGGGTGGGCTTAATAGAGAGGGTGGGCTTAATAGAGAGGGTGGGGTTAATAGAGAGGGTGGGGTTAATAGAGAGGGTGGGGTTAATAGAGAGGGTGGGGTTAATAGAGAGGGTGGGGTTAATAGAGAAGGGGGCTTAATAGAGAGGGTGGGGTTAATAGAGAGGGTGGGGTTAATAGAGAGGGTGGGGTTAATAGAGAGGGTGGGTTAATAGAGAAGGGGGGCTTAATAGAGAGGGTGGGGTTAATAGAGAGGGTGGGGTTAATAGAGAGGGTGGGGTTAATAGAGAGGGTGGGCTTAATAGAGAGGGTGGGGTTAATAGAGAGGGTGGGGTTAATAGAGAGGGTGGGGTTAATAGAGAGGGTGGGGTTAATAGAGAGGGTGGGGTTAATAGAGAGGGTGGGGTTAATAGAGAGGGTGGGGTTAATAGAGAGGGTGGGGTTAATAGAGAAGGGGGGCTTAATAGAGAGGGTGGGGTTAATAGAGAGGGTGGGGTTAATAGAGAGGGTGGGGTTAATAGAGAGGGTGGGGTTAATAGAGAAGGGGGGCTTAATAGAGAGGGTGGGGTTAATAGAGAGGGTGGGGTTAATAGAGAGGGTGGGGTTAATAGAGAGGGTGGGCTTAATAGAGAGGGTGGGGTTAATAGAGAGGGTGGGGTTAATAGAGAGGGTGGGGTTAATAGAGAGGGTGGGGTTAATAGAGAAGGGGGGCTTAATAGAGAGGGTGGGGTTAATAGAGAGGGTGGGCTTAATAGAGAGGGTGGGGTTAATAGAGAGGGTGGGGTTAATAGAGAGGGTGGGCTTAATAGAGAGGGTGGGGTTAATAGAGAGGGTGGGCTTAATAGAGAGGGTGGGGTTAATAGAGAGGGTGGGGTTAATAGAGAGGGTGGGGTTAATAGAGAAGGGGGGCTTAATAGAGAGGGTGGGGTTAATAGAGAGGGTGGGGTTAATAGAGAGGGTGGGGTTAATAGAGAGGGTGGGGTTTATAGAGAGGGTGGGGTTAATAGAGAGGGTGGGGTTAATAGAGAGGGTGGGTTAATAGAGAGGGTGGGGTTAATAGAGAGGGTGGGGTTAATAGAGAAGGGGGGCTTAATAGAGAGGGTGGGGTTAATAGAGAGGGTGGGGTTAATAGAGAGGGTGGGGTTAATAGAGAGGGTGGGGTTAATAGAGAAGGGGGGCTTAATAGAGAGGGTGGGGTTAATAGAGAGGGTGGGGTTAATAGAGAGGGTGGGGTTAATAGAGAGGGTGGGGTTAATAGAGAGGGTGGGGTTAATAGAGAGGGTGGGGTTAATAGAGAAGGGGGGCTTAATAGAGAGGGTGGGGTTAATAGAGAGGGTGGGGTTAATAGAGAGGGTGGGGTTAATAGAGAGGGTGGGGTTAATAGAGAGGGTGGGGTTAATAGAGAGGGTGGGGTTAATAGAGAGGGTGGGCTTAATAGAGAGGGTGGGGTTAATAGAGAGGGTGGGGTTAATAGAGAGGGTGGGGTTAATAGAGAGGGTGGGGTTAATAGAGAAGGGGGGCTTAATAGAGAGGGTGGGTTAATAGAGAGGGTGGGCTTAATAGAGAGGGTGGGGTTAATAGAGAGGGTGGGGTTAATAGAGAGGGTGGGCTTAATAGAGAGGGTGGGGTTAATAGAGAGGGTGGGCTTAATAGAGAGGGTGGGGTTAATAGAGAGGGTGGGGTTAATAGAGAGGGTGGGGTTAATAGAGAAGGGGGGCTTAATAGAGAGGGTGGGGTTAATAGAGAGGGTGGGGTTAATAGAGAGGGTGGGGTTAATAGAGAGGGTGGGGTTTATAGAGAGGGTGGGGTTAATAGAGAGGGTGGGGTTAATAGAGAGGGTGGGGTTAATAGAGAAGGGGGGCTTAATAGAGCTTTCACGGTAATGCGTTTTCCGAACTTTGGATCGACAAAGCCATAGCCATTGCACATCGATTCATGAGTTATGAACACTAATTAACCAATCAAATGAAGAATCAGTGATCCTCGCAGTTGTGAACGCAATTGATGCAATTGCGAAAAGAAGCCTGAAAAATAATTTGTTCAGGTTTTTTGGCTATAGCTGGCTATAGCTATAGCTTTGTCGATCTTTTTTTTTTACGTCATTAGGTGTGTTGAAACTCCTTGAGTCATGCGTGGAAACTGGCACTAATCCGAAGAAGAAGATAAAGTAGTTTATGTTGTTGACTCGCTTTTATTTCATTGATTACTTTTTAAGTATCATCCATTTTATTTAGCTATCTTGTATCTTAGACCAATTATGAGCTTAATAATTAATTCTCCGACGAAACTAAGATCTTAGAGTTTCAGGAGCGAGTCTTCATGACTACTCACAGCCGACGAAGTCTGCAAAAATAAAAGGAAGCATCAGGTTAGGTTTCTTTCTATACTTTCGAATTTGCTCGATTATATAAGAAAGTAGGGATTGCCGACAATGATTTGACGAGAGTTTACGATCGAGTGTCGATTGAATGTCGTGTTCATTTGCTTTGCATTTTACGATATTCGTCACTTTCAATATTTGTTTTATTTGAACAAATATTTTAACAGAATGTTCCCTGTTCAGCAAAGGCTGGTTTAAATGGGGTCCTGTATTTACATTAATTTAATATTACAGTATAAAAGACATACATATAACTACAGATAACATTACAGTTAATTGTTAATTGTGTTGCGGCAGCAAAGAAATCATTGACTGGTGTTTAAGAAATTGGCTAGGGCAGTTTAAATTGGGTGGGTCCGTGATCAATCTTATAGATTTAGGGAGGTTGTTCCTAGTCTCAATATTGCAGCGTTTCTCTACGTTTTTCCACGCTTTAGGTTTAGCACAATTTGCGATGCATCGAGGTTTGCAAATGACTTCAATATTTAGTGAGATGACCCTTCATTTTGATGACATTGTCTAGTCAATCAGGAATGGAGTGGTAAAGCTTCCTTATGTATTCCAAGTCGATCTGCTGCCACACACTCTGAATCGCACCGAAGAGGTCATTCTTGGTTGCGATATTTGTCGTGGATTTTTGCAACTGTCTCTTTATTTAGAGCCAGATATTTTCTATTATATCGCTGCGATCGCGGAACACGTTTTTCGGCGATCGCAACGATCATAGCGATCATATGGAAACCAGGCTTAAACCGTCAAACATGCTCGTCCAACACGATGTTGGATGAAAATGTTTGATCGTTTTTTGGTTGTTTAAATTTGTTTCCGAACAAACATACGCTTCGTGTATTGTTTTCTTGTAAATTTTTCATGTTTTAATGTAATGTGTTAATGTTGACTGCTCTAAACATAACACTGATTGGTGCAAGGTAAGCCATGGCCATTCAATACCAGTACATAAAAAAATATATAAACGTGGGCGTGGAGCTCCGCTTTTTGGCTCGGCTAAATCTATATATTATCACTTGTCATCGCTGGCCAGTTGCTCGATCGTGATTGGCTAGGATGCTGGCGAGCCAAACAATGGGAAAGGAATATTAGCTTCGGGTAAGTAGCCGTTTGTGGGGCGGAGGTGAAATACGAGCCCCCTAAAAAACGACTGCGTGGGAGGCTAGGTGATCGAATGATAAAACTATTATATTTTCGCAAAATAAAAAACTATTATATACTATATATTATATTTTCGCAAAATATCGTGATTTGCCAGTGTCTCGCAGATCAATTATTTGCCTCAGCCGAATAATTGATCTGTTCGACACTGACAAATCACGATATTTTGCTCAACCTCGTCCAATAATTGTTAAATATTTGACAAAAAACTCCTGTGTGATTTCAAAATAGGTGTAATAAAGTGGTAATTGAACTTCGCGTCGTACAATTTTGGTCTTGAAATCATATTGTGATTTCAAATCGACTCTGCTCAGTTCAATTACCATCAGTTAATAAACAAAAATTTTGTTATAGCTTTCCTGGGGCAATCGATTTCAGTAAGAAATGGTTGATTAATCAGATTAATACTGAGAAATGCTCAAACTTGCACTTACGTTGTTCGGACTATAGATCGACAAAGCTGAGTATAGCCAGTATACATAATGAGTTAAGTTATTAGTTAAGGAGAGAATTTATGGACTATTTTAGCCGTGAAGCTTCTGCTAACGAGCCATTCGTTTCCATATGAAATTTAATAAAATTGTTCAATACTCGTATTTCTTAAAAGCAATCGCGCGGTATATAACCTATTGAAGTCGTACGTGGTCTTATTAATGCTGCGAATGAAAAAGAGACGCCTGGGCCCAGTTGCTCGAAGCAAGGTTAGCGCTAACCCGGGTTAAATACCATGACAACCTATAGGTTGTAATATATATTAACCAATAGTTAGCGCTAACCATGCCTCGAACAACTCGACCCTTGTCCCAGTTGCTCAAAGCATGGTTAGCGCTAACCGGGGTTAAATGCGATGACAATCTATAGGTTTTAATACATCTTAACCAATGGTTAGCGCTAACCATGCTTCGAGCAACTCAGCCCTGGTTGCTAAGCTACATCCCACAAGCTTTACGTTTTCATTGCTTGTTTTATTGATATGTGGGTACTTGAGCCTGAACATTTAGCTATGCCATGCTGATGAGGCCTAACAAGGCCGAAACAGCTGTCCATGGCTGCTAATGCTTGGGCTCAATCTTTGCTTTGGTAGATTTAAGGGGTAATGCCCGCTACCTTGTGGCCTTAGTGCCCTTACCGAGTGGCTTCAGCTTACTTGATCACATTAATTTGTGAAGTATCCTTGTCACTCCAGCCACATCCCACAAGCTTTACGTTTTCATTGCTAAGCTATATAAGCTATTGAAGTCGTACGTGGCTTTATTAATGCTGCGAATGAAAAAGAGACGACGGCCTGGGCCCAGTTGCTCGAAGTATGGTTAGCGCTAACCCGGGTTAAATACCATAACAACCTATACAGCTTGTAATATACATTAACCAATGGTTAGCGCTAACCATTCTTCCAGCAAGTCAGCCCTGGGCCCGGTTGCTGTAAGCATGGTTAGCGCTAACCGGGATTAAATACCATGAAAACCTATAGGTTTTAATACATCTTAACCAATGTTTGGGGCTAACCATGCTTCGAGCAACTTAGTCCTGGTTGCTAAGCTATGCTGAACTATTCTTACGTTGGCAGGAGCAGCCTGTGCCTGGGAAGTGCTGTGCTTCAAACGTTGGGCTTGTTCCCGGTGCGCACGCAAAGCTTTGAGGGGTACATAGTTTTACACAGAAAACATTATTGTCGCCCAAACAACGGCAAGAACTGCAGGATGGATGAGGCGTAATGAAACTTTGCCCAGCCTGGACTACTCCAACAGCAGTTTCACATTCCTAAGAAAGGCGGAATGAACGAAAATAGAAAGAAAGAAAAAATAAAGAAAGAATGAACCGTTTTTCCTGTTTATGTAGACCAAGAGCTGTATGATAAAACAGCACGAATTAACCTTTTAAAGAAAGGAGGAGCTATGGAAACAAACAAGGGCCGAGGGCGATTATTTCTACAATTGTTTTGACTATTCCTAAAATTTCTGTGACATTTTCTTTTTTTAATATGACTTACAACAAGCGAAATAATTCCTGTGATTCTTCAGCAATTTAAAAAGAGATATCCGACATTTTGGAGTACACTAGGGACACTAGGAGGGTGACAAGGCCGAGAATGGAATGAAAAATTGGAATGTAAAATTTTTACCGTAACTTATTCACTTGTCCTTACCGTAGCGTGAACTGCTTTGCTTAGGAAAGTAGCAAGAACCAAAAAGCAGACCGTAATAGTAATTCCTTTGATCGCCATGCTAAAAGAGTGGGAAAAAAAAGCATAATAATGCACAGCCGGCGACCGAAAACAAGAATTGTGATATCTTAAGAAAATAGTTCAAGAGAAGATGACACATGTAACAAATTTTCGTTTGAAGATGCGAAGGACTTTCAAGTGGGCAGGACTTGCATTTCCACTCAAAACTGTATGGAAGTGCTCCCGGGGAGCAAATAGTTAGCAGGCAATAATAAAATCAATAAATTACAATAGGAAATGAGGAGGCCCGGTTGAAAACAAGAGATCCGGTACGTTAACTGTAGTGTAAGGCAATTAAAATTCGAAATTACTATTGCTGAGACATCAAACCATAAAATTCTTCGTTCCATTTTTCTGAAGGAGTTTGGAACATTCCGCGACGTTCAAAAAAATAAAGATTTCAGCGTTCCTTTTTCTACTAAACTTGTGAGGCTAAGTCGAGGAAATTAAATAGTATTTCTTGACAATGACGACTTAATGTGCACGTAGTTGCAGTACTGGATTAAAATAACGTGGGAATTTCACATCGCCTAGTCTGAACCCATAGAAACAATATCGAAAAGGTTCCTGTGTTTGTGGAAAAAAATAATGGTCAGCGCTATTAAGAAAAAGGTGAACTGACGTGCTCTTACTGTTGTGACCAATGTTGTATAGTTCACTCATTTAAGACTTAATCCGTTCAGCTGTTAGCTTCACAGTCGTAATTTAAGAACATTTAAGTGTAGAGTTATTATAACAAGCAAATACGACGATAACTCTTAAAAAATAGTTACCTTGCTGATGATAACTTTGCCACCTAATTCAAGGGGAAAAGCTGAACGAGCGTTAATCCAGTGAAAACTGAATAAAACAACAACCTGCAGCAGTGAAAACTGGAGTTGAATCCTATATGAGCCGATAGCAGTTATGAAATATATTGTCGTTAACTTGAGATGGTTGTTGGCACAGCTGGCGACAAAATAATTACACAGAAACTACATGGAAATGAATCACTGGCTTTCGCACGAATAACACAAAGGTGAAAATTTGTGGTGCCACCTTATAACGTATTTTTCACTATTTTCTCTTTCAAAAAGGCCATTCTCTTGCTTCAGTTCAATTGTAGCCGCTCTCGATTAATAAATAATTTATTACGTCCTCAAAAATCACTTGACATTTTTCAGTCGTTGCGTTATTAAAGCCATTAGTTTTATCCAATCACATAAAAGTCGATCTCCGATGCCATGGTAAATGATGTTTGCACTAATCACAATTGTTTTCATTGCTGCCTTGAAATTGTTTTTGACGCCATTTGTGTTTTCCTAGGTGGATAAATATTATTAAATAATTATACGGAGAGCTAATGAGGTATCTCACACTGAAGACAAATTAAAGTGAACCTTTAATCGCATGACAGTTTTTCATACTTCCTTTTCGTGATTTGATTCGTTTTGTCAATTTTTTTCGCTCCATTTTATATTTGGCTTTTCGAGCGAAAAATGAAACACTGCCCGCAATTCAATGACATTTTCTGCGCCATTTCTATTTTGAATAAACAGATGAATGAGTAAAGGAGAGCAAATGAGGTAGTTCTTACATGTACACTGCAGGTCATGCAATCTATGTTTCACTGCACGTTGTTCTGTTTCCGTATATCGATATCAGCCACTCGCTTAATTATGAATAAGCAGCAGAGGTCCGTAAGTATCACATGGCATTACATCAAAACTCAGTGAGTCATTCAAACCCATCGAATGCGAGGAAGCTGGCACTAATCCAAAAATGAAGACACAGTAGTTTATGTTTCTGTTTCGCTTTTATTTCATTGATTACCTATAAAGTATCATCACTCTTAATTAGATATCTTGTATCTTAGCCCATTTATGGATTTATTACACCCATTTTGAAATCACTGATGATCCTTGCAATCTGATTGGCTCTCAACAGTGCAATTTATTCCCAAATTGCACCATTTTTTACTCTAAATCGCATCCTTTCTGTAACTCATCAAAATGAAAGTGAAATAATAATAAACTTATAAAATTTCATGGATAAACAAATATTAATATTGACAAAAAGCTGTGTGATTTCAAAATGGGTGTAACAAAGTGGTAATTGAACTTCGTGTCATGCAATTTTGGTCTGAAATCATACTTGTTATTTCAAATCAAACTCGCGCTGTGCGCTCGTTCGATTTTGAAATCACGCGTATGATTTCAGACCAAATTGCACTCCACTCAGTTCAATTACCATTATTAACCATTGCTTCCTGGGCGAAACTAAGATCTTAGAGTTTCAGGAGCGGGTCTTCTCGATTACTCACAGCCAACGTATTCTGCAAGAGAGAGAGAACGGAACATCAGATATAGCTTCTCTCTGCTGCCGAATTTCCTCAATTATTTAAGAAAGCAGCGAGTGTCGATTAAACGTCGTATATGTATTCATTTGCTTCGCATTTTACCGATCTGTTCTTCCTTGTCAAAAGGGTATCACTGGAATGGATACTCCAAAATAAAGTGAGACATTTCGAGATGCATATCTCAAAACTATCGTGGAACAATGGCAATAGCCGGCAACCTCAGTGCTAACCCGAAACAACACTCTGTTTCAAAGCAGAGAAAAACTGCTTGGTTAGACACTGATCTCTAGTGATTAGGCCTAAGCGCTGACTTGAAATAGTTAGCTTTCATATATTGTTATTGTGACACCATATAAATTCGTTTAAACTTGCCTCCCTCGTCAGCAACCAGTCGTTGGTGTAGTGGATATGGATATAATTGTGACGTATATAACCTGGGTTTGACCCTTTGTAAGTAATATATCAAAAACTCGTGCTTCGTGTTTCATCAGGGGTTCCAAAACACCGAGAAACAGATGAAAGCACGACGCCGAAGGCGGAGCGAGTGCTGTTATTGTTTCGAGGTGTTTGGAACCCCTGATGAAACACGAAGCACGAGTTTTTGATACGGCTTCTCAAACGTGCATAAAAATACAATGGGATATAGAAAATATATTATCTGTATAATTAGCACCGATTGTTTTAACGAGAAATAGCGAAAACATTCTTTCGCACTTTTCACAACTCTTTGCGCGCATACATTTTGTGGGAGTTGTTTGCTTCGCGCCAGTAGTACAGTCATCCACTGACACATGATGGCGGAGATCACGGACGGAGCGAGTCGTTTTCCCCCGCCTAAAACCCTCCGAGGCCGTGCCAGCTTCTACAAAGTACAAAGTACCATGGCAGCTGGAAAGAGAGACGCAAGTACCGATTTTGGATCCTGACCGGCGATCTAGTCAAAGGATTATGACTTAAAGGGGGTGAATTCTGTAAGCTGTGAAATATAGGAAATGGATACTGTATCTCGTAACTACTAGTTCGCGAAGTTTGTCGTAGAAGTAGCTATAAAGAGTTAGGGGAAAGTTCTCCACCCAGTACTTTTTTACGCGATAGCATGAGTTCTGAAGCGTCGGTTTAAAGATAAAAATGTTGCCAAAACATTGAATCCACTTTGATACTTAGGGTAAAAGAGATGAGGAGATTTGGAGATACAAAATGGCATGAAAGAAGGTCGGAAGGTCTAGAACTGTAATTTTCACGTTACTTTAAAAGACGCCAGTTAATAATTGCCTGCATTGTAATTTTGAGGTTGCTAATTAAAATTCAAGTGCCTTGATCAGTGTCTTGATCAATTTTTGAAGTACTCCGACGTGTCTTGATCTGTACTTTCATTGGGTATGCACCTGACCAAAATGGGACTCTCCGATTGGCTAATACTCTTATGAATAATTAATGAGTTTGAGAAGCCCTTTTCAAACACTTTTTTAACTTAGTGAAAATTTACTAAGATCGTCTGGCACTCTATATACACAAACTAAGTGTGTGACCTGACTTTGGAGTATCCATTCTAGTCACGACAGTTGCTTCATTCGGTTCCAGTTGACTCGGTTCAACCAGGCGGAGTAACACAATGAATCGTGATTTGGTCAATCTTGTACCCAGAGTCCTGGGGCTCTTTGGTTAGCGGGTGGACGCCCGGAGAGACTCTGGGATAATGGACTCCATTTTCCCAGAAAATCTGAGGTTAAATTTCCGGTCTTAGTGCCCATGCTTGGGGAGACTTAACGAACTTTCTATTTACGAGCAGTGTCAGAATGAATTTGAAAATGTTGAGCGGTCATATTCCACAGGTCACAGGTACAGTTCACTGTTTTATTGTTCGGTAACTGAAGCCAAACGACAGCTTGTCCTCAATCTAAAAGAAGATTTGGATAGTGATTAGGGCTAGGAGACACTTTTGGGCTTCTTTATTTATCCGTAGCATGGTGACCTGTATGTTGACCTGTCGAATGTGGCCTGTACTTCAGACCCGCCGTTGAAATTTGAGTTGTGTTTATTGCACGTATCGTTAGTTTATATGACACAGTTTTGATGACGCTTCGTGAAGCGAGTAGTGTTGATTTGAAATATTCAGTTTGTAATTTTGGAGTTACTGAAGCGAAATGTATTACAATAAAGTTCATTGGTTGAGTTCAAATCACCATGTAGTTATTGGTTGCTTATGCGGCCAAAAATGTAGTCTTTTTATACAGGATAAAGAGACAGTAGTCGTGTGTAAAACCCTTGTTTCGGCTCATGGATGAAAGAACGAGGTATATTGGTATTGCAAACCGAGCTCGAGGAAGTCGGTTCCTGGGTTTCCGGTTTGGTTGACCATTGACATACAGGCGATCAATCAAAAAATTCTTTAATTCCATTATCCCAGAGTCTCTCCGGGCGTCCACCCGCTGAGCAAAGAGCCCGAGGACTCTGGGTACGAGATTGTGATTTGGTCGATCGAGCGCTTTTTCCCGCGTTTGGCGCTGGTAATATTTTATATTTTATACTCTAATTCGTTCATTATGCTGCTTGCGTTTCTTGTAATTTGCGACTAGATGAGGTGCGAATTCTTTCCACTTTCACCGGATAAGCCGCCGAAAGAAAAAATTAAATGACCTCCGACTGGCATCGAAGCCGAGAGCCAGGAGGGTTTTGAATTGAATCGGGGGAGGTTTTGAACCCAGCAGTTCATTAGCCCCGTCTGGGTCAACTGATTTCAGTAAGAAATGGTTTCAATAACATTGAAAAACGCAACATACACTTACGTTTTTCGGACTTTACATCGACAAAGCCAATAGGCAGTGTACATCATGAGTTAAGTTAACATTAGTTAAGAAGAGAAATTATGGACTATTTTAGTAGTGAAGCTTAAAAATTCTTGGTCTACTAACAAGCCATTCGTTTTCACCTGGCATATCATAAAATTGTTCAATGCTTGTATTTCTTGATGATAATGTTGATAATCGCAAGGTATGCATGCCCCCGAGGAGGGGTGGGGGGAAGGGGGGGGGGTGGGTACTTGGGTAAATTTTTGCTGGGTATGTGCCGCTGGCCTCTCAGAACCCCTAGCCCATTATAGTCTACTCTGTGGCCAAATATAGACCCCATTTTAGTCACTTTTGGGCAAATGTTTTTTCGTGATCCCAACTTAGTCACATTTGTTTATGCATCTACCTTGTTAAGCCTTTTAAGTGGGTCATCCTAAAATGAATTGATACATTTGTTAAACTAAATGTAGGACACTTTTCATTATTTAGAGTTGATTTGATTTAGTCTCCCCAATTAGTTGAGGAGTGCTCGGCTAAATAGATTTGATAAAGTGATGATGATGATGATGATGATTATTATTATTATTATTATTATTATGAAAGGTGTTCGTCATCGTGGTTTCAAATGATAGCTGAGTTAATCTTTTGTCTCACGATTGAGTCACAAAGATTTGGTTCGCGACGTTTCGACCGCTATACTGCTGGTCTTCTGCTGGTCGTTAACTTGAGATGGTTGTTGGCACAGCTGGCGACAAAATACACAGAAAACGAGTAACATGGAAATGAATCACTGGTTTTTGCAGGAATAGAAAGTGAAAATTTGTGGTGCCACCTTATCACGTATTTATCACTATTTTCTGTTTTAAAATGGCAAGTCTCATCAGTTCAGTTGTAGACGCTCTCGATTAATAACTAATTTGTTGCGTCCTCAAAAATCACTTGCAATTGACATTTTTTCAGTCGTTGTGTTATTAAAGCCATCAGTTTTATCCAATCATATAAAAGTCGATATCCGATGCCATGGTAAATGATGTTTGCACTAGTATTCTTCTCATCAGTTCAATTGTAGCCGCTCTCGATTAATAACTAATTTATTGCGTCCTCACAAATCACTTAACATTTTTTCAGTCGTTGTGTTATTAAAGCCAGAAGTTTTATCCAATCACAAAAAAGTCGATCTCCGATGCCATGGTAAATGATACATGTTTGAACTTATCACAATTATTCTTATTACTACCTTGAAATTGTTTTTGATGCCATTTATGTTTTCCTAGGTGAATAAATATTATTAAATAATTATATGGAGAGCTAATGAGGTATCTCTCAAACTGAAGACAAAGTCAAGTGAACCTTTCTTAATCGCTCGTTTTACAGCTTAAATTTAATGTAACAGGTCGTCCTTTTCGTTTTTAGCCTCTCGATATATAAATACGTTATTTGTTCGCAATGATCGCATGACAGTTTTTCATGCGTCCTTTTCGTGATTTGTTTCGTTTTTTCAATTTTTTTCGTTCCATTTTGTCTTTGGCTTTTCGAGTGAAAAATAAAGCTGCCAATTCAATGACATTCTCTGCGCCATTTCTATTTTGAATAAACAGGTGAATGAGGAAAGGAGAGCAATTGAGGTAGTTCTTACATGTAAACTGAAGATCATGCAATCTATGTTTCACTGCAGGTTGTTCTATTTCCTTATATCGATATCAGCCACTCGGTTAATTATGAATAAGCTACAGAGGTCCGTAAGTATCGCATGGCATTACGTCAAAACTCGGTGAGTCATGCAAACCCATCGAATGCGTGCAAACTGGCACTAATCCAAAGAAGATACAGTAGTTTATGTTTGTGTTTCGCTTTTCTTTCATTGATCACCTATAATTTATCATCCACTTGATAAGCTATTTTGTATCTTAGCCCATTTATCATGTTTATGAAATTAACAATAGACCATACTCGTGTTCTCGGTAATGAACTGAACCTAGCATGAAGTGGAGGCTCATGCGAGGGAATCTCCTCATTAGCCTCGACTTCATGCTAGATCCAGTTCATTACCAGGAATGCGAATATTGTCTGTTGCTTCCTGGGCGAGATTAAGATCTTAGAATCTAGTTTGAGGAGCGAGTCTTCATGACTTCAAACAGCCGGCGAAGTCTGCAGAAAAAAGAAAGCATCAGATAAGATTTCTCTCTATTTTAGAATTTGCTCAATTATATAAGAAAGCAGAAATTGTCGATAATGAATTGCGGAGAGCTTTCGATCGAGTGTCGATTAAATTTCGTATTCGTATTCATTTGCTTTGCATGATCCATTCTTCTACCAGGATAAAAGTAGCTTCACTCGGTTCCAGTTCACTCGGTTCAACCAGGCGGAGTAGCACAACCAATCGTGGTTTGGACGAGCTCGTTTTCCCGCGCTTGGCGCTGGTAACAATTCTCTTTTTCGAATTCTGATTGGTTCATTATGCTGCTTGCGTTTCTTGTGATTTGCGACTAGCTGAGGTGCGAATTCCTTCCTGACCACTTTTAACTGATTGCAGGATGGCGTTGGAGAGAGCCAGGAGTGGTTTGAATTGAATCACGGGAGGTTTCGAACAGAATTAGCGTTTAAACGAAATTTTTGTTGTAACCTCGCCTGGGTCAATCGAATTATGTGAGGAATGCTGAAAACTGCGCAAACATGCACTTACCGTAAAAGCTGTATTAAGCCCGGGGGGGGTGCTTATTTAATTTCAGGTCTCATTAACGGGGGGGGCTTATTATAGAGGGGGCTTAATAGAGAGGGGGGGGGGCTTATTTCCAATCTTAAACACCCTGTTTTCGCCTTAAAACAGTTATGTATAAAACTCAAAGAACTACAGTGAAATTTTATTATCGAATAAAGAGCAGCAAACAATATTACGTGTTTAAGTGTATAATTGTATAAAAACAAACCTATTGGGCCAGATCAAGTTGATTTTGCAGGCGGGAATAGGGGTGACTAATTACAAAATCTCATGTCCCAAAATGGAGAGGGGGCTTATTAGAGAGGGGGCTTATTAGAGAGGGGGGCTTATTAGAGAGGGGGGACTTATTACAAAAAACTACTTCCAAACGTGGGGCTTAATAGAGAGGGTGGGGTTAATAGAGAAGGGGGGCTTAATAGAGAGGGTGGGGTTAATAGAGAGGGTGGGGTTAATAGAGAGGGTGGGGTTAATAGAGAAGGGGGCTTAATAGAGAGGGTGGGGTTAATAGAGAGGGTGGGGTTAATAGAGAGGGTGGGGTTAATAGAGAGGGTGGGGTTAATAGAGAGGGTGGGGTTAATAGAGAAGGGGGGCTTAATAGAGAGGGTGGGGTTAATAGAGAGGGTGGGGTTAATAGAGAGGGTGGGGTTAATAGAGAGGGTGGGGTTAATAGAGAGGGTGGGCTTAATAGAGAGGGTGGGGTTAATAGAGAGGGTGGGGTTAATAGAGAGGGTGGGGTTAATAGAGAGGGTGGGGTTAATAGAGAGGGTGGGGTTAATAGAGAGGGTGGGGTTAATAGAGAGGGTGGGGTTAATAGAGAGGGTGGGGTTAATAGAGAGGGTGGGGTTAATAGAGAGGGTGGGGTTAATAGAGAGGGTGGGCTTAATAGAGAGGGTGGGGTTAATAGAGAGGGTGGGGTTAATAGAGAGGGTGGGCTTAATAGAGAGGGTGGGGTTAATAGAGAGGGTGGGGTTAATAGAGAGGGTGGGCTTAATAGAGAGGGTGGGGTTAATAGAGAGGGTGGGGTTAATAGAGAGGGTGGGCTTAATAGAGAGGGTGGGGTTAATAGAGAGGGTGGGGTTAATAGAGAGGTGGGGTTAATAGAGAAGGGGGGCTTAATAGAGAGGGTGGGGTTAATAGAGAAGGGGGCTTAATAGAGCTTTTACGGTAATGCGTTTTCCGAACTTTGGATCAACAAAGCCATAGCCATTGCACATCGATTCATGAGTTATGAACACTACCTAACCAATCAAATGAAGAATCAGTGATCCTCGCAGTTGTGAACGCAATTTATGCAATTGCGAAAAGAAGCCTGAAAAATAATTTTTTCAGGTTGTTTTTCGCAATTGCATAAATTGCGTTCAAAACTGCGAGGATCACTGATTCTCCAATTTGATTGATTAAGTAGTGTTCAAAACTCATGAATCCATGTACAATGGCTATAGCTTTGTCGATCTTTTTTTTTACGTCATTAGGTGTGTTGAAACTCCGTGAGTCATGCAAACCCCATCGAATGCGTGGAAACTGGCACTAATCCAAAGAAGAAGATAAAGTAGTAAAGTAGTAACTATTGACAAGTTTTCAGTCGTTGCGTTATTAAAGCCATTAGTTTTATCCAATCACATAAAAGTCGATCTCCGATGCCATGGTAAAACCTGTTTGAACTTATCACAATTATTCTCATTACGGCCTTGAAATTGTTTTTGACGCCATTTATGTTTTCCTAGGTGAATAAATATCATTAAATAATTATATGGAGAGCTAATGAGGTATCTCTCACACTGAAGACAAATGAAAGTGAACCTTTCTTAATCACTGGTTTTGCAGCTTGTAACACGTCGTCCTATTCCATCGAGTTTAGCCTCTTGGTTAATAAATATGTTATTCGTGATTCGATTCATTTTGTCAATTGTTTTCGTTCCATTTTGTCTTTGGCTTTTCGAGTGAAAAATAAAACACTGCCCGCAATTCAATGACATTTTCTGCGCCATTTCTATTTTGAATAAACAGATGAATGAGGAAAGGAGAGCAATTGAGGTACTTCTGGGTCCTTGTACACTGAAGATCATGCAATCTATGTTTCACTGCACGTTGTTTTGTTTCCTTACATCGATATCAGCCACTCGGTTAATTATGAATAAGTAGCAGAGGTCCGTAAGTATTACATGGCATTACATCAAAACTCGGTGAGTCATGCAAACCCATCGAATGCGAGGAAACTGGCACTACTACAAACAAGAAGCTTGAAAGGCAACAAGTTTAGGGTTCGGCTGTGTTCTTTTCTTTTTTTTTTCTTCTTCTTCTTTTTTTTTTTGACTCTTCGAGTCGCGATTTTCCAAGCGCACGTGTCCAACACGCACCACTGCACAGAAGGGTTTAACAGAAGCTCGGTCGTCTTCACGTGTGGCGCACGTGACTTGAGTGCCTTTTCGTGCAGCTTAAAAAAGTGATAGCCCGTGCAAAACTGCACGGAGGCTCAGAAAATGTTTTCAAAGCAATCCTTCGGTTCTTTTTCATCTATCCTGCAAGAGATGCTTCGATGATTTCGGCGGTTTGTCTATCCATATCTCGAATCCTAAACCGCTCGATAAGTGTTTTCTTTCTCAAACGCTCAGCAGAAATTAAATCCATTGTAAACAATGCCGGATTAAATATTTTGCAATAAATAAACTATTTTCTTCTTATTAGCTATGCCAAGTGAGAGGGTCTGGATGGGGTTAACTGACAAATGGCCAAAAAAAACAACTGACAGCCGACAAATAGCCGAAAATTTAACTGACAACTGACATTTAAAGTCGGTTTTACTGAAAACTGACAAAAGGCTTTTGGCATTGATATTGGTTTGAAATTCATTGTTGATAGCCTTTTTTGGTTAAAAAATATTGCGTTAATCTTTTTTTCCTTTAGTATTCATTCGTTTAGGATCGTTTTTAGCTCGGAACTATCACGCTGAGTTTCTAATAATAACCATGTAAAATTTGAGACGTTTGACCCTAAGATATCTGTAAACGTGTTCTTCAATATATCGGATTTGTTCACATTCAAAACGATGATTTTCGGCACGGTTTTTGCGTCAGAGCGATGCTGGGCCGCTGCGGTCAGGATTTTGAAATGGGGGGTGAATTTTCTCCACCTCGATCAGAGAAATCAGAGAAATCAAATATTATTTCAATATTTGAGGGATAAGAAAAAAAAAAAAGAAAGAAAGAAAGAAGGGGGCTCAGAAAAAAAAAAAAAGGGGGGGGGGTGAAAATTCACCCATTTCACCTCCCCTGGATCCGCGCCTGGAATCGTCACATATCGGATAGGTTTTCGTAACACTTTCTGGAGTGGTGTGAACAAAGAATCGAGCCGAAACGGAAATCGACAACGAGGAGCGAGGATTCGATTCTAGTGGAAAGATGGCGGCAGTTTTGGGCCTCTTCCGATCACCAGGCCGGAGTATTTTTCACAACGGCATAAAATGCTATCCAGCATAGTGTAGACATAGCCTTAGAGAGAGAGGCGGAAGATGAGTTGAGATCTCAACATGCGTGAGACAAGTCATGGAGTTCCTTGAAAGAAATAGGTTTTCGAATTGTGGGAGAACAAAAGAACAGAGTCGAGGTCAGTCAGGGGAATAATTTGCATTTTCTTTTGTCAAAAAAAAAAAAAAGGAAAATGCAAATTATTCCCCTAAACCTCGACTCTGTTCTTTTGTTCTCCCACAATTCGAAACTAGCCTATTGAGATGCTTGTTATGTATCATTATGAAAGAGGAGAAATCAAAGAAATTTAAGAAAATAAGGGTTCTGCATTTAATTATATGTATTTTTTTTTCTAAAAATGAGCCAATCAGGAATGTTTTCAGGTCTTCAATCGATTATTAACAGCCACTTAACTGATAACTGACAAATGCCTCAAAATTTAACTGACAACTGACAAATGGACGAGATTTTAACTGACAACTGACATTTGCATCCCCCGTAAATGTAGCATATTGCCGCAAACATATCGAATGAGTGGAAACTGGCACTAATCCCATGAAGCTGTGCGAGCGTGAAGTATCAAGAAGACAAGATGGCGGAATACAAGGGAGCTGCTAAGGAAGGCGCTCGGGCAATGGCCCTGATGAAAAAACGCGAGAAAATGAAAGCTGATATAGAAGCTGCCAAAAATAAGATATCTGAGGTCAGTTTTAATTTGTTGTTGGAGGGTTGTTCTCTGTTAACAATCGGTGTCCCAAGTACTTCTAAGATTGAAATACGGTGTAGTAAACTTTTTTCTTTCGAATACCGCGGCAAACAGCGATGCAATTACTGTTTTACTGTTATTCAATTTTATGCCTTTGTGGGAATGGCAATATCAACTGTGGTATCGTTATGAAGACAAGTTAATTGATGATATTTTTTTTAGATTAATTTACTATCGAGTGTATTAAAGAAACTTAAAGTGGTACTACGATCAGAAAATCACTTGTGTTTTTTCTTCAAATTTCGAAAGTGTGTTTGCTTAACAACCGACTCGCGAAATTTCAAGCTTTAATTTGGAGAAATCAGTTTTTTATTTTGACTGAAATGTTTCTATTTAGTGATCCGCCATTACTAACTTCAAAATCTTGAGAGAACTGGATCGAGGACATAATGACGTAGAAAGCTCACAAGAGTAAGAATGCAGTGTGTGTAAACATGGCTGATTTAGTATGCAGCACGGGAATTTTGAGCTTTCAGACTCTCAAACTCTTGTTTTGCATACTTAATAAGCTGCATTCACACACTGCAATTTTAAACCAGTGAGCACATGATGTCATTTTATCTTGGATCCAGCTCTCCGAGGCCTAATCGGCCAGTTACGAACGTGAGTAATGGTGGACCATTAAATTAAAAAGTTGCACTGAAAGTAAACAGTCTTCTGCTTGAAATTAAAGCTTGAAATTTCGTGAGTTGGGTGTTAAGCAAGCACACTTTCGAAATTTGAAGAAAAAAGACAAGTGATTTTCTGATCATAGTACCACTTTAAGCTTATATTATTTCTCAATTTATTGTTAAGTTGCTGCATGGGGAAAATGCTCGTTATTTTGTGTTGTTGATCCTGTCAAATTCCCTTTGTCTTTTGTTTCGTTTAGAAACACAAAATTGCTGACATCAGCAGTAAGTTTTCATCTCATTATGATGTCGTGGAGCAGCAACTCAAATCAAGTACTATTGGTATGTCAGACTCAATAATTATACTGGTAACAATTTACATGCTGCTTTAGCAGTCAATCATTGATAATTGAAGGGCTGGGGGCATAAACTGCCTATGTGTAGTTTCAGGTGTTTTTTTTGCATACGTTATTTCTCGAAAACGAAAAAGAAATCGGTGAAAAAAAATACGGGACAATGTTTTTAAATCAAAGTGCAGTTCACATGCAAAAATTTGGACAAATCCAAGCGAACTAAAAAAACGGCCAAAAATTACACATAGGCAGTTTGTGCTCTCAGCCCTTCATATGTCTGCCTTATTAACATGCATGAAGCAATGCCCAAGGGTATTCTTTATTTGAAAACTTAACGCCAAATGCTCGTAACTGAAGGGTAAAACTGAAACTGGACATGAAATGATTGACAGGTAGAAAGGATTGTTCCATAGTGTGACGTAGACTAAAAGTTTTGGCGGTTAAAACATTGGTACTTACGCAACGTGTCTGCCGAAGCTCCCGACTCGATCCGCGCTAGTTTGTTTGGTTTAATCGAATTATGTCAATTTGCCTGTTTGCTCAGTGATCGAAGGACATCATGAAGTCTTTAGATCCACAAGTCTAACACGGCTGAAAGAAGCCAGTCGTGTTTTCTCTGCTTGCCAAACCATGAAGAGAGAGATGAATTTGACTCTCCGGTTTGGGAGTAGAGATTAAGAGCCGGGCAGAAAAAAAACTCTGAAAACATCTCTCGTCTCAAAAGCGGCTCGGTTTTGCTAGTCTTGGTCCATTTCTGAAAGGTTACCGTGCTAGAATTTCCGAAAAGGAGAGGTGTTTTTGGAGTTTTAGGGCAAAGAAGTCAGTGATGTTTGCAGAGTGTCTTTCGCTCGCGGAGGGCATAAGATTCCCACAATTCATTGCGGCCAAAGTGGGCGCTGTCTTGCGGGCCATCGAAGCCGTGAAACAGTTCGTCAAAATTCGGAAACATTACAGAGAATTCATCCGAGAGAGGGAAGTCAGCATGACGAGAAGTCCGTCCGTTTTCGATGACTATCTTGAAAACAATCCAGGGAAAAGTTGCATGGGCGCACGTGGAAAATATTACTCGTGGTCGGTCGTCGAGTTGTTATGTAAACACAGCGAGACATGTTGCCGAATTTCAACATGTAAATAAGTTTCGCGTCGATCAACTCGGTTATTTTGATTTTATGGAGGCTTGTAAACATCAGCAAAACGTATTTTCAAGCGAGATAAACACCAGCAAAAACGTATTTGCACGCGAGACATTTTAACAAGTCATTGTGTTACGCATCAGACGATACGGATTAAATTTCACATCTTATGCAAATATTTATGTCTTGAAGCCAACAAAACTAGTTAAGTATTTTGTTCCAGTTTTTTCACTGTCGTCATTTACGTTGATTTGTGATACGAATTTCATTCCACTGGTTCCATTTGACGACGAAAATGAACCCTTCAAAATCATTTCAATAATGACCAAAGCACGCGAAGCGCCAGTCAAATCTCTGTTTCGAAGCGGAAACCGACGGGAAACAGCTTACTCTTTTAACTCTTAATTTTGCCCTTGAACATCGTTAACTCAAATTTTCGGTGTTGCTCACAAACAGAAGTTGTTGGTAGTGGCCAAAAGCTATCTTCAAATAAAAACAGCCTTCTTTAATATTTTATTCCATTTCTCAGCCGACAGCCAACTTTTTAAGCACTGAGTTAGAATCAAATCCGATCCTGCTGTAAGCCATTTTCAACCAAAACACCCTCTTCAACACTAACCCTAACCCTAACCCTAGCTCTAACCCTAACCCTAACTCTAACCTAGCCCTAATTTTAACCCTAACTCTAAACTTAACAATAACCCTAAATCTGTAGAGTGCTGTTTTCAAGTCGGACAAAATCTACGGGCGCTGGCTTAAGGTTAACCAAGGTTGCTGTGTGCTGTTTTTAAGTCAACCCAGAATGTTGCGCACTGTTTTCCAGCTAAGGAAGCTTCTTGAGCACTATCAGTAAGCAAAACACTGGTAATAAGTGCTGCATTTAAAAAAGTCGACCATTTCCAAGTCGGATGGGCATCTTTTGGGCTGTTTATGAGTCAAAAAGGCACATTGCGCATAAAGAATACCCTTGGGCATTGCTTCATGCATGTTAATAAGGCAGACATATGAAGGGCTGGGGGCATAAACTGCCAATGTGTAGTTTTAGGTGTGTTTTTTTGCAAACATTATTTCTCGAAAACGAAAAAGAAATCGGTGAAAAAAAAATATGGGACAATGTTTTTGAATCAAAATGCAGTTCACATGCAAAAATTTGGACAAATCCAAGCGAACTTAAAAATCGGCCGAAAATTACACATAGGCAGTTTATGCTCTCAGCCCTTCAATTGATATCAGTCAGTCAATCAATTGATATTAATAACCATTAGTTATTGATAATCAATTGAAATAAATAATTATCAATACAAGCTTGATCATTAAGTGTTCATAGATCAATAATTAATTTTGGTTGCAACCAAATGCTGTGTTCTTTTACTTTTGGCTTCCATATCGAAGATTTAGTAGACATATACTACATGAATATTTGGCCTTCTGTTATTAATTTTGTGTCATGCCGTGATCATAGACAAATCTTAATGCTCCTATATCCTATGGCTTGCATTGGTTGCATCATGGTTATTTTATTGCCACTTGATTTGGCATTCAGTGTTTTTGTTATCAGTGACTAACTACCTGTCATGATTAAAAAAAAAAAACCTTCAGCTGATTATTGGTTTAGCTATTGGTTCAGCATCCTGTTGGCCCTAAAATTTAATTAAAGAATAGTTGTTTGTAATGGTAGTTTAGAGAGTGACTGGCCTGTGGCATGTCCTTCAGTTTAGGGGGGCTCAAGGTGTCAAGTAAACATTGGTACATTATAGCAATTTTATTTTGTTTTTAAGGGCTGGTGACCTTGGATGAAATGAAAGCCAAGCGTGATGTTTTGGTCCGAGAGCACGAGAAGCAGCTGGCTGCACAGCTAAAATCTGATGATTCAGAGGGGTAAGGAGCCTCCTATGTAGACATCTTGGGGCTCATCACGTGTTCCTCCCCCATGAACATCTGTTCAACTGAACTCCCACTTCCGTTTGCGGGCGGTTAACCTTTGTTTTGAAGAAACCAATCAGTGTCCGTCTATTGTATAAAAGATAGCCCAATAACGAGATGTGTAAGAATGGAAATTGACACCCACAGAGTTATTTCCATCAGACAATTCACATGCGTCATCTGGGGAAACAATCCCAGGGTCAAAGTCTTGTTTTCCATGAATTAGACGACGAGCTATGATTGGCTAACTGCCGACGAACGGAAGTGGCAGTTCAGTTGGGTAGACATTCATGGGGGAGGAATGCATGATGAGCACAAAGACATCTGTGAAGGAGGCTAATGGGCTAGTTGTAATGCTATTTAATAGACAAAAAATATATGTTATATGGGGTGCAAAAAGAGTATCAGAAGTAAAAAGAAAAAGAAAAGCATTGTGTTTAGTTTTTTCCTATTTCCTTTGAATTGCTTTCATTTCTAGCAGATGATCTAAGACAGTCTGTTCAGATAATTACCTACATGTAAGTAGCACCATTTTTTTTCTGGAGTTTTGTCACATCTGGCTTAGAAAGCAAAAATCGAGTTAACTTGAAAGTCAACATTAAGGTCAGTTATGCACTCAGCCCTTCAAATGTAAACAGAAACGTTTGTGATTGTAAGCTCCTCTTGAGAGAGCTGTAACTACATTAAGATGGGTTGGTGCCCTAATAATGGTTATGTTTTGTTAATCAATCCTGCAAAGAGAGTCCAAGAAAAAGAAGCAAAAGAAAGCCAAACTGAAAGCTTCCTCTGCATTGTCATTCAATCTTGATGAAGAAGAGGATACTGAGGACTCTGAACCAGGTAATTTAAAGCCAGTTCTTTACTTGGCCTTGGCTCCTCTTGCTCATGTATACAACTGTGGGCCATTCTGTGGCAGACTCTGGCTAGAGGAGCAGAGATGGTGTAGTGGTGAGAGCACTCACCTCTCACCAGTGTGACCCGGGTTTGATTCCCAGACTCGGCGTCATATGTGGGTTGAGTTTGATGTTGGTTCTCTACTCTGCTCAGAGAGGTTTTTCTTCGGGTACTCCGGTTTTCCCCTCTCCTCAAAAACCAACATTCCAAATTCCAATTAGATCCTGAATTTCGAGGGCCACAAGTGTTTAAGTCATAGACTACTAAGTGTCACCCTCTTTAACAAAGTTGATTTGAGTTGATTCGATTTGCATTCTGGTCCGGAGAGACTGGTGTTTCGAAACCTTTTTGTGAAGGAGGGAAGAGGTTAAAAATGTATGAATTTATGTACTGTTTGGCGGCCTATTTCACGAAAGTATAGATACAATGAAGACCCTTACTGTACCTATTAGATCCTACACAATTGATTCATACCACTCAGTGCATTCAGCAAGCTACAGTAGTAATGAAGTTTGATTTTGTTTTATGCATGAACTGATTCTATAAAATATATGGTGCTTACATTTTATAGCAATGCTGGAAAATCGCACGTATTACCAAGTGCTGTCTGATAAATTTTAAAGGTGTTTCCATATTACACCATCCCAAGATCTCTAACAACTTTTTAACAATCCCACCAAGGTGTCTTAGAAGATCTGTAGGTTGATTAGTCAATACTCAGTCTTTTGTGTGTCATTTATTTTTTTACTAATGTTATGAAGACATAATTTATGTTTATATTGTTACTTCTGTCTTTTAACAGTTATTCCATTAAAAAAGAAGAAACTAGGCAAAAATCCTGATGTGGACACATCATTTTTGCCTGACAGAGAAAGAGAGGTAATTGAGATGAGTGAAGAGTAGCCTGGGAAGCAGCAAAGGAATGTTTTGATCATTCTTCTATAGGTGTCAACAAATAAATGAACCCCAAAACGTCTCAAATTGAAGACATGAAAAATTGATGCTTTGTAGCACTCTTTTGTCTTGAATATCACAGCTACATAAATTATATACAAATATCACGAGCTCACTCAAAAATCAGACCCCAAATACAGCATAATAAACAGTACCATAGAAAAGTATTGCTCAGTGGCTTTCATTTGAATTGTCACACTTCATGATTTCATCCACAGACTCAAAAGTTAGAACTACCTTGTACAGCACAATAAACAGAACCACAGGAAAGTCCTGCTAAGTAGCTTTCATTTGAATGGCCACTTTCAGACTTCCTCAACAGACTCAAAAGTTAGAATCATCTACAGCTTCATAAACAGCTCTACAAAGTATTGCTCAGTAGCTTTCACTTCGATTACTCTTTGGGATTTCATCCACAGACTCAAAAGTTAGAAGCACCTTGCACATAATAATAATAAATTATACAGTGAAATTAACAGCACAACACCACATATTTTGAGTACTTTTTTTTGCACTCAGGAGTCAGCACTTCACTGAGGTTCATTCTGGAAAAAGCGAGTTTGTCCTATACAATACTTGAGTTCTTAGTTAATGGTTGTCATGGTTTATTTTGAGACAGGAGATCGAAAGGCAAGAAAGAGAAAAGATCAGACAAGAATGGGTTGAAAAACAGGAAAGAATTAAAAGTAAGGGATGCCAAGATTACTATTTGATTGTGTGTTGTCATAACTAGTAACCATGTGTCCTCATCAAGGCCTTTTATTTTTACGAATACAGAGAATTTGACCAGTTTCCTTTCTAATTATGACTGATAAGTAAGATACTCTTTTGCATGTCATCAACAGAAAAAGAGTGCAAAAATATATTGCTAAAATTCCCTGTGACAAGAATATGGTCACATTCATTGAGTTTACAAACTTGTGTCTTGCTAGGTGAAGAAATAGAAATAACGTACAGCTATTGGGATGGATCAGGGCACAGACGAATAGTAAAGGTACAGAGATGTGTGATTCAAAAGGCTTTCTATAAATTAAGAGTACATTAGCATAACTAGGATCCCATGCAGGGCGTAGTGGTGACACTGTTAACCACTCCTAATCACAATGTCATATGTAGAGAGATTAGATAATCTTCCTCAACTCGTTTTTGGTGTCCTGTGGTGGACATCATCCCATCCATGTTGAGTATCTGGTGATGCTGTGACATCCTATTCAGTGGGATTAGTAATAATCCTGGTCACTTCATGCTGGGTATCCTGTGGTGGACATGCCATCCATGTTGAGTATCTGGTGATGCTGTGACATCTTATCCAGTGGAGTAGTAATAATCCTGGTCACTTTGTGCTGGGTACCCTGTGGTGGACATCTTCCCATCCATGTTGAGTATCTGGTGATGCTGTGACATCCTGTCCAGTGGGATTAGTAATAATCCTGGTCACTTCATGCAGGGGATCCTGTGATGGACTAGCATATCATTGATAAGTAATAATCTTTGTCACTGGATGCTGCGTGTCCTGTTATAGAATAGCATTCAATCCATGCCAAGTGTCCTGTGTTGCACTAGCATTCCATGCAGTGGGGATTAGTATTGCCCTTAATTGCTTCATGCTGGGTGTCCTGTGATGCCATAGCATTCCATCCAGTGGGAGTAATACAAATCTGCATCTCTTTATCCTGGGTATCCTGTAATTGGGTAGCATCCAATCAAAAGAGAAATAATGATACCACGGCATCTTAGAGTTGCATTGGGTGGACATGGCCCTTTTTTTGTTCCCCTCTATGGAAAATACTTTAAAGCCCCAAAGCCCAAAAGTATTTTTGTGCCCCACCATGTATCTGTTTACCAGTTCTGGATCTTTCATTTTCTGGTCATTGTTGCTATGTGCTTTAGTTGTGTTGAGATTTTACATTCTGTCCAGTACCTAAATTGCTTACAAACTTTGTCTCAACCTTCCATTTGCCAAATAGTATTATGTGTTTCATTGAATTTTGATCTTCAGATGAAAAAAGGCAACACAATATCACAGTTTCTACAAAAATGCGTTGAGCAGCTTAGGAAAGATTTCACTGAATTTAGGTGAGTTCATACTGTATGTTTTGATTCTGTCAAATTTACTGTATCACATTCTTTGTTGAGCAGAAATCTTAAGTTCCGCTTTGTTTTTATACATTTATGTTTCCCTCAGAGCTATCACCACAGAAAACTTGATGTATGTAAAGGAGGATCTCATAATTCCACAGGTAATTTGCTTTAGTTGTCACTGCATTTGCCTGTAATAATTTACCTTGGAAAGTTTTGTTTGTAATAAACTATTGAACTTCTTTGGGGGATTGTTAAATCAGTCAAGCAAACTTGAGGAATTTCCCTGCAGGGTCAGCGAATCTAGCAAGAGAAAGCCCCCTGGGTGAGGTTTCTCTCAGCAGAAAATCCTCCTGACATCCTTTACAAACTTGTGAATTTCCCCACCCCTAATCTTTGATCGTGAAACAATGCCGAGATTTCCCCTACCATCCATCTCTTTGTATTCTCCTACATATCTCCCTGGTTGGCCAGGGGTCGACCCCACAAAGAAACTAATGACATGTGCATTAGGGCCCCTTTCAGAGTTGGTGTTTTTATTAGGGCAGCAGACTACAGCAGACTACTGGCAGTCCTGTTATTGATAGTTGAAAGATTGAAAAATTTCTGAAATAGCCTTCTGAGCTTACTAAAGTAGGCGGCGACTTGATGAATTTTCTTAATAAATTGAGTGAAAATATGGACAACGTAGGCGGCAGTAAGAGGTAAATTCTGACAAAGTAGGCGGCGATTTTTTTTTGGCCGGTATCCGGCTTCTAATAAAACCCCTGTAGAAGCAAGGAGAAAATGTTCTTCATGCTTAGGATTTTTCATGCGCCTACTTGACTACAAACTTTAGTAGTAGGCATACAAAGATTTTTTGTGATTGTGAAATTGGCTTCATCGTACACATTTCCATGCTAGATTTCCCCTCTAAAGAAATGAGCTAAGAGAAAAAGCCTTTGAACAAACAAGAACCTTGCGCGTATGATCGGAATTTCGCAATGTAGAGAAATTTCTATGAATGTACTTTGGGCTGGAAAATGAGACTTGCTGTTTAACAATCTTTTGTTCCTGTAGTGCCCTACTTTCCTCTTCAAAAACTCAACAGAAAAAAAGAGGAGACAAAAAATGTTCCTTGGTCACAAGTTATTTTCACAGTTTCTTTACTTAATAAGTTACAAATAAGCAATATACCACAAGTTTCTATGGTTTATAGACGGATAAACCACTTGGGATTTTGGAAGAACACTCGAAGAATTCGTAAATCACAAGCCGCATTGCTTTTATATAATAATTCAGAAGTCGCGCGAAATTTCCATGAGTTTACTGACACAATAAACCATAGCTGATTGACCAATCAGAGCACGAGCATAAACCTTTTTTTTCTCGTGTTATAGCATTACACGTTCTATGATTTCATCATTAACAAGGCTCGTGGTAAGAGTGGCCCACTGTTCAGTTTTGATGTCCATGAAGATGTCAGAATGATTTCTGATGCTTCAGTGGAAAAAGATGAGGTTAGTTGATACACTTAAGTATATATAAGAACGTCTAATTTTGGGGCTGAGGCTGAATGTTCTTATTTTGCTTTTTTGCAATTTGAGCCTGAAAACGTTCTTAAGGTTTTCATAAAGTTGTGTTGTGTAGTATTTCAATAAATCAATGCGGACTTGACCAGGAAACCCAAGTATGTAGGACTACATTTTTGTATTTCTTTTACCTTTATATTTATGCTACTCACAAAAAAAAGACTGAAAAGACTGAAAATAAAGACGTTATATATAATATAAATAACTATAATAATATAATAATATATACTGATACTTGATTTTCTTGAAATCAGTTCAAGCCTTCACCAGTAATTCTCGTTTTATTGCTACAGCTCTGTTTCGTATGGTCAAAAAATGACCGCACTCATCAGGGAGAATTATTCGTGAAGTCTTGAACTGATTTAAAGAAAATAGTCACTGCTCCTCTAAGGGTTGAGCGCTCTTTGAAAAATCCATTCATTACAAGCAAAAGGAATATATAGACGGTTGAAAGCGCTTCCTGAGCCAACGAAAGATGCAGAACCAAAAGGATCACTGATGGTTCACAGTCCTGATTCGGCGAATAATAAAAACCATATATTTATATATATATAAGAGTATAGTTGTACCGTCTTGTTGAATGGCTTTTAACTCTTGAAACCCACACCAGGCGAGCCACTGTAAATTTAAAAAAAATTGCTTAAAATTAAGGTTGTAATGATGGCATACACGAACATGCTCAGAAAAAAACTAGTGAGCAGCATGTGACCGACTTTTACTTTCGTCTTAAAATCAACCAACTTCAACAACATTAAATCTTTGTATTATTTTACCGATAACAGAAACAAGTTCGACAGAACAAGTTTGAAATTATGTGTGAAAATCTATTTTGTTAACAAAACTTAACTCACTGTACAAGGGACAAGCCTTGGCAAGGCGTACGGAACGTTAGTCCGGAATACCAAACCGAAATCCGATATGGGGCAAAATGTCGCGTACTGTGGTGAACCGTTACACTTTTCCAGAAAAGGAGTCGAAGGTTGATTCATTATAGCTGACCATCCTTGTTTTTTTTAGAATCGCTTTGATCACAGTGAGCGAATATTCGTGATTGCAAAGTTATTAAAGCTGCTTTATTTTATCTCTCACTTAATACGCACGCTTTTGATTGGTCAATTTTGGGCTCTATCTTGGTGTAAGAACCTGTGAAACTCACGAATGACGTAAAACAAAGAAAAAACACTCTAAACAATGGCGTACAGCAAAACAATACCTCATAAGACAAAGAAAACGTTGTCAGGTTCTTACACCGAGGTAAACCTCAATTTTGCGGGCCGTATTCTACAGTACGGCCAGCTTAACTTCAACTAGTTTTCTTTCCCACCCGCCGGGTTAACCTCAGAGATATAATAAATGTCTTACGAACCTCGTTTTCTCGGTTTGCACTGTAAGTTACGGATCCTCGTTTTTTCTCATTAAAAAAAAAACCTCGGTCCGTATGACGTACAATACGGACCTCGAATTCGGTTAGTAAGAGGTATTTATTGTGCTTTTCTCTGGCAGTCACATGCAGGCAAAGTGGTCCTGCGGACTTGGTATGAAAGGAATAAACACATTTTTCCCGCCAGCCGATGGGAGCCTTACGATCCAGAAAAGAAGTGGGAGAAATACACTGTAAGTACCACGCTACAGGGGTGATTTCCTCTGTAGACAGGACACTTGTGTCATAGCTGGGAATTTGAGTCGGCGACCAACCTCCCCTCCCCCCAGATAAGTAGGAGAGGACCAGGCTGTTTTTAGGAGAGGACCAGGCTGTTTTTAAGACTTCAGTTGAAAGAATAGCCGACCTTGTTTGATTTTAATCATGCAGCTAGACAGTCTTTAAACTAATTGAATTCATCAGGGTCAAATACGTCCTAAAAAGTGAATCGAATTTTTTCTGTCTGATAAGTTTGATGCTATAAAGGGTGTCTATCCTAGGATGGAAGTGGATTACCGATCACCAGGTTTGACTCCAAAAATAGGAAAGTGGAGAGTAGAAAGGTAGGGGAAAAGGTAGAACAGGCAGAGAAGCAGACCAATGACCAAATGCTACAGAATGATGTGAACGTGACCTGTTTTGTGGATTGCTATGCAGATCTCTGATGCGCCTGAGAAGAAATAAGACATGACTCTCCAGGAGACTGTTCATTGTACTTACAGCTGACTGTACTTCATCGCCTTGTACAAGAACTTTTTAACCCTGTTGTAAATAAAAGATTTTTGGTATCCAGTGCCGTATTGCTCTATTTCGTTTGAGTTATATTTTTTCCCAACTCTCTGTACTGGACTGTGATTTTCGCTGAAAAATTTTACATTATGATTCTTAATAGCTGACCTGAGGCGCGTTTCTCGAAAGTCCCGGTAACTTAACGGGCCCGAAACCATATTTTGAAATCAAAATCTCAAGAAAAGTAGGGTGTGTTTTGACCCCTAATTAAGTCAATTTTGTTTCTTTAGCTGATAACTTTACTGTGTAATTTTCAAAACTTTTGGAATGAAAAAAAAAAAAAAAGGCAGCTTAAACGGGCCAGGTAATTACCGGCAGCTTCGAGAAACAGACCCCTGACCCGATGAGGAACTTGAAGCAGTTGATGGCCTGCGAGACAAAAAATTGAAATTAAGAAATACTCAAGTTTCAAGTTTATTTAATTTATTTATGAAATAATATTACAGAAATATGCACTGCCCGCAGTTAGCAAAGGCTAGACGGGGCGAGCAGTGTTAAAAAATACGTATATTATAAAATAAATAAAAGATTTACAGAGCAAGAGATTCAAAATTCTAAGATATGGCAAGAGAACAGAACAAGCTGAGGTCTTATAGTTTTGCTAATAAATTACACAAATCAATATAATCATCGTATTTTGCAAGTCTCTGGAGGAGGAGATCATGAATTTTACTTTTAAAATTGTGTTTTGATAGCCGGCGCACTTCACAAGACAAGCTATTCCAGATTCTAACACCATTTCTTGAAAAAGCCTTTTTTTGTGTATCTAATCTTGAACGTTCGACAAAATAGTCGCCTCTTGAAGATGATCTTGTCTCATACGAATGAATATTAGCTTGGTAAGTAAATTAGATATGTTAGGAGGTGACAAGTTATTGGATATGTCATGCATCAAGATGGCAACTGATTTAAAGTAAATCATGTCCAGAGGAAGAAAACGAGAAGAAACAAAAAACGGGATTGCATGAGATCTGTAGTCACCAAAATACATTAAGCGAAGGGCTCGTTTTTGAAGGATTAGAATCTTATCTCTATAAATTTTTGCAGCTTGATCCCACGCGACTATACCATACAACAGATAGGGTTGGATAAGTGACCTGTAAATGTGGTTTAAGAGTTACTAAGGGGTACAAAGTGTCTTAACCTAGAGATAACGCCAATTGATTTACTTATTTTGGATGCAATATGAGCAATGTGGTGACCCCATGAAAGAGTTTCATCGAAAAGCACACCTAAGTATTTGATAAATTCCTTACGTTCTAAAGAAATATAACTGTTAGTATGATGGTCAAACATTCTCAAATTTATTTGGTGATTCAGCTTTTTCTGTCTAGGCCGAAAAATAACAAAGTTCGATATTTTTATATTCAGAGATAACTTGTTAGCGATTAACCAATCATAGATGTTACAGAGTTCAGCATTAACTATGGTTTCGAGTAACATAAGATTTTTATCAGCATATAAGAGATTAGTATCATCTGCGAACAAGTAAAATTCAAATCGATTGGAGCTATTAGATATATCATTTATATAAATGAGGAAAAGTAGGGGTCCTAACACCGACCCCTGTGGAACTCCTGATAGTATTACTTCCTTCTTGGATATATTTTTGACGCCAATTTGTGTTGTTTGCTGTCGACCTACTAGCTAAGAAGCAAACCACTTGTTCACTGTTCCACGTATTCCGTAATGATTCAGCTTTTATTTATTTATTTTATTTTATTTATAGGCTTCGCCATTTGGCCGGGTAAATCTTACAGAGTGACAGCTCCAACGAAAGATCCCGTTAACTTATCTAATTAAAATTACAACAATATATAAACAAAGAGAAAAGCTAATAACAGCAAGTTGAAAGAGCAAGCGATGGAATAGGCCGACAGGCATGGCACTTGACACATACAGATTTAAACGTTTGAGGCCGATTGATATCGAAATAGAGACTGGTCAAATTCATATAATAGGAGTAAAGTTCATTCTTGAAATGGCTGATGGGAATGCTACAGTTTCTGAGATGCGATGGTAAAGTATTCCATACACGCGGGGCTCTACAATAATAACTCTTCTGAAAAGTGACGGTTTTGGATCTCGGAATATTTAAAATTAAGTGTTAAAAACAAAAGGTAGTGAAGTGCCAAAAAGTAGTTTGAAAGACAAACCATACGTTTCGGGCTTAGCCCTTCATCAGTGGTGTGAAAACGATTTAAAGTTGCGCACGACAACAACCAATGCGTGAGGAGAGACAACGGTTGATTTTTAAAAAAAGCACACGCAATAATTTGTGCGCGCGCGTGTAAGTCTCAAAGGAAAGAAAAGTTAATGTTCAGGCCGCGTGGCCGGGTAGTTCCCATCTTGAAGATAAATCGCATTTCCAAGCGTTTCCGGTGGATGTTATTGCCGGAGCATAGCTTGATACCACGAATCTCAGAGTCAGACAAAGCGTGATTCAATCCATTATTCCATTATTGCGTGTGCTTTATTTAAAATTAAGCCTTTTGACAGATCTGTACGACGCGTGGTTCTCATAGGAATATTTACAGAGATGTATGGATCGCTTGCAAAGAAATGAGCTAAGAGAAAAAGCCTTTGAACAAACAAGAACCTTGCGCGTATGATCGGAATTTTGCAATGTAGAGAAATTTCTATGAATGTACTTTGGGCTGGAAAATGAGACTTGCTGTTTAACAATCTTTTGTTCCTGTAGTGCCCTACTTCCCTCTTCAAAAACTCAACAGAAAAAAGAGGGGACAAAAAATGTACCTTGGTCACGAGTTATTTTCACAGTTTCTTTACTTAATAAGTTACAAATAAGCAATATACCACAAGTTTCTATGGTTTATAGACGGATAAACCACTTGGGATGTTGGAAGAACACTCGAAGAATTCGTAAATCACAAGCCGCATTGCTTTTATATAATAATTCAGAAGTCGCGCGAAATTTCCATGAGTTTACTGACACAATAAACCATAGCTGATTGACCAGTCAGAGCACGAGCATAAACCTTTTTTTTTTCTCGTGTTATAGCATTACACGTTCTATGATTTCATCATTAACAAGGCTCGTGGTAAGAGTGGCCCACTGTTCAGTTTTGATGTCCATGAAGATGTCAGAATGATTTCTGATGCTTCAGTGGAAAAAGATGAGGTTAGTTGATACACTTAAGTATATATAAGAACGTCTAATTTTGGGGCTGAGGCTGAATGTTCTTATTTTGTTTTTTGCAATTTGAGCCTGAAAACGTTCTTAACGTGTTCATAAAGTTGTGTGGTGTAGTATTTCAATAAATCAATGCGGACTTGACCAGGAAACCCAAGTATTTGAGACTACAGTTTTGTATTTCTTTTACCTTTATTTATACTACTCACAAAAAAAGACTGAAAATAAAGACGTTATATATAATATAAATAACTATAATAATATAATAATATATACTGATACTTGATTTTCTTTAAATCAGTTCAAGACTTCACCAGTAATTCTCGTTTTATTGCTACAGCTCTGTTTCGTATGGTCAAAAAATGACCGCACTCATCAGGGAGAATTACTCGTGAAGTCTTGAACTGATTTAAAGAAAATAGTCACTGCTCCTCTAATATATATATATTATTATATATATATATATATATATATATATATATATATATATATATATATATATATATATATATATATATATATATATATATATGAGTGTAGTTGTACCGTCTTGTTGAATGGCTTTTAACTCTTGAAACCCACACCAGGCGAGCCACTGTAAATTTTAAAAAAATTACTTAAAATTAGGGTTGTAATGATAGCATACACGAACATGCTCAGAAAAAAACTAGTGAGCAGCATGTCACTGACTTTTACTTTCGTCTTAAAATCAACCAACTTCAACAACATTAAATCTTTGTATTATTTTACCGATAACAGAATGTGTGTGAAAATCTATTTTGTTAACAAAACTTAACTCACTGTACAAGGGACAAGCCTTGGCAAGGCGTACGGAACGTTAGTCCGGAATACCAAACCGAAATCCGATATGAGGCAAAATGTCGCGTACTGTGGTGAACCGTTACACTTTTCCAGAAAAGGAGTCGAAAGTTGATTCATTATAGCTGACCATCCTTGTTTTTTTTTTTAGAATTGCTTTGATCCCAGTGTGAGCGAATATTCGTGATTGCAAAGTTATTAAAGCTGCTTTATTATATCTCTCACTTAATACGCGCGCTTTTGATTGGTCAATTTTGGGCTCTATCTTGGTGTAAGAACCTGTGAAACTCACGAATGACGTAAAACAAGAGGGGGAGCAGGGATGACGTAGTGGTGAGAGCACTCGCCTTCCACCAATGTGGCCCGGGTTCGATTCCCGGACTCGACGTCATATGTGGGTTGAGTTTGTTGTTGGTTCTCTTCTCTGCTCCGAGAGGTTTTTCTCCTGGTACTCCGGTTTTCCCCTCTCCACAAAAACCAACATTTCCAAATTCCAATTCCATCTGCTTGTAAAGCGCATTTGAACATATACACATGGAAAATGCGCTATATAAGTTCTAAATTATTAATTATTATTATTATTATTAAAACACTCTAAACAATGGCGTACAGCAAAACAATACCTCATAAGACAAAGAAAACGTTGTCAGGTTGTTACACCGAGGTAAACCTCAATTTTGCTGGCCGTATTCTACACACGGCCCGCTTGACTTCAACTAGTTTTCTTTCCCACCCGCCGGATTAACCTCAGAGATATAATAAATGTCTTACGAACCTCGTTTTCTCGGTTTGCACTGTAAGTTACGGATCCTCGTTTTTTTCTCATTAAAAAAAAAAAACCCTCGGTCCGTATGACGTACAATACGGACCTCGAATTCGGTTAGTAAGAGGTATTTATTGTGCTTTTCTCTGGCAGTCACATGCAGGCAAAGTGGTCCTGCGGACTTGGTATGAAAGGAATAAACACATTTTTCCCGCCAGCCGATGGGAGCCTTACGATCCAGAAAAGAAGTGGGAGAAATACACCGTAAGTACCACGCTACAGGGGTGATTTCCTCTGTAGACAGGACAGTTGTGTCATAGCTGGGAATTTGAGTCGGCGACCAACCTCCCCTCCCCCCAGATAAGTAGGAGAGGACCAGGCTGTTTTTAGGAGAGGACCAGGCTGTTTTTAAGACTTCAGTTGAAAGAATAGCCGACCTTGTTTGATTTTAATCATGCAGCTAGACAGTCTTTAAACTAATTGAATTCATCAGGGTCAAATACGTCTGACAAAGGGAATCGAATTTTTTCTGTCTGATAAGTTTGATGCTATATAGGGTGTCTATCCTAGGATGGAAGTGGATTACCGATCACCAGGTTTGACTCCAAAAATAGGAAAGTGGAGAGTAGAAAGGTAGGGGAAAAGGTAGAACAGGCAGAGAAGCAGACCAATGACCAAATGCTACAGAATGATCTGAACGTGACCTGTTTTGTGGATTGCTATGCAGATCTCTGATGCGCCTGAGAAGAAATAAGACATGACTCTCCAGGAGACTGTTCATTGTACTTACAGCTGACTGTACTTCATCGCCTTGTACAAGAACTTTTTAACCCTGTTGTAAATAAAAGATTTTTGGTATCCAGTGCCGTATTGCTCTATTTCGTTTGAGTTATATTTTTTCCCAACTCTCTGTACTGGACTGTGATTTTCGCTGAAAAATTTTACATTATGATTCTTAATAGCTGACCTGAGGCGCGTTTCTCGAAAGTCCCGGTAACTTAACGGGCCCGAAACCATATTTTGAAATCAAAATCTCAAGAAAAGTAGGGTGTGTTTTGACCCCTAATGAAGTCAATTTTGTTTCTTTAGCTGATAACTTTACTGTGTAATTTTCAAAACTTTTGGAATGAAAAAAAAAAAAGGCAGCTTAACGGGCCAGGTAATTACCGGCAGCTTCGAGAAACAGACCCCAGACCCGATGAGGAACTTGAAGCAGTTGATGGCCTGCGAGACAAAAAATTGAAATTAGGAAATACTCAAGTTTCAAGTTTATTTAATTTATTTATGAAATAATATTACAGAAATATGCACTGCCAGCAGTTAGCAAAGGCTAGACGGGGCGAGCAGTGTTAAATACGTATATTATAAAATAAATAAAACATTTACAGAGCAAGAGATTCAAAATTCTAAGATATGGCAAGAGAACAGAACAAGCTGAGGTCTTATAGTTTTGCTAATAAATTACACAAATCAATATAATCATCGTATTTTGCAAGTCTCTGGAGGAGGAGATCATGAATTTTACTTTTAAAATTGTGTTTTGATAGCCGGCGCACTTCACAAGACAAGCTATTCCAGATTCTAACACCATTTCTTGAAAAAGCCTTTTTTTGTGTATCTAATCTTGAACGTTCGACAAAATAGCCGCCTCTTGAAGATGATCTTGTCTCATAGGAATGAATATTAGCTTGGTAAGTAAATTAGATATGTTAGGAGGTGACAAGTTATTGGATATGTCATGCATCAAGATGGCAACTGATTTAAAGTAAAGCATGTCCAGAGGAAGAAAACGAGAAGAAACAAAAAACGGGATTGCATGAGATCTGTAGTCACCAAAATACATTAAGCGAAGGGCTCGTTTTTGAAGGATTAGAATCTTATCTCTATAAATTTTTGCAGCTTGATCCCACGCGACTATACCATACAACAGATAGGGTTGGATAAGTGACCTGTAAATGTGGTTTAAGAGTTACTAAGGGGTACAAAGTGTCTTAACCTAGAGATAACGCCAATTGATTTACTTATTTTGGATGCAATATGAGCAATGTGGTGACCCCATGAAAGAGTTTCATCGAAAAGCACACCTAAGTATTTGATAAATTCCTTACGTTCTAAAGAAATATAACTGTTAGTATGATGGTCAAACATTCTCAAATTTATTTGGTGATTCAGCTTTTTCTGTCTAGGCCGAAAAATAACAAAGTTCGATATTTTTATATTCAGAGATAACTTGTTAGCGATTAACCAATCATAGATGTTACAGAGTTCAGCATTAACTATGGTTTCGAGTAACATAAGATTTTTATCAGCATATAAGAGATTAGTATCATCTGCGAACAAGTAAAATTCAAATCGATTGGAGCTATTAGATATATCATTTATATAAATGAGGAAAAGTAGGGGTCCTAACACCGACCCCTGTGGAACTCCTGATAGTATTACTTCCTTCTTGGATATATTTTTGACGCCAATTTGTGTTGTTTGCTGTCGACCTACTAGCTAAGAAGCAAACCACTTGTTCACTGTTCCACGTATTCCGTAATGATTCAGCTTTTATTTATTTATTTTATTTTATTTATAGGCTTCGCCATTTGGCCGGGTAAATCTTACAGAGTGACAGCTCCAACGAAAGATCCCGTTAACTTATCTAATTAAAATTACAACAATATATAAACAAAGAGAAAAGCTAATAACAGCAAGTTGAAAGAGCAAGCGATGGAATAGGCCGACAGGCATGGCACTTGACACATACAGATTTAAACGTTTGAGGCCGATTGATATCGAAATAGAGACTGGTCAAATTCATATAATAGGAGTAAAGTTCATTCTTGAAATGGCTGATGGGAATGCTACAGTTTCTGAGATGCGATGGTAAAGTATTCCATACACGCGGGGCTCTACAATAATAACTCTTCTGAAAAGTGACGGTTTTGGATCTCGGAATATTTAAAATTAAGTGTTAAAAACAAAAGGTAGTGAAGTGCCAAAAAGTAGTTTGAAAGACAAACCATACGTTTCGGGCTTAGCCCTTCATCAGTGGTGTGAAAACGATTTAAAGTTGCGCACGACAACAACCAATGCGTGAGGAGAGACAACGGTTGATTTTTAAAAAAAGCACACGCAATAATTTGTGCGCGCGCGTGTAAGTCTCAAAGGAAAGAAAAGTTAATGTTCAGGCCGCGTGGCCGGGTAGTTCCCATCTTGAAGATAAATCGCATTTCCAAGCGTTTCCGGTGGATGTTATTGCCGGAGCATAGCTTGATACCACGAATCTCAGAGTCAGACAAAGCGTGATTCAATCCATTATTCCATTATTGCGTGTGCTTTATTTAAAATTAAGCCTTTTGACAGATCTGTACGACGCGTGGTTCTCATAGGAATATTTACAGAGATGTATGGATCGCTTGCAATGGACTTGAAAAGATATACAAGGTCCAAGTATTCGTGCCAGTAACACGGGCAGAAGTCCTAGTTTAAGTAGCCTGGTCTTGTAGCTGATCTCTGTCCTAAAGGGTAGGGACAAGATTAGTTTGGTGGCCCGGCGCTGTATTCTTTCCAAGCTGTACAATAGAGTAACTGTCTGGGGGCTCCAGACTTGGGAACAGTAGGCTAGAGGACTTCGCACTAAGGCCAAATAGAGAGACCGACGAACCGATAGGCCTTGGATGTCGAAGGTGCTACGTCTTATGAAACCGAGCATTTTGTTTGCCTTGGCAGTAACAGATTGCAGGTGCTGGTTCCATTTCAGGGTTGTGGTGACAAATACCCCAAGGTCTTTCTGAGACTTGGAAACCTTGACGTCAACGTCCTGAAGCTGGTACGTGAAGCTTCAAATGTTCTTGTTCCTCGTGATTGACATGACCCCACATTTGGATTTGTTTAAAACCTTGCGCCATTTACTACACCAATTGCAGATGTGATCAAAGTCACATTGCAGTTATGCGCAGTCATCGGGAGACCTGATTTCACGATAGCATTTCGTGTTGTCTGCAAACAGGGCCACTGATGACGAAGTGGCTTCATTGGGCAGATAGTTGACAAACACAAGAAACAGAAGGGGCCCCAGGATGGATCCTTGTGGCACCCTTGAAAGGACTGGAAGTACCTCTGAGGACTCACCCAGGACGGTCACCCTTTGATAGCGGTCTGACAAGTAGTCCTTAAACCACAGGTGGAGCTTACCGGAGATTCCAAACTTACGTAACTTAGACAGAAGCAAGTGGTGGTCGACTTTGTCGAAAGCCTTCGCAAAGTCCAGATATACAGCATCACATTGCACTCTGTTGTCTAGCATCTGCCCGATTTCATGCAATACTTGAAGAAGTTGGGAAACAGTACACTTTCCTTTCAAGAAGCCAAACTGCAGTCTGTGAAGCTGACTGGAGATGTGATCAATGATCTTATTGTAAACACATCGCTCTAACACTTTGGACACGATAGATAGCAACGATATGGGTCTGTAGTTGGAAGCCTCCTTGGTGGCTCCGCCCTTATGTATTGGGATGATGTTGGATAATTTCCACGCAGACGGGAGGGCCCCAAGGCTAAGAGACTTGTTGAACAAAGCACACAGGGATCCACAAATACGCGGCGCGCAAATCTTTAGAAGCCTGGCTGGAATTTTATCAGGACCAGTCGCTTTGTTTACATCCAGAGACAACAGGGCGTCGCGCACATCAAAGGGAGATAAAAATATCTCACTGATCTCACTGGTGTAGCACTCTCCAACAGATAATGCCTGCCGCACCTGGTAAGCCTCATCAGTTAGCGGGCGCTGAAACACTGAGTAAAAGTATTTGTTCAGTAAGTTCGCAATATCAACGGGATTATCAGCTGCGATACAAGGTTTACCCTCCCGAGACCAAACCATCTTATTTGGAATGCTAGAACTCCCTGAAACTGACTTGAAAGCCGACCAGAACTTTTTGGAACTTGTTTTTGCTAAATCCGCCATCGATTGAAAAAATGCCTTGCGCTTGGAAGCTATTAGCGCTTTAGAAATTCTTCGAACTTCGCGAAACTTTTCCCATGCTCGGTCATTAGCCTTAGATTTAGCTTTACGCCCTGCAGTAGCTTTCTTCTTCAGCAGGTGTTTGACCTAGCGATCAATCCAAGGCGGTGAATTGCGCCTTTTAAATGATTTCAACGGGATGTAAGTAGAAGCCGCACCGAGGAAGGTGTCACTCCAACGCTGCCAGTCTTCATCGATGTTTTTGTTCGAGTAATCAGAAGGAGAGAGGTCAGTAAGCGCCAGAGATTCATTTAAGCCTTCCCAGTCGGCGCTGCGATAATCAAACACAGTTCTGCTGTCGCGCGCGGATGAGTTCGTGCGTAGCTCTAGGTCGAAAAAAAATAGAGAGTGATCACTGAAGATATCTATTGTTTTAGGTGACGCACAGGACACATAAGTGACTACCTCAGGGGAGTTGGTGAAGATGAGATCCAAGATATTATCATATCTATTGTAGTTGGATGCATGTTCGTAAATACTCTTTGTCTTTGGCCATCGTAGCTTAACAAGAAATAACACACAAACTGCGGTGATAAACATGACAATAGAACGCATTGTTGGAAAACAAAAATAAAACTATACCGTTTAACTTGACGTTTCGTATGTTTCGACATACATCTTCAGAAGTGACCGTTAGGAATTAAAGTAACAACTAAATTTGAAATTTAAGATAAGTAACTAATTAACAATAACCTTGACAGAAGCTAAAAATAATTTGCATATAAAAGATGCAAACTAATAGAGATACAGCTTTTCGCTGCTTACATTTTCATTTAAGGTAGGTTTCAATTCTCTAATTAGTAGAGTCTCCTTTATCTTGCAATGAGTATCTGACCGACCTTTCGCCAATATCTCAAAGTGGTCCCATTTTAAGTTGTGACCAGTTGACGTGACGCGGTCTGCGATAGCAGATGCATGACAGCTACTCGTGATCGCTTTAAAATGTTCAGTTTTTCTGTCATGCAATCTGCGTTTTGTTTTTCCAATGTAGAAATCCTGGCAGTCCCAACAACTAGCTTTATAAACAACTTTTGACATTTGGGAACGGTTAATTCTATCTTTGTAGGGAAAAAGAGACTTAATGCGATGAGCGCTTTGGAAAATAACCTTAAGATTAATGCAGCCATAAAATTTACTAATGCAGGTCTTCAGTTGTTTGGTAATAATTTTGCTTTGTACTCCTAAATAAGGTAGAACTAAGATTATTTCCTTTTTGGGGACTGTGGTGGTTGGAATCTTCGGTCTGTTTTGTTGCCTGTTCAGAACATCATTAATGTTGTAATTGACAACACCAACAGGATAACCGTTTTGTAACAACAACTTCCTCAGTTCATTTAAACAAGACCGCAAAAGAGAAGGTGACGAACAGATGCGGAAACAACGAAAAGTGAGCGTGCGGATGAGGTTTACTTTGTATTTCCTAGGTGTGAAGGAGTCCCATTTTGTGTACAGGCCGGTAAAGGTCTTCTTTCTAATGCAGGTCTTCAGTTGTTTGGTAATAATTTTGCTTTGTACTCCTAAATAAGGTAGAATTAAGATTATTTCCTTTTTGGGGACTGTGGTGGTTGGAATCTTCGGTCTGTTTTGTTGCCTGTTCAGAACATCATTAATGTTGTAATTGACAACACCAACAGGATAACCGTTTTGTAACAACAACTTCCTCAGTTCATTTAAACAAGACCGCAAAAGAGAAGGTGACGAACAGATGCGGAAACAACGAAAAGTGAGCGTGCGGATGAGGTTTACTTTGTATTTCCTAGGTGTGAAGGAGTCCCATTTTGTGTGCAGGCCGGTAAAGGTCTTCTTTCGGTAGATGGATGTTGAGAAAGTTTGACTGTGGCGTTTGATGAGAATGTCCAGGAAAGGGATTGTATTGTTCTCTTCAAATTCAATGGTGAATTTTATATTTGAGTGACAGTTATTGAGGTAGTGTAGAAACTGAGTTGCTGTGCTTTTACTGTCGAACAAGGTGAAGGTATCGTCAACGTATCGAAACCAAATAGAAGGACGAACGTTGTTGTTAAGAACCCATTTCTCTTCAAAATGGCACATGAAGATATTGGCCAAAACAGGACCTAAAGGAGAGCCCATAGCCACACCGTCAATTTGGTCGTAGTATTGGCCATCAAATATGAAATGGCTTTTCTTTGTGGCAAACTCAAGCAGAACTTTCAAGACTGAGCGGGGCAGTGTTGGCGGATTGGGGAGGGCATACAATTTGTCAAGACAAATTTGTATTGTCTCATTAAGTGGAACGTTCGTAAATAATGAACTAACGTCAAACGAGCACATTATTTCGTTGTTATGGTTATACGCCTTGGCCCAGTCCGCAAAACTAAAAGAGTCCTTGATTGTCAACTGATTCGTGGAGATGGGCTGAAGTATGCGTACAAGATATGATGCCAGATTGTAGTTGTAAGTGTTTATAGAGGAAACAATTGGGCGAAAAGGGCAACCAGGTTTATGAACCTTAGGAAGGCCATAGAGGACACCAGGAGTAGAACCACATGGTAGTATCTTATGGAGGGTGGCATCATCGATGATTTTATCCTTCTTTAGTTTGCGAAGATACGATATTAAGCTGTCTTCTCTAGAGTTCGTAGGGTTCTGCGTAAGTTTTCTAAATTTTGTTTCATCTGAGACCAGCAGTTTCATTTTATTCAAGTAATCAAGTTTGTTGATGATTACAACCCCGTTCCCTTTATCCGGTTTTGTGATTATAATGCTGTCATCTTTTCGCAAATCAGTCAGGGCTTCCCATTCCTCTTTGCTAAGAATGTGTTTCTGTTTTGAGAAATCATACGCATAGATGTAGCCATAAGATATCTGTTTCAGCTGACATTTGAGTCTGTCTTGGTTTTCAGCTGTCAAAGGTGGCCCGAATCTCTTAAGATCACGGAAAAGCAATTCAAACGAACATTTGACATCATATCCATCCACTTTTTTGGGTGGTAGACAGAAACGTAATCCTCTCGCTAATACCATTTTCTCAGCCTCTGTCAAAACTCGATGTGAGTAATTGAAGATGATATCATCACTGTTCAAGTTTGATACAAGTGGTATTCCACATTTCCGTTTTAAATTATTGAATTTCACCTCTACAATCTTGGACGGAATAAAATGGACTAATTAACCCCCATCCCCCCTAAGCAATGATGAAGGCGCGCGAAGAGCAAAACGCGCCATTTTGGCATCATTGAAATGGGGGGAGGGGTGGTCCAAATGTTCCATTTATTGTGTCCAAGATAATCTTGGACGGAATAAAATGGACTAATTAACCCCCATCCCCCCTAAGCAATGATGAAGGCGCGCGAAGAGCAAAACGCGCCATTTTGGCATCATTGAAATGGGGGGAGGGGTGGTCCAAATGTTCCATTTATTGTGTCCAAGATTGTAGCTTTCTCGATTGGCGATCCTTCGACTTGGATGCTTTGCTCTCGAGGGTAGAACAAATGTGGTTGATTTCAATTGATTTCAACCACATTTGTTCTACCCTCGAGAGCAAAGCATCCAAGTCGAAGGATCGCCAATCGAGAAAGCTAGAGGTGAAATTCAATAATTTAAAACGGAAATGTGGAATACCACTTGTATCAAACTTGAACAGTGATGATATCATCTTCAATTACTCACATCGAGTTTTGACAGAGGCTGAGAAAATGGTATTAGCGAGAGGATTACGTTTCTGTCTACCACCCAAAAAAGTGGATGGATATGATGTCAAATGTTCGTTTGAATTGCTTTTCCGTGATCTTAAGAGATTCGGGCCACCTTTGACAGCTGAAAACCAAGACAGACTCAAATGTCAGCTGAAACAGATATCTTATGGCTACATCTATGCGTATGATTTCTCAAAACAGAAACACATTCTTAGCAAAGAGGAATGGGAAGCCCTGACTGATTTGCGAAAAGATGACAGCATTATAATCACAAAACCGGATAAAGGGAACGGGGTTGTAATCATCAACAAACTTGATTACTTGAATAATATGAAACTGCTGGTCTCAGATGAAACAAAATTTAGAAAACTTACGCAGAACCCTACGAAGTCTAGAGAAGACAGCTTAATATCGTATCTTCGCAAACTAAAGAAGGATAAAATCATCGATGATGCCACCCTCCATAAGATACTACCATGTGGTTCTACTCCTGGTGTCCTCTATGGCCTTCCTAAGGTTCATAAACCTGGTTGCCCTTTTCGCCCAATTGTTTCCTCTATAAACACTTACAACTACAATCTGGCATCATATCTTGTACGCATACTTCAGCCCATCTCCACGAATCAGTTGACAATCAAGGACTCTTTTAGTTTTGCGGACTGGGCCAAGGCGTATAACCATAACAACGAAATAATGTGCTCGTTTGACGTTAGTTCATTATTTACGAACGTTCCACTTAATGAGACAATACAAATTTGTCTTGACAAATTGTATGCCCTCCCCAATCCGCCAACACTGCCCCGCTCAGTCTTGAAAGTTCTGCTTGAGTTTGCCACAAAGAAAAGCCATTTCATATTTGATGGCCAATACTACGACCAAATTGACGGTGTGGCTATGGGCTCTCCTTTAGGTCCTGTTTTGGCCAATATCTTCATGTGCCATTTTGAAGAGAAATGGGTTCTTAACAACAACGTTCGTCCTTCTATTTGGTTTCGATACGTTGACGATACCTTCACCTTGTTCGACAGTAAAAGCACAGCAACTCAGTTTCTACACTACCTCAATAACTGTCACTCAAATATAAAATTCACCATTGAATTTGAAGAGAACAATACAATCCCTTTCCTGGACATTCTCATCAAACGCCACAGTCAAACTTTCTCAACATCCATCTACCGAAAGAAGACCTTTACCGGCCTGCACACAAAATGGGACTCCTTCACACCTAGGAAATACAAAGTAAACCTCATCCGCACGCTCACTTTTCGTTGTTTCCGCATCTGTTCGTCACCTTCTCTTTTGCGGTCTTGTTTAAATGAACTGAGGAAGTTGTTGTTACAAAACGGTTATCCTGTTGGTGTTGTCAATTACAACATTAATGATGTTCTGAACAGGCAACAAAACAGACCGAAGATTCCAACCACCACAGTCCCCAAAAAGGAAATAATCTTAGTTCTACCTTATTTAGGAGTACAAAGCAAAATTATTACCAAACAACTGAAGACCTGCATTAGTAAATTTTATGGCTGCATTAATCTTAAGGTTATTTTCCAAAGCGCTCATCGCATTAAGTCTCTTTTTCCCTACAAAGATAGAATTAACCGTTCCCAAATGTCAAAAGTTGTTTATAAAGCTAGTTGTTGGGACTGCCAGGATTTCTACATTGGAAAAACAAAACGCAGATTGCATGACAGAAAAACTGAACATTTTAAAGCGATCACGAGTAGCTGTCATGCATCTGCTATCGCAGACCGCGTCACGTCAACTGGTCACAACTTAAAATGGGACCACTTTGAGATATTGGCGAAAGGTCGGTCAGATACTCATTGCAAGATAAAGGAGACTCTACTAATTAGAGAATTGAAACCTACCTTAAATGAAAATGTAAGCAGCGAAAAGCTGTATCTCTATTAGTTTGCATCTTTTATATGCAAATTATTTTTAGCTTCTGTCAAGGTTATTGTTAATTAGTTACTTATCTTAAATTTCAAATTTAGTTGTTACTTTAATTCCTAACGGTCACTTCTGAAGATGTATGTCGAAACATACGAAACGTCAAGTTAAACGGTATAGTTTTATTTTTGTTTTCCAACAATGCGTTCTATTGTCATGTTTATCACCGCAGTTTGTGTGTTATTTCTTGTTAGGATGCATGTTCATTTGTTGCAGGAAAAAGTCAAAAGTCAATTCCCTGAATTCTCTCGATCCTGGACTAACGTATCTGGTTGAATTAGCAACAAGCGTAGAGTTCCATGTCAGGTCCGGGAAGTTGAAATCACCCGTGATCAACACTTTGTAGTAATTAGTAGTGAAATCCAGAAAAGTTGTAAATAAATCCAACCACTCGTCCAGGTCCCAGCTCTGCGACCGATAGCAAACACTGAGTAAACACTTCTTATCGTTTCCAATGTCGATCTCGACAGCAATTGTTTCAAGCCGATCATCCCAGGTGCCCGAGTCGATGATAGCAAAGTTAATGCTGTCCCGTAAAGCGATCAATAATAATAATATTGCAATATTATATAAGCAATAATATTGAATGATCGACCGTGTCAAAGGCTTCAAGTCAATGAATATACCACACGAATACATCTTTTTGTCCATGTTATTTGACTGATTATGTCCAGAATAGCATGTTCAGTAGATCGTTTTTCGCGGAAACCATATTGTGACTCATTAAGTATATTACATTTCTCAAGAAAGGATTTGAGACGATAATACATCATTTTTTCGTCAGATTCATCATAAATGAATAGAGGGGATTAGTTTCTAAAGAAACTGTGGTGCTGCGTCGGTGGGGAAGTGAGACACGAAAATTTGGTTTATCAACGGAGTTGATAATGTAAATTGACCACCGTACAGGGATTCGATTAGCTGACGTTTCGAGCGTTAGCCCTTCGTCGGAGCGAATCGAGGAATTGTGGGTTGTGTATGGTTTATATACAGACAATGGAGCTACGCTATTGGTGGTAACATGGTAACGTGAAAAACAGGAATAAATTAATTGAAAAGCGCTCGTTGATACCGTGGGGATTAAGAGTGCCAATTTGAAAGATCAGTTTTTGCTCGAGATTTTTACGGCTTTCCGTGGTACCTTGATGTAGGGAAAGGCCGGAGATTGACATGTGTTGTTTGGAATGGTTAGGGAGATTAAAATGCCGAGCGACAGGTTTGGATGCGTCTTTGTCATCTTTCTCAACATCACGAAGATGTTCTCGGAATCGGTCACCTAGTCGTCTTCCTGTTTCGCCGATGTATAACTTAATGTGCAGGTTATGCAATAGATAACATTTGCGGAGGTACACGTGAAACGATCAGTGATCTTAACAGATCGCTTAGGGCCCGATATTTTGTCAGTGTTTTGAATGAAAGGACAAGTTTTGCATCGCGAGCGCGCGCATTTAAAAGTGCCAGGTTGTTCAGTTGTTTTGAATGCGCTTTTAACTAGAAAGTTAGCTACATTTTTGTCGCGCCGGTTTGAATGAAATCAGCGGTGGTTCCGAAACATTGGAATAACTTTAGCAAGTTAACGTAATACTTCTCCGTTTACAATGATAGTTCAGTCAACTTGTATGGTAATTTTCGCTTTTCAAGTCATCGCCTTGTCGCGACTTTGAATGCCGGGAGGACTCTGGCGTTTAGTGTTGCTACAAAATGCAATCGATCAGCCGCGGATTGAGGGATTTGAACGGAAATATATATTTTGCAGCTATTCGTTTAGTGCATAAAGAACACTGGTTTTCTATTTCAGCTTGTCAAGAAAAGGCACCTGCATGTAAAGTTACTCTTTGATAGTCACTCCCGACACCACTTACTATTTAGCCGAAAAAGTTAGAAAAGCTAACATAACGTACCCACCCGGAACCTACACAACAACGGAAGGTTTATTTATTTATTTTATATTCAGCTTATTGGGAAAGTTATATTATAAATTAAGGGTGACGAGTGGTCTTGTAAAGAAATTACACTAAAATTTCACGGGTTTTGCACGCCCAGTCTAGTTTTTTACAAAGCCTTCAGGGACTTTTTATTTTATTTAAAATGGCGTGCATGTCCCTTGCTGGTAGAAAAATGGTCGGTGTCATCAAATACCCAAACTGATTGGTTGATAGGAGACTATGGGACAAAGTGGTGATTTGGGGGTATATTTGGGAAGAGATAATTTTTCTCAATTAGGGAAATATTGAAGATTTAATGGACGTTTAAAAGTGGAATTTGAAGTTGGAAATTAGTAGATGGACACCAAACAGTGCCCCACCAACCTTAAAATTTCACTCAAATTCACGTGTACCCCACCTTAACAACCCACTAACCCCACCGACGAAAAATTAGTTAAATTTAGTTTATTTATTCTTACTTTTCTGATTATAAATTTGTAGGTTTGTTTCAACTGTTATGCTAATAATGACTTTAGTTGATTATTTTATTATTAATTTCGCTCGTTGATGGACTGAGCTTTATACGCCAGAGGGCAGCAATAGACCTTTTTAGCTTGTCGATTTTGTTTTCCCATTGTAGACCACGTGATGTTAAATTTCGCCTTATTCACGTGCATATGTACGCATAATTTATGAAAAGACAAAAGACAAATTCCCTTGGGAAGATCACGTGATCTACATCGACAAGCTAAAAAGGTCAAACTTGGACTTTAACCATGCAAAGCAGTCAATTCGAGATTTTTTTTGTTACATCCATTACTTGTCGTCTGTTGTCGTTGGCAGTCCAACACCCTGTTTTGGCAGCCAAACAATCATTTTAATGTGCTTTTATATATTTGCTAGTCTAAAACACCATTAGTTCAAGGTGTTGAAGCACTATAATATGAATATAAAGAAATGAAAGTATTTTAAACGGCAGCTGTCTTTAGACCATAAAAGATTAGTGGGCTGTTAAAATAGAAGGTGTCATCGATGAATTTTTATTATAATTTCAAGTTTTAACGCTAGTGAGGAAGGCAGTTTTCTTCCTCCAGTTTCATCCTATTCTTTATTGTTTGTGGCAAAGAGGGAAGTCGTGATTCTTCCCACGAAAATAGCACCGATGATTTTACGTCTATTCGGTCGTTGCGTGACGTATCTCGCGCGAAACATTCCGTGCGTGAGTTGTCAACATTTTGCCGTCTCCCATTGGTCAACTCAAATGACGTACGCGCCATTGGCAACAGCTCGCGCGTGACAAAGCCGGTTATGGCGGGACGGAAAGCGCTGCGAGCGGTGAAATATGATAAAATTCTCCGCTGACTTTGGTGTTTTGTGAGTTATCTTGATGGCAGTTTCCAGCTTTGAAGACGGAGTTCAAAAACACCAGAAAGTATACAGCTTTTTGAAGCGAACTTTGCCCCAAGAGCGATATGAGGGAGTGCGGGTTATTGAACCTTGCGTTATAGTTGCAGATGGCTTTAACAGAACTTTCCAGTTTGCGGTTTTGGGCGATGAAATGCTGTATATCACCGAGAATCCGCCAAGATCTGCTAAAGATATACGGATCAAGGTGGATTTGGCTTGTGTTACCTCGGTCGAATTGGTGAGTATGTTACAAAACCAATTTCGCTTTGTTTATATAGGGTTGTCGATCGAGGCCAAATCGCCAATCTGACACCGGTGTTTCACCAGGCAGATATGATCTGTACACCTGTACAAACGATTTTGGATATTTTCTCTGGTAAATCGCACAATGCGTATCTGCGTGTTTTTGTCTCACCAGTCTCAAAGTGAACAATTTGTATGGAAGTCTAGTAATTAGGCGTGGAATTTGGCATTACCCCAAAGACACCCGTTTGTTTTGTTCTTGAGACAACGGTCGAGAGCTTCAATAGAAGGGAGCTTGTATAATTTCGAATAATATTATGCTGATTGACTTCGAGTTGCCTTTATATAATATTTGTCAGCTATAGCCACGATAATTATTATTACATCTTCAACCAGATTTCCTGTTAAATGTTTGATGATCAGCGCTGTGGTTAGTTACTAACGTGTTCATTCACAAATATAAACAGACTGTGTGTCGTGGCCCCCGGGGTATGATGAAAATAAATATTTAAGGCAACATGATATTGTTTTTAGAATAATCGACAATGGGCTGTCGATCTATGTTTCAAGTGTTTAAGTTATAAGAAAGCAAAACTGTGATGTCACAGTTATGTTCCACCCACTTAAATCTGTATCAAAATCAAGAACTTATGAAATCAATAATTTCCAGAGCTATATATGTAAATACCATGAAAGCTGTAGAACAATATGCAAAGCTGAGTGGCAAACTGTGTTTGCATGGTCTGGTAAGTAGATAACATCCATAGCCTTTCCACAAAAGTATTGTAAAGCGCTTTTGATTATTTTTTATGTTAATAAGCTCTATAGAAATTAGCTGACGTTTTGAGCATTAGCCCTTCGTCGGAGCAAATCCAATTCGATTCACTCCGACAAAGGGCTAATGCTCGAAACATCAGCTAATTGAATCCCTCTACGGTGGTCAATTTACATTATCAACTCCATTGATAAACCAAATTTTCGTGTTTCACTCCCCCACTGACGCAGCACAACAGTTTCTTTAGAAACTAATCCCCTTTATTCATCTATATGATAGAAATTAATAAATTATTATTATTATTATTATTATTAAAAGGGTTTTGGTTTGAATTGCCATCCTCTCTCAATCTTCCAGTTTTGCATGCAATGTTCGCTTCAGTGGCCTACTTGCATGTACCCCCTCTTGTAATATTGAAGGGTATTCCACATACTGTAAAAGCTCTATTAAGTCCCCCCATCTCTATTAACCCCCCTCTCTAATAAGCCCCCCATTTGGAAGAAGCCCCCCATCTCTATTAACCCCCCTCTCTAATAAGCCCCCCATTTGGAAGAAGCCCCCATCTCTATTAACCCCCCTCTCTAATAAGCCCCCCATTTGGAAGAAGCCCCCCATCTCTAATAACCCCCTCCCTCCCTCCCTCTCTTAGGATACGAGATTTTGTAATTAGTCTGTCCAATTCCCTCTTACGAAATCCAATTCATGCGGCCCAATTGGTTCGTTTGTAAACAAATATACACTCAAACATGTAATACTGTTTGCTGCTTTTTATTAAATGGTAAAATTTCACTGCAGTTGTTTGAGCTTTGTACAAAAACTGTTTGAAAACAAAAACGGCATGTTTAAGATTTGAAATAAGCCCCCCTCTCTAATAAGCCCCCCGTTAATGAGGACTGAAATGAAATAAGCCACCCTGGGGGCTTAATAGAGCTTTTACGGTAATGGCTATACATCATTTTTTGGCCTTAAAATCCAAATCTCTCTAGATTTGCTCTACTTTGGCATACAGACTGGTTATGGTGTCAGAAATGAAGTTCTGCACTTAGTTTGTGAAAAGGCCTGGATTCCACAAATTAGTGCATGATTTGTGCAGAACAGTCCATATGCCAAAGTAGAGTGGGTTTAGAAATATTTTGGATTTTAAGGCAAAAAAGCGATATACTGTATGCCCCTTTTGCAGAATACCCTTCAACTGCTCATAACCTTTTCTTTCCGGGAAGCAATGGGGTTTGTATGGTACATTGAAATGAGAGTGAGTGCATGTGTTTCCTGATTCCTGGAACTCTACAACTGTAAAATACATGTAGGTGTCGACAGCAGGAAGAAGTATGGCAAGCCGTTGCTGCCAAAAGCCTATCGAGTTGTAAATCCTGGTCCAAATGTCTTTCAATATCATCGAGTTAGAAAAGTTACATGGTCAGTTTTGAAATTGCATGGTCGAGTTCTGGAGAACCATGGTTGAGTTGCATTTTGAAAGTTTGAGTTCTCGCTAGCGAGTTTTTAATTTCTCGCTAGCGAGTTTTCAATTTCTCGCTAGCGAGTTTTTAAATTCTCGCTAGCGAGTTTTCAATTTCTCGCTAGCGAGTTTTTAAATTCTCGCTAGCGAGTTTTTAATTTCTCGCTACCGAGTTTTTAAATTCTCGCTAGCGAGTTTTCAATTTCTCGCTAGCGAGTTTTCAATTTCTCGCTAGCGAGTTTTTAAATTCTCGCTAGCGAGTTTTCAATTTCTCGCTACCGAGTTTTTAAATTCTCGCTAGCGAGTTTTCAATTTCTCGCTAGCGACTAGCGAGTTTTTCAATTTCTCGCTAGCGAGTTTTTCACAATCGTGCGCAAGCGCAATATGCGGACGGATGTTGTAGACGGTGGCGGAAGCTTTAGACCATACATAGATGGAAGTTGAAGGCCGCGAATGGAAGCCGTAAATTTTGCAATTTTGAACTGTTGTTTTCTTTGAGGGCTCGAACTGGCGGGGTTCAAGTGTACCGATATTTCATTGACCCAAAGAACATGATGCAAACAAGACGCTCTGTGAGCGTTAACTCGGTACACTTTGGACACCTTGTGAAGTGCAGAAGTCGAACGCACGCTTTCTGATTCTCGGAAACAATCCGTATGAAAAATGAAAATGGTTTGCTTTTGGGTTCGCTCAATGCATCTTTGTTTTTGTACGAGGGAATCACGTAAAACTGTTTTCGGAGTTGGCTATGCGAAAATAATGTCACTGGCTCCCACTTGAATTACTTTTATAATTCAGCCTCGCTGTAGTTATTTGAAATCGTGGTATCGTTTCATGACTGTAACTAATTTGGGTCGACCTAAACTGTAATTAAGCTCGGCTCAGGAGAAGTACAGTTTCTGACCCGCGCTTTAATACGGATCGAAAGTAATTTTAAACTGATTTACTTGTGAAATGAACTACTGTACAAGCCAGACTCCGTGGCGCCAGTACGTGACAAGAAAAAGATCATTATCAAAATTTGCCATTAAGTCAAGCATTATTTGTGATGCAGGAAGCACAACAAAGTTCATCAGTGTTGGCATCGTTCAACTATTATGACTATTATAAATTTACAGTGGCTTAACATAATTTTCCTAGATTTTGAAGGAAAAAAAGAAGGTGCATTAAATGTCCTTTCGTGACATGCGATGCTGAACACGTCTAGATCCTGAAGACTTTCATTGTTTTTTACAGTGCAAGATATGCAAAATTACTGAATCACAACTAAATTCCAGCCGACAAAGAATATTTGTGTCACTTTGTCGAAAGAAATCGACAAGCTGCTCTGCCTAACTATTTTACCTCATGTTGCAAACCTGTATTGAAATCGCATCAGACTACAGCAGCAATGAATACCCGAATGCATGCACTTAGCCACTACGTGAATGAGCTGGCTTCAAGGGCCCTTTGATCAATTTTCGAACCAATAGTCGGTTTTAGCGTACGTCTACTTCTGCACTTCGCAAGGTGTTGAAGGTGTCCCAGGTAGAAGCTCATAGAGCGTCTTGTTTGCATTATGTTCTTTGGCTTAATGAAATATCGGTACACTTAAATCCCGCCAGTTCGAGCCCTCAAAGAAAACAACAGTTCAAAATTGCGAAATTTACGGCTTCCATTCGCGGCCTTCAACTTCCCTCTATGGTCTAAAGTTTCCTCCACCGTCTAGAACATCCGTCCTCATATTCCGCTTGCGCACGATTGAGAAAAACTCGCTAGCGAGAAATTGAAAACTCGCTAGCGAGAAATTAAAAACTCGCTAGCGAAAAATTAAAAACTCGCTAGCGAGAAATTGAAAACTCGCTAGCGAGAAATTGAAAACTCGCTAGCGAGAAATTAAAAACTCGCTAGCGAGAAATTGAAAACTCGCTAGCGAGAATTTAAAAACTCGCTAGCGAGAAATTGAAAACTCGCTAGCGAGAAATTAAAAACTCGCTAGCGAGAAATTGAAAACTCGCTAGCGAGAATATAAAAACTCGCTAGCGAGAACCCAAACTTTCAAAATGCAACTCAACCATGGTTCTCCAGAACTCGACCATGCAATTCCAAAACTGACCATGTAACTTTTCTAACTCGATGATATTGAAAGACATTTGGACCAGGATTTACAACTCGATAGGCTTTTGGCAGCAACGGCTTGCCATAAAGAAGTCACAATAACTTATAATACATATGACATTAATTTAAAATCGCTGAATGATCTAACACTCTGCAATAATTTTATTACCGGTAAATGCAAAGCTCTAAATATAAAATTACACTATAATTGAAAATGCACCTGAGAGTGGACAGTGTCAAACTGCAGAGTTAAAAAAGTGTGCACTTCTTTTGTTTCCAGGCTGTGTCCTGAAAAAAATAAAAAAACCCGAAGAGTAGTCTAGAGAATGGAATCTTGAAAAACAAAGTACTCTTGAAAAGATCATGTGTGTGGACAATAAAACAGTTTGGAATTAAATTGTTATGGATAGGGCCTTAGACTATAAATAACCTGACAAGTTTAGAATTTGACTATTTTATTCATTTTTTGTTTCAGATTCATGATGTTGCTGAATTTCTTGGTGGGGACTTAAAAACAAAGAACCAACATATTTTGCTGGAGTATAAAAAGAGATGTATGGCAACACCCTCGAGTCAGTCGGTTTCTATTCCTTTCCGTGAGAACAGCTCATCTTCAAAGTTAGTTGTTAGCTCAGAGGCTTCAGAACAAGGCCATGAAAAATCTCCCATTCGTAAGCCCAAAGGCTTGATGGCTCGAGTTGAGAGCCAGCCTTGCACCGCACAACGTCTTTCATTGCAAACAAATAGACTTCACTTGAGTGCATCAGATACTGATCTACGAAGCATAAAACACAGTGATGCAAGAGGATCTTCGGGGTCAACTGGTAATGTTAAAGGTAACCTTCGTCGTCCACTTCCACCTCCGCCACCAGGTCACCGCAATTCTCAGGCCACAAAATCCATTTCAAATCGGCGAAGAAAAAAACCAACAACACCACAGCAGCAAAGACAAACCCGTGACAGTGATCATGTTGACTTGGACTCCAGCTCCAGTAGTACAGAGCTTGAGCTGGCCTATCAACACTCATCACATACTTTCCAGCGGCAACGATCTGCTGACTTCTCTGGTCACTACAGGGCACCATCTCCCAGAGCACTTTCGCCTGGTGAAGGAAGTCGGCACCATAGTGACAGTAATGAATCACCGAGAGCGTTGGAGAGTTGGATGATTCAGATAGTGAAAGCAATGGTTCTGCTTCCCACAAATTTGAAATAAAAGAACTCCATTTATATATTCTTACGGAAAATTCTCCAATGTTTATGCACCTTAGAAGTACCTGGAATAGCTGCATTTTGGTGAGTTAAACAGTTATGATGGCTGGGTACATGTACATGTACTTAAGCCTGGTTTTCACTAGCGATGCAAGCGCAAGCATAAGTAGCTTATGTCAAGTGAAAACGAATGTTGTTTTCACAATACACGAGAGAACACAAGTATAAACGCAAGCACAAGGAAAAGGAAACATTTTAATCCTTACGCTTATGCTTATGCTTGCATTAAGGCTGTTTTCATTGTGAAATAAGCACTCTTGTGCTTGTGCTTATGCTTGCGCTTGTGCTTGTGCTTGTGTCGTTAGTGAAAACCAGGCTTTAGAGTTTGAGAACAACTAAATGGAAATACAAGATGAGTGGATGACTTTTTTTCTTTTGAGACTGACTCTCTTCCTCATGGATACAGCTTCCCTAAGGCTTTCTGACAACCTCAAATGTCTGATCTTTTTTCTGGACAGAAATCTACTCTTCATTTTGGCAAAAAAACGTCATCAAGCATGTCACCCACAAGCCCCACTTGCAAGGTTGATAAGTAAGTACTTTTAATATAGAATGAAAAGAAAGTAGAAGTGACCAGAAAAAATCTTTAAAAGTTACAGGTTCAGCAAACAAAGACCTTTCTAGGAATCAATTGATGTTTCTCTTTGATATTATTGGCCGCAATCAAGCAATCACTGTTCCATATTATTTCCAGTAGGTTCTCTGGCAATCAGTAAACTGTTCTCCAATGGATCTTTTAAACTAGTGGCAGATGAAAAAAGAATTGCAAACAGTTGTGGAAGTTGTTTTTCCAAGTCAAACAAAAATCACTAATTATCATGACAAAACAACCACATATACCATATTATATAATTATAGCAAAATCAATGCACGCGCTCTGATTGGTCAATCAGCCATGGCTTATTGTGCCAGTAAACTCATGGAAATTTTGCACATCTTCTGAATTATTATATAAAAGTAAAAGACCACAAGTTTCTATGGTTTATAGGCTGATAAACCACTTGGAATGTTGGAAGAACACTCGAAGAATCCATAAATCACTCGCCTCCGGCTCGTGATTTAGAATTCTTTGAGTGTTCTTCCAACATGCCATGTGGTTTATCAGCCTATAACCATAGAAACTTGTGGTCTATTGCTTAATTATTGACTAGAGGTTTTAAATAAATAAACATAATTTACAATGTTTAATTTTATTACTTACACTAAATTTATAGAAATGTTTTTTTTTTTTGGGGGGGGGGGAGGGGGGGGGGGGGGGAGGTTGTTGTTTTTTTTTTTTTTGCTTTGTTTTATCAGTTGGTATTTAGTGGTGGTCACCACTTAAAATAAAGGTTTGATTTGATTCATTAAAATAAAAACCTGCTTAGCATGACCCCTTGAGCCAAAAAAATACTAAAGACATCAAGGTAACTATTAGCAAAATGGTGTCAAATGTCACAGTCCACATATCCCATGGATCCTTCCTGTCAGGTACTGTACGGCTCTTAGAGTTTGTATGGTCCAGCACATCATATGAGGTACTGTATGGCTCTTAGAGTTTGTATGGTCCAGTACATCATAGTAGTGTAATGTGAGGTACTGTATGGCTCTTAGAGTTTGTATGGTCCAGTACATCATAGTAGTGTAATATGATGTACTGTATTGCTTTCAGAGAGTTTGTATGGTCCAGCACATCATAGTAGTGTAATATGAGGTACTGTATTGCTTTCAGAGAGTTTGTATGGTCCAGCACATCATAGTGGTGTAATAAGATGTACTGTATTAATTTCTTTCAGAGAGTTTGTATGGTCGAGCACATCATAGTAGTGTAATATCATGTACTGTATTAATTTCTTTCAGAGAGTTTGTATGGTCCAGCACATCATAGTAGTGTAATATGATGTACTGTAAATTTGCTTTCAGAGAGTTTGTATGGTCCAGTACATCATAGTAGTGTAACATGAAGTACTGTATTGCTTTCAGAGAGTTTGTATGGTCCAGCACATCATTGTAGTGTAATATGATGTACTGTATTGCTTTCAGAGAGTTTGTATGGTCCAGTTCATCATAGTAGTGTAATATGATGTACTGTATTGCCTTCAGAGAGTTTGTATGGTCCAGCACATCATAGTAGTGTAATATGAGGTACTGTATTGCTTTCAGAGAGTTTGTATGGTCCAGTACATCATAGTAGTGTAATATGAGGTACTGTATTGCTTTCAGAGAGTTTGTATGGTCCAGTTCATCATAGTAGTGTAATATGATGTACTGTATTGCCTTCAGAGAGTTTGTGTGGTCCAGTACATCATAGTAGTGTAATATCATGTGCTGTATTTCTTTCAGAGAGTTTGTATGCTCCAGCACATCATAGTAGTGTAATATGATGTACTGTATTGCTTTCAGAGAGTTTGTATGGTCCAGTACATCATAGTAGTGTAATATGATGTACTGTATTAATTTCTTTCACAGAGTTTGTATGGTCCAGTACATCATAGTAGTGTAATATGAGGTACTGTATTGCTTTCAGAGAGTTTGTATGGTCCAGCACATCATTGTAGTGTAATATGATGTACTGTATTGCTTTCAGAGAGTTTGTATGGTCCAGTACATCATAGTAGTGTAATATGATGTACTGTATTAATTTCTTTCAGAGAGTTTGTATGGTCCAGCACATCATAGTAGTGTAATATGAGGTACTGTATTGCTTTCAGAGAGTTTGTATGGTCCAGCACATCATTGTAGTGTAATATGATGTACTGTATTGCTTTAAGAGAGTTTGTATGGTCCAGTTCATCATAGTAGTGTAATATGATGTATTGTATTGCCTTCAGAGAGTTTGTATGGTCCAGCACATCATAGTAGTGTAATATGAGGTACTGTATTGCTTTCAGAGAGTTTGTATGGTCCAGCACATCATAGTAGTGTAATATGAGGTACTGTATTGCTTTCAGAGAGTTTGTATGGTCCAGGACATTATAGTAGTGTAATATGAGGTACTGTATTGCCTTCAGAGAGTTTGTGTGGTCCAGTACATCATAGTAGTGTAATATCATGTGCTGTATTTCTTTCAGAGAGTTTGTATGGTCCAGCACATCATAGTAGTGTAATATGATATACTGTATTGCTTTCAGAGAGTTTGTATGGTCCAGTACATCATAGTAGTGTAATATGATGTACTGTATTAATTTCTTTCACAGAGTTTGTATGGTCCAGTACATCATAGTAGTGTAATATGAGGTACTGTATTGCTTTCAGAGAGTTTGTATGGTCCAGCACATCATTGTAGTGTAATATGATGTACTGTATTGCTTTCAGAGAGTTTGTATGGTCCAGTACATCATAGTAGTGTAATATGATGTACTGTATTAATTTCTTTCAGAGAGTTTGTATGGTCCAGTACATCATAGTAGTGTAATATGATGTACTGTATTAATTTCTTTCAGAGAGTTTGTATGGTCCAGTACATGATAGTAGTGTAATATGAGGTACTGTATTGCTTTCAGAGAGTTTGTATGGTCCAGCACATCATTGTAGTGTAATATGATGTACTGTATTGCTTTGAGAGAGTTTGTATGGTCCAGTTCATCATAGTAGTGTAATATGATGTACTGTATTGCCTTCAGAGAGTTTGTATGGTCCAGCACATCATAGTAGTGTAATATGAGGTACTGTATTGCTTTCAGAGAGTTTGTATGGTCCAGCACATCATAGTAGTGTAATATGAGGTACTGTATTGCTTTCAGAGAGTTTGTATGGTCCAGTTCATCATAGTAGTGTAATATGATGTACTGTATTGCCTTCAGAGAGTTTGTATGGTCCAGCACATCATAGTAGTGTAATATGAGGTACTGTATTGCTTTCAGAGAGTTTGTATGGTCGAGCACATCATAGTAGTGTAATATGAGGTACTGTATTGCTTTCAGAGAGTTTGTATGGTCCAGCACATCATTGTAGTGTAATATGATGTACTGTATTGCTTTCAGAAAGTTTGTATGGTCCAGTTCATCATAGTAGTGTAATATGATGTACTGTATTGCCTTCAGAGAGTTTGTATGGTCCAGCACATCATAGTAGTGTAATATGAGGTACTGTATTGCTTTCAGAGAGTTTGTATGGTCCAGTTCATCATAGTAGTGTAATATGATGTACTGTATTGCCTTCAGAGAGTTTGTGTGGTCCAGTACATCATAGTAGTGTAATATCATGTGCTGTATTTTTTTCAGAGAGTTTGTATGGTCCAGCACATCATAGTAGTGTAATATGAGGTACTGTATTGCCTTCAGAGAGTTTGTATGGTCCAGCACATCATAGTAGTATAATATGAGGTACTGTATTGCTTTCAGAGAGTTTGTATGGTCCAGTTCATCATAGTAGTGTAATATGATGTACTGTATTGCCTTCAGAGAGTTTGTGTGGTCCAGTACATCATAGTAGTGTAATATCATGTGCTGTATTTTTTTCAGAGAGTTTGTATGGTCCAGCACCTCATAGTAGTGTAATATGATGTACTGTGTTGCTTTCAGAGAGTTTGTATGGTCCAGTACATCATATTAGTGTAATATGATGTACTGTATTGCTTTCAGAGAGTTTGTATGGTCCAGTACATCATAGTAGTGTAATATGATGTACTGTATTATTTCTTCAGAGAGTTTGTATGGTCCAGTACATCATAGTAGTGTAATATGATGTACTGTATTAATTTCTTTCAGAGAGTTTGTATGGTGCAGTTCATCATAGTAGTGTAATATGATGTACTGTATTGCCTTCAGAGAGTTTGTATGGTCCAGTACATCATAGTAGTGTAATATCATGTGCTGTATTTCTTTCAGAGAGTTTGGTATCGTCCAGTACATCATAGTAGTGTAATATGAGGTACTGTATTGCTTTCAGAGAGTTTGTATGGTCCAGCACATCATAGTAGTGTAATATGAGGTACTGTATTGCTTTCAGAGAGTTTGTATGGTCCAGTTCATCATAGTAGTGTAATATGATGTACTGTATTGCCTTCAGAGAGTTTCTGTGGTCCAGTACATCATAGTAGTGTAATATCATGTGCTGTATTTCTTTCAGAGAGTTTGTATGGTCCAGCACATCATAGTAGTGTAATATGATATACTGTATTGCTTTCAGAGAGTTTGTATGGTCCAGTACATCATAGTAGTGTAATATGATGTACTGTATTAATTTCTTTCAGAGAGTTTGTATGGTCCAGTACATCATAGTAGTGTAATATGAGGTACTGTATTGCTTTCAGAGAGTTTGTATGGTCCAGCACATCATTGTAGTGTAATATGATGTACTGTATTGCTTTCAGAGAGTTTGTATGGTCCAGTACATCATAGTAGTGTAATATGATGTACTGTATTAATTTCTTTCAGAGAGTTTGTATGGTCCAGTACATCATAGTAGTGTAATATGATGTACTGTATTAATTTCTTTCAGAGAGTTTGTATGGTCCAGTACATGATAGTAGTGTAATATGAGGTACTGTATTGCTTTCAGAGAGTTTGTATGGTCCAGCACATCATTGTAGTGTAATATGATGTACTGTATTGCTTTGAGAGAGTTTGTATGGTCCAGTTCATCATAGTAGTGTAATATGATGTACTGTATTGCCTTCAGAGAGTTTGTATGGTCCAGCACATCATAGTAGTGTAATATGAGGTACTGTATTGCTTTCAGAGAGTTTGTATGGTCCAGCACATCATAGTAGTGTAATATGAGGTACTGTATTGCTTTCAGAGAGTTTGTATGGTCCAGTTCATCATAGTAGTGTAATATGATGTACTGTATTGCTTCAGAGAGTTTGTATGGTCCAGCACATCATAGTAGTGTAATATGAGGTACTGTATTGCTTTCAGAGAGTTTGTATGGTCGAGCACATCATAGTAGTGTAATATGAGGTACTGTATTGCTTTCAGAGAGTTTGTATGGTCCAGCACATCATTGTAGTGTAATATGATGTACTGTATTGCTTTCAGAAAGTTTGTATGGTCCAGTTCATCATAGTAGTGTAATATGATGTACTGTATTGCCTTCAGAGAGTTTGTATGGTCCAGCACATCATAGTAGTGTAATATGAGGTACTGTATTGCTTTCAGAGAGTTTGTATGGTCCAGTTCACATCATAGTAGTGTAATATGATGTACTGTATTGCTTTCAGAGAGTTTGTGTGGTCCAGTACATCATAGTAGTGTAATATGATGTACTGTATTTTTTTCAGAGAGTTTGTATGGTCCAGCACATCATAGTAGTGTAATATGAGGTACTGTATTGCTTCAGAGAGTTTGTATGGTCCAGCACATCATAGTAGTATAATATGAGGTACTGTATTGCTTTCAGAGAGTTTGTATGGTCCAGTTCACATCATAGTAGTGTAATATGATGTACTGTATTGCTTTCAGAGAGTTTGTATGGTCCAGTACATCATAGTAGTGTAATATGATGTACTGTATTGCTTCAGAGAGTTTGTATGGTCCAGTACATCATAGTAGTGTAATATGATGTGCTGTATTTTTCAGAGAGTTTGTATGGTCCAGCATCATAGTAGTGTAATATGATGTACTGTATTGCTTTCAGAGAGTTTGTATGGTCCAGTACATCATAGTAGTGTAATATGATGTACTGTATTAATTTCTTTCAGAGAGTTTGTATGGTCCAGTACATCATAGTAGTGTAATATGATGTACTGTATTAATTTCTTTCAGAGAGTTTGTATGGTCCAGTACATCATAGTAGTGTAATATGATGTACTGTATTGCTTTCAGAGAGTTTGTATGGTCCAGTACATCATAGTAGTGTAATATGATGTACTGTATTGCTTTCAGAGAGTTTGTATGGTCCAGTACATCATAGTAGTGTAATATGAGTACTGTATTGCTTTCAGAGAGTTTGTATGGTCCAGCACATCATAGTAGTGTAATATGAGGTACTGTATTGCTTTCAGAGAGTTTGTATGGTCCAGTTCATCATAGTAGTGTAATATGATGTACTGTATTGCCTTCAGAGAGTTTGTATGGTCCAGTACATCATAGTAGTGTAATATCATGTGCTGTATTGCTTTCAGAGAGTTTTGTGGTCCAGCACATCATAGTAGTGTAATATGATGTACTGTATTGCTTTCAGAGAGTTTGTATGGTCCAGTACATCATAGTAGTGTAATATGATGTACTCTATTAATTTCTTTCAGAGAGTTTGTATGGCCAGTACATCATAGTAGTGTAATATGATGTACTCTATTAATTGCTTTCAGAGAGTTTGTATGGTCCAGCACATCATAGTAGTGTAATATGAGTACTGTATTGCTTTCAGAGAGTTTGTATGGTCCAGTTCATCATAGTAGTGTAATATGATGTACTGTATTGCTTCAGAGAGTTTGTATGGTCCAGTACATCATAGTAGTGTAATATCATGAGCTGTATTTCTTTCAGAGAGTTTGTATGGTCCAGTACATCATAGTAGTGTAATATGAGGTACTGTATTGCTTTCAGAGAGTTTGTATGGTCCAGCACATCATAGTAGTGTAATATGAGGTACTGTATTGCTTTCAGAGAGTTTGTATGGTCCAGTTCATCATAGTAGTGTAATATGATGTACTGTATTGGTTTCAGAGAGTTTGTATGGTCCAGCACATCATAGTAGTGTAATATAATGTACTGTATTAATTTCAGAGAGTTTGTATGGTCCAGTTCATCATAGTAGTGTAATATGATGTACTGTATTGCTTTCAGAGAGTTTGTATGGTCCAGCACATCATTGTAGTGTAATATGATGTACTGTATTGCTTTCAGAGAGTTTGTATGGTCCAGTACATCATAGTAGTGTAATATGATGTACTGTATTTCTTTCAGAGAGTTTGTATGGTCCAGTACATCATAGTAGTGTAATATAATGTACTGTATTTTTCTTTCAGAGAGTTTGTATGGTCCAGCACATCATAGTAGTGTAATATAAGTACTGTATTGCTTTCAGAGAGTTTGTATGGTCCAGCACATCATAGTAGTGTAATATAAGTACTGTATTGCTTTCAGAGAGTTTGTATGGTCCAGTACATCATAGTAGTGTAATATGAAGTACTGTATTGCTTTCAGAGAGTTTGTATGGTCCAGTACATCATAGTAGTGTAATATGAAGTACTGTATTGCTTTCAGAGAGTTTGTATGGTCCAGTACATCATAGTAGTGTAATATGAAGTACTGTATTGCTTTCAGAGAGTTTGTATGGTCCAGTACATCATAGTAGTGTAATATGATGTACTGTATTGATTTTCAGAGAGTTTGTATGGTCCAGTACATCATAGTAGTATAATATGATGTACTGTATTGCTTTCAGAGAGTTTGTATGGTCCAGTACATCATAGTAGTGTAATATGATGTACTGTATTGCTTTCAGAGAGTTTGTATGGTCCAGCACATCATAGTAGTGTAATATGATGAAGTACTGTATTGCTTTCAGAGAGTTTGTATGGTCCAGCACATCATAGTAGTGTAGTATGAGGTACTGTATTGCTTTCAGAGAGTTTGTATGGTCCAGCACATCATAGTAGTGTAATATGAGGTACTGTATTGCTTTCAGAGAGTTTGTATGGTCCAGTTCACATCATAGTAGTGTAATATGATGTACTGTATTGCTTTCAGAGAGTTTGTATGGTCCAGTTCATCATAGTAGTGTAATATGATGTACTGTATTGCTTTCAGAGAGTTTGTATGGTCCAGTACATCATAGTAGTGTAATATGATGTACTGTATTGCTTTCAGAGAGTTTGTATGGTCCAGTACATCATAGTAGTGTAATATGATGTACTGTATTGCTTTCAGAGAGTTTGTATGGTCCAGTACATCATAGTAGTGTAATATGATGTACTGTATTGCTTTCAGAGAGTTTGTATGGTCCAGTACATCATAGTAGTGTAATATGAGTACTGTATTGCTTTCAGAGAGTTTGTATGGTCCAGCACATCATAGTAGTGTAATATGAGTACTGTATTGCTTTCAGAGAGTTTGTATGGTCCAGTACATCATAGTAGTGTAATATGATGTACTGTATTAATTTCTTTCAGAGAGTTTGTATGGTCCAGTACATCATAGTAGTGTAATATGAGGTACTGTATTGCTTTCAGAGAGTTTGTATGGTCCAGCACATCATAGTAGTGTAATATGATGTACTGTATTTCTTTCAGAGAGTTTGTATGGTCCAGTACATCATAGTAGTGTAATATGAGTACTGTATTGCTTTCAGAGAGTTTGTATGGTCCAGCACATCATAGTAGTGTAATATGATGTACTGTATTGCTTTCAGAGAGTTTGTATGGTCCAGTACATCATAGTAGTGTAATATGAGGTACTGTATTGCTTTCAGAGAGTTTGTATGGTCGAGCACATCATTGTAGTGTAATATGATACTGTATTGCTTTCAGAGAGTTTGTATGGTCGAGCACATCATAGTAGTGTAATATGATGTACTGTATTGCTTTCAGAGAGTTTGTATGGTCCAGCACATCATAGTAGTGTAATATGAGGTACTGTATTGCTTTCAGAGAGTTTGTATGGTCCAGCACATCATAGTATTTATAATATATCTTAGTGAGTACTGTTACTGTATGGCTTTCTTATTCTGGCATCCCATTTCTTTTTATGTAAGAATGTGTTTTATTTATCAGGCTGAATAGACCATTTTACAGTTCTTTGCTTAGTACCCTGGCCTTTGATTGAATACAAGACTAGGGGTGACCTTGTTTTGATACAAACCTACCTGATTTTCTTACGGAAATTATGCTGATTAAACACTAGTTAGCATACTAAAAACATGATTTACATAAGAAATGTAGGTAGGTTTGTATCAAAACAAGGTCACCCCCAGCCTCGCTTTCACCAACAACTGTAAAAATAATGGTCTGTTGGTGCTTTAATTTATTGGCCAACACTCAGCCTGATGTTCTTAATCCACTTGTTCTTATATACAGCATATGCAGGTGTTTTGATGTTTTAAGATCCCTGGACTTAATGCTTGCATGTTACTTATTACAAGATTACTTAAGATATACATTATGTTAAGCTGTGAAAATATTACCATTCATCCACACTTCTAAGGAGAATACCATAACATGTACAATAACTTTTGCAGCCACTCTTAGCATTGTCTGTTTTACCATGTTTCCAGTTCACAGCTTCTTCACCTATTCAATCAACTCAAAAGAGAAATTCTGCACTCTCACATCATGGAGAAGACATTTGTTCTCATCCAGGAGCTTCTGATTGCAGCAGAGAAAAGTTTTAATCTCAAGAAATATTTCTGGAAGGTACATCGGTTTTTAATTAAGAGTGTAGCATGTTCCCAGGACTTCTCATTTATGCCATTTGTTTGCTTGTTTTTCACTTTGTAGTCCCCAGATCTCTTCCTATTCATGGTGGGTCAGCTTCAGAAGTATATGCCCCAGTCTCCCAGCCGTTCATCTCGGAAGAAAGGAGCCAACAGAGAAGATGAGTTGGAGTAAGTCCAGACCATCATAGTTGATTCCTTTCCGCAGTTCTGTGCTGTGTCCATCTTGGTCTTTCTCTCTTTGCATGCTTTACTTCTGGGAAGGTCTACATTAATGCATATCAATCCTACTGCATCTGCTTCTTCCTGGTGACATCAATGTATCCTCCTCTTACAGGTCTTAATACTTTATGCATGGGTTTGAAAATCACAAATCCTGTTAATGTTACCACAGGACGCAATGTGCATGCATAGCTGACTAGGCCATCCCATTCACTTTATCCAATGGAAACAAGACTCCCTATACTCCAGTGGAACCTCAATTTAATGAAGTGCGGAGGGACTGGGGAAATTGGTTCGTTATATTGAGGGTTCATTATTAATATCAAAAACCTCGTTATAATGAATTTGCGGAAAAACAACCAAAATGTTTATTATATTGAAATATACTTTAAATAATAAATAAATATTGTTTTGTGACAGTGATATGTTGTACTACCCAACATTTTGGAATCTGAACAATTAATTAACATTATAAATTTGCACTTTAATGTCTGTAATGGAGTTGTTCACCCTGCTTGTTACAGAATTAAAGGATTTTCTTCCTTGTTGGTTTGTTCTGCATTCATCTTTGTTGCATGTTGCAACTTCTACTCAACACATTAATTTGCAACTCCTACTTTCAAAAGTTGTGAAAACACTGGTACACCCATGGAATCCAATTGAAGATTAAAAATCTGACCTACATGTGTATAACATTTAGAACAGGTCTAAGTTTTTACTTTTAATTATCTCCTTTTATTCCCCAGCTATGTTGTCGTGTTGTTACAGACATTTGTTTGCCTCTTCCGAGAGACAGATATCCTCTCAACCAGACTAACAGTCATCAAGGATAACAAGTGAGTTTTTGAAGATTCAAGACTGTTTTAATTATTATCATTCAATCCTCACTTTGTACATCTTGTATCTTGTCTTTAGGAGGCAGGATGGTCGAACGGTTAGGGCGTTGGATTTCAATGCAGTTGCCCCAGGTTCAAATCCTGCTCTGGTCGCTAGCTGATGTTTTTCTGGGTAGTCCCTGGTTCAACTCCTCGGTCATCCTTGTAAAATAGCCAACTGGTTTGCCTCCAGCCAGTTGGGATTCTTATCATGTTATGTTTATCTGAATTATTTGTTTCTGATTGTATATTGTAAAGTGCATTTGATCATATCTACCTGTTAATTTGCGCTATAGAAATATTTATTATTATTATTATTATTATCATTATTATTATTATTATTATTATTATTTACAGGGGACGTTCAATCAAAGATCTTTTAAAGACTCTGGTAATTCATCCATTAACCACAGCACACCCAGCCAGAGTGCCGAATATCTCCCCTGCAGCACAACTCCTGTTGTCGGGAGCTGATAGAAACATGTTCACTGTTGGGTCAGGAGATGATGAGGTACAAATTAAAAGAGCAGTATCATAAGAATTATCACTGATATTAACTAACTAAAGTCAATTTTCAGTGATTTTTTTCATTGATGAATTGCTTCTGGATTACCAGTGAGTTTATTTCAAGTACATTTTACACGAAAAAATGAGCCACAGTAAGTTATTACCAACTTCATCTAAAATGCAAGGGAAGCTGAACTTTAAAACATCAGCAAAAACATCTTTTTCAAGGTGGCACCATTTTCTTCTTGGCCAAGCATAACTTCAGAACATTTGAGAATGGTTTCTGTGACCTAAAATATATTAGCCTTTTTGAAGAAAATTTGGCCGTTATTTTTTGTTGACCATCAGTTATGATTGAGTGTCCTTTGATTTCAATTCCAGACTTTTACTAACAATCCATTATACTGCCTCTTTAACTAATTCAGTGGAAGGTAGTGGCAGTGATTATGATGATGATGGTGATTGGCAATGGTGATATTATGTCATGACTGTCACTGACGTTTGCATTGAGCTACATGTATTAATATAACATGCTTGCAATGGTGCATGCTGCAGGTACAACTGTAACTGTTACAGTGTTTTTGGTTTTACCCTGAGGATTCTAATTTTCAACGCATTGTTTTCAGACCAATAAGTTATTGACTGAAGTTCTCGACAGTGCAACGTCCCTTCTGTTTGAACTGATTTGCGTGGTTCATCAGGTAAGTAAACTAATACTTGTGCTTTGTTAAAATGATTGATAAGCAGCCCCTACTGCGTTGACCTTTGTGTACTTGTGTCTTCTGGGCCGTAGTACATGGTGGATCATGTTTTTGGCACAAATGCAATTTGGTCATTCAGTGGATGTGTTCATTGCATACCATGCCTCAACATTTCCAATGAAACTTGCATTTGAATTTCTTGCCTTGCAAGTTGCAATCATCAATACATTGCAGTTTGCATTAGGTACCATGCAGAATACAAAATTGAATTGCAGGACAAGTTGTGATTCTGTTTGCCACTGAATAGTAACTATATAGAAGCTCAGAGACAAGCTTTGATCTGAAGTGAAGGGTTGTGGTGGTGAGCGGGGGGTCTTTCAGAAAGAATATCTCCCTAAATCTTTTAGGGTGATAATGATTTCAAAAACTCATCAGTTGTGCCCACTTTTAAACTTTCTTGTCTAGTTGCCGTCTCACAAAGATATCCCATCCTTATCTTTAACCCTAGTATACCTGTAACAGCTTTAAGTAATACTGGTATTGTTTAGTTGTGAAGTACATGTATTTATTTTCATTTTGGCATTCATTCCAGGCCAACTGCTTTTCAGTGGAGGGTAATGTTCTGAATATTTTCTGGCTTATGAAGATCCTTGAAGCCCAAGAACACACAGTGAGTTTTATAAGTTTGTAGTTTTTCAATGATTTGAAATTAGGCCCCCAGGGTTACTGTGCAGTAAGAAACAACCTACGATCAAGCTGTTCTGCTGGGGTTTTGCACACCATTTATTTCAAGTTGCTTACCCTTCACCTGTGCAGGCATTCCCTAATAATTATATATTTTGTAATCTGTGTGCAATACCCCAGTGGGATAGCTTGCTCATAGGCTAGATAAGGTCACTGCCCATCCACTCTTACTGCCCAGGCTGGAATATCTGGCAGTACATTTTCTGGGTTGTTAGGATCAGGGAAAAACAGATTGTTTTTTCAAGGTCAGGGAATTGTTCATCAAGACAGGGAAATTCAGGGAAAGTCAGTGAAAAGTCAGGGAATTGCACTCTTGGTACTTAGCCACTAAGTTTGCAAAGGAGATTCCTTGTTGATAAAGGTAATGTCATGTCAAACAATTTGAATGTACAAAGGTATTGATTTCTGAGGCTAATTGCTGCTGGCTTTACTGCCTAAGGTTTTTCTCTTGGACGGTCATTGAATATTGGTTTGTTGCCAGGAAAATGTCAGGGAATTTTTTCTATCCTAATGAATGGCAACTCTTAATTTTAAGTATACTTGAACTGTGGTAACTGCTAAAGCATGATTTTTAAGGGTGACTTTAGTCAATGACTGATACTTAATTTGACAACCTGTATGGAAGTCATTGTCTTGACTGTGGTGATGACTTCCACTTAGGCTGTCAATTTTCTCAGTCAATGTCACCAAAATTGGGGGCTAATATTTTCAGGAAAGGCTTTTCAGGGATTGGAGTGTGGAGGCTTATTGTTGAGAACATGAAAATGTATTTCAAACTTGGCTGGGTTTGACAATATAAACAGCTTATTTCAATATGTTCATAGCTTAAAACACATACATGTACAGCCAACCCTAAGGATTCATGGGCTTATATGAGTATATTTATTTATTTATTTATTTATTTATTAGAAGGATGTTTGGGAATATTCAAAATTTTACATTAGGCAACAAATTGAACATTGTATAAGGTGTAACTTTTATTTCCATCTTTGAATTTTCAGAAACCCTTTGTTGAGAGGGTCATGAGCAGAGTAACTTCGTTAGTCTCGTCAAGTGATAAGTATCTGTCTCCAGACAATGCAGTTCTGCTTTACCGCCAGCTGTTTGTACTGAAGAACTTCCTAGAATACAGTGCAGTTGTGGCAAATCAGATTCGAGTAGGATATGCTGAAGAATTTAGGTAAAGAACCTATGAGACAGTGATTTTGCTTGTAGACCTTTGGTGCCATCAAAAGCTCTCAAGAGAAACAAATTCAAATTAAAAAAATTGAAGGACTTCGTACAAAAGGGGCATATATATTTTGGCATAGAGACTGGAAATGTTGTCAGAAATGAAGTTCTGCACACATTTTGTGATTTGAAGTCAAGGATCCGAAGGATTAGCTTATTACTTTTGCCAAAAACTCAAGAAACAGAAACCTCAAAAGGAACCAGTTTGATGTGTGGTTGATTTCTTTTGTTTTTGAGTTGGTTCAGTTTTAGGCAAAAGTCTTACACTAATTTGCTGATCACTTCATTTCTGACTCTATAATAAGTCTGTATGCCAAATCAAAGGTAATTTTGAGAGATTTGGATACTAAGACCAAAAAGCAATGTACACTATGCCTTTTTACAGGAAGCCCTTCAACTATAAAAATGCACTGCACAGTAAAAAACCCCTCGGCTTTGAGCCTGTACAAGCTAAATAAATATATTTTGGGGGAGAAGGGTTGGCACAGTGGTAAGAGCGCTCACCCCTTCCACCAATGTGTCCCGGGTTTGATTCCCCGACTTGGTGACTCATAAGTGTGCTGTGTTTGTTGGTTCTCTACTCTGATATCCAATAGATTTTCTCCAGGCACTCCGGTTTTCCCCTCTCCCCCAAAACCAATGACATTTGATTTAATTTTATTTTACTTACCTGGTAGTTTATTTAGAGCTGATTTGATTTAGTCTCCTCAATTTATAGGTAGAGCATAGATCTGTGCTCAGCTAGAAAGAGTTCAGACTTGAGTTCTGAGCTCTGGCTGTTCTCATGCCGACATTATATCCCAAGGAACAAGTCATAACAAATGACCAAGGGTCCCCTGGGGACACTCTCCTGGTACTTAGAAATCAAGCACCTTCCTTATAGATCTTGGCAGTTCCTCATAGCGTAGTTTTCAGTAACAGTCCAATTATTATTATTATTATTATTATTTTATTATTATTAAAGACAATCATGAAAATTTGCCACTTATGGTAATAGTAATATTGTTTTTATTGCCTTTACAGATACTTCATTAGAAAGCCAGTTGTAAAGAAGAAACTCCCTTCCAAGTTTCCGCTAACTAGTCCAACGATAGAACTCTTGGAGAAAGTGACAAATTATGTCTTAAACAAAACAGTGGTCCAGCAGCCGTCGTTTAGATAGCACAAATAAGTTGCTAATCCAAAATAATAATTTTATAAAAATATTTTCCAAAGTGATAGAGCTTTTTATGTTGAAAGCAAATCATTTCAATTATTGCCTTTAAAACTGTTGTTGGCCATGCGTCAAAGGACTTTCTACCCACATTTTCTCCCGTCTCCCATCTAAACTTGGTGTCAATCAACCAGAAATGGGAAGCCAGTATTGAGTTGTCAAAGATTCGTTATTTCTTATTTTATTTTACATTATTGTAAGCATCTAATATTTATTTAAATGTAGATGTGCCTAAACATGTCTCGAGCGTAAAGCCGTGGAGAAGGATTTAAGTATCAAGAACAAAACTTTCCATTCCTGCCCGTGGTATATAGAAAATGTAAAAGTACAACACTTGCAGTACACAACATGACTGTTTTATTTAAAAGTATTTAACATGTTTTATTTAATAAATACATTTTAAAGGTCTTGAAGGCCTTTAATTTATGCTCATTAATTACTGTATGGTGATCAAGTCCCGGTTACATTAGACCTTGTGCCCATGGGGAACCTTAGGGTAATGGCTTGGGTTGGGCTCCCACGAGGTGGCTCCCACGATGTTATCGATACCCCTGGGGTAATTGCGGGTGGAGGGAACTCCCAACCCCGTGTACGTCAAAGAGGTCTGAAACAGGGTATCGAATTTTTGGTCAGGTCTGAAATAGTTTAGGGAGAATCGCAGATTTTGGTCTGAAATAGGGTAAGGGTTTCAGGAGGCGGGCCGCACACCCCCACCCAATTTTTTTCAAGTTTTAAGCCCAGAGTTCTGGAAATAAGAAAACCGCCCTTAGATCACGTACATTTTCACTGATCCTCTCTAAAAATATATCAAATGCACTTAGTCATGCCCGATTGCGTTATTACAAAAACAGCGTCATGCAAGGGAATGTACGCGATGCGCGTTCAGCGTGACTCCACGTTTTCAGCGGAAACTAAACTACGTATATATAAAGCGGAGGGAAAGCAGAACAGATTATTTTCTTTTATTTATTTTTCAGAAAATTTTATTCTTAATTCCAGCGCGTTAAACTCGGATGGATGGCATCGACGAAAGAGAAGGTAAATTAAGCTTAATAATTAATTAATTTGAAGCTGTAATGTGCCATACTGTCATGAAAACAAAATGATGGATCGTTTACCTTGAAAATTTCACCGTCCGTTTCGAAATTAATTGACATTCTATTTGGTTTTTCGACACTATGTACTTACTACTATTGCTAGCACTTCGAAATGATAGATCAGACTGCAGAAGAGTCCGGGCGACTGTCAGGGAATCGAGTGAATTGAAGTTTCTCGATTGAAATATCGTTTTACTACGTCATTTTGTGTGCCATTAACATCACAATTGAAGCAGGAAAATAACAGCTAAGTACATAGGAAGTTGAATCTCTCCTTTTTCCGCTTGTGGGGTGAATACGGATAAATATTTCGCAAGTTTGATCATGACTCAATAGACGTTCAAGGCACTTACATGACGTCTGCTCAAAGAGAAGGCAATCGAGAACTTGACTGTTTTGTTTGACTTCTTTTAAAATGAAATCATCGAAATGTGCACGATTTTCAAAGTATTTCTATATGTAATGAAGATTTCAAGAAATGAAGAAATAAATAGAAACGAAAACCGATTTCCCGCGCGCGCGTGAAATTCCCGCGTTACACACGTCACGCTTCACTTGGTGACGGTCACATGTCCAAGAAGAATTCATCGTGCCCGTTCAGGCCGGTAATTTCATTGAATTCAATAATTTCTCAACAAAAAGGTAAGCTTACGTTTTCCTCAGTCATCGACCTTTGAGCCATTATTCAAACGCCGTTTGTTTTGATCGTTCTCAAACGAAAGAATACTCGCCCTTAGCACGTGACCAAAAGAACCTAATAACTTTTTAATACTTCGAAGAATAGTCAAGTGTGTTTACGTGAAAGCACCACTTCCGTGGGTCATAATTAGTTCCTTCTCTGTTATGCAGCGTACAGGTTGAGTTTTCACACGATTTTGTTGCTTTTATTTTCAAAATTGGTTTCGCAGTTTCAAGCCTGAAGCGGGCGCGTACGCCATCGCCCGAAACACCTAGCAAAATGGCGCCGGTTAAGGACATGATTGACCAGAATATTAAGGACAACGTTGTCATGATATTCTCGAAATCTACGTGCCCATTCTGCAAAAAGGTAAGTAAAGAGTTATCTTTGTTAACGACGCCAAACTTCTAAGGAAAAGAGAGATTCTATTGTGCAATTTTGTACAAATTAAAATTGCCGGTATGTCGGGCAAAATTCGAATTCTCCGTTATTTGCATTTGTGTTGTTGTTCGGAATTCAGGATTGCATGAATGCCGTAGCCTTCGGGACAGGGCGAGTTACGTAACTTTTTATAGCTGTATGCATGCAAAGTCTTACGATTTTTGTCACCAAACGTCTGTTTCAAAAATAAATTTCAGTGAACAGAAAACTAGAGAGATCATGTTTCACCTGACAGATGCAAGTGTTTGTGAAAACGCAATTTTCGTCTTAGACGTGTGTCGAATTTATATCACGATGATCGATCCAACAGTAGACTCCGAGTATAGTAGTCTCTAATTTCAGTGTAATTTTGGCGATGGATTGTGAAAAAGACGCGCGCGCGAAATTGCGAGGATCCATACGACTGACTTTATTTGACTTTATTTATATAATTAAATACATAAAAAAAGGCCTTTGTAGCCTTTGTATCTCCCGTTTCACAATCCATCGCCGAAATTAGAGACTACTCGCAGTCTAATCTAACAGTGCTCCCAACGGCTTCATAGCTCAGTTGGTTAGAGCATCGCACCGGTAATCGCGAGGTCACGGGTTCGAACCCCGTTGAAGTCCTGAATTTTTTTTTCAGGCTTCTTTTCGCAATTGCATAAATTGCGTTCACAACTGCGAGGATCATTCTTCATTTGATTTTGGTTTTGAGTAAGCTTATAATTAAATACCCTTGTGCAAGGTTGTGTTTTAGTAAAACTCTAAAACCTATCCCGTGGATTATATGTAAGCGTACAATATTTGTTTTTCTTTGTACAGGACACAATGTCTTGGTTGCTGCATTCGACCCGTAGAATTATGAAACGAGACTGTAGTATAGGTGTATTATGTTTGACTTTTCAGGAGAAAAAGAGTTAAAGTAATATTCTGTATAGGGCTTGAATTTGATTGTTTAATGAACAAACAAAAGTTCATTTAATATTGTTTCTTTAAAGTACAAATTATGTTGTCCTGCTTAGGTAGGAAGAAAATTGCAAAAAAGACTGCAATTATGACATTTATATCATGACTCATTTGAAACTTGTCACAGAAATTTCTCAGAAACATTTATGCTAACCTCTGCTTTAAATTAAGTTCAGTGTTTTGTTTGTAAGGCAAATACCGGTAAGTTGTCAAGGTTGAGTGACAGGCATCAGTTCAGAAGGCTTGAGTCAATCAGTTTAAGGAACAGAGATATTCCTCTATCTGGTCATACAAAAAACTACCCAGTTTCTAAACTGTAAGATAAGCAATGGTGACAATATTATTTTAATATTTCGTCTGAGTAAATGATGTTACTTACAATATAGGTGAAGGAGCTTTTCAAGTCATTAAATGTGACATTCAACGCTATGGAAATGGATTTACTAGGTAAATAACAATTGTTTTTTTTTTTTTAATAAAATTACTTACCTATGATGTATATTGCACCATATATTTAATATTTTCTTATGTGATAGCTCTTCTGGAAATAACTTGTTCTTTATTAATAGCTACCTCCTTTTCCATCTTTGTCTGATATTTTTCTTACAATAGGCAGACTTTTTTTTCTACATGGCTTAACTGAGCTGCTTATAAAAATGCAAATGTGATACACTTTCATTAAAAGCAACAATAATTCTCTGGGTTTTGATCATTTCATCTGCTGTTCAAACATAATGACAACATTTCATATAATTATTCAGGTTGATATTCATTTGCTTTAGCTGGTTATAATTATGGCAGACAACTGCAGTGCTGGATGATGGTCAGCTTGTTAGAGTGTGTATTAACGAAGTGACTTCAAGAACAAAAATAGAAGACTTCCTTTTATTTATGACTAGCAGCTGGTCTCATCAAGGCTGATTGCCAACCCATAATGGGAAGGGACAAGATCAGACTGATGTTTGTGCCTAACATTTTGTCTTGTTATTGTATTGTAATTAATTATGCAGTACTGTTTAAATTGTATCAGTGAATTACTGAATAAACCAGATCTAAGAACAAAGGGAGTGATCACCAAGTAAGAAAGATAATTTTGAAAAATAATGATCTGTGTTAGTTCCAGTGATTTGCTGTTGCCCAGACCTTGAAAGTTAATTGAAGGGCTTGGAGTATAACCAACCTATGTCAAATTTTAGGCCGTTTTTCGAGTTTTCTCAGATTTGTCCGAATTTTTGCTTGTGAACTGCAATTTGATTAAAAGAAGATGTGATGCAATTTGCAAACCACCCTCGTGGAAGGTTGGTTTCTTGGTGTACGCAAGGAAAATCACATTTTTTACTCATATTATATCTCCAAATGGAAAAAATTGGTGAAAAAAAATACCAGGTAATTGTGACGATGTTAGTCCCAGTCCCTGAGGGGCTCACGCAAGTGGTACAAAGTTCCCGGATGTGTTCCCGCGTTCGGTTCTGTAAACACATGTAGTCGACGAAGTGTTTTACTGCATTAAATGAATTGCGTTCTTCATTCTCGTATGAGTTTATCGCCTTACAAGTACGTTACATGGTGTCAGAAGTGGGATGTGCTGAATTCTGTCGCTCGTCCTCCTGACTGGAGCAGATTTGGTGAGTTGTTTAAAGCCAATTTTGCTGTCCTTCTGTTTATCCTTTCGGTGCTGTTCTTGTGTGGATTGAATATGCCACCTCCGGAAGAAGTAGAAAGCTCTACCTCTGCTCAGAATCTACCGGGTACTCAACCCACTGTGATCACTGTGCCTGTAAATATACCGCTTCCGGAAAAGCTAGAATTAAGTGGTGGAAATCTCAAGGTTAAGTGGCAACGCTTCAGACGTGCATGGTCGAATTATGAGATCGCTGCTCAACTTATAGACTTGGAAAATCCGAACAGGAACAAGGAACGGAGAACCGCAACCTTGCTCACCTGTATAGGCCCAGATGCATTGGATATTATCGATGCAATGGAATTTGACACCGACGACGAAAGAAAGGATCCAGAGATCATCCTCGAAAAGATGGAGAACTATTGCATTGGTGAATGCAATGAGACTTACGAGAGATATGTCTTCAACCGCAGGGACCAGGAGACAGGTGAATCAGTTGATGCTTATGTCACAGCACTAAGGAAGCTCGCCAAGACTTGTAATTATGGTTCCCTCACCGACTCGCTTATTCGTGATAGAATGGTGGTTGGAATTAGTGATAACTCAGCTCGCAAGAAACTCCTCCAGACAAGTAAACTCACCTTAAGTCAATGTTTAGATATCTGCAGATCTTCTGAGACTTCAGCTCGACAACTTAAAGTCATGAATCAGGAAGATGTGCGCTATGTGAAGGAGGAGAAGAAGACACCTACTGTGAAAAACAAGACTAGTCCAGCAGCCAGCAACCCAATTGAGGCAAAAGGTCAAAGGATGGTCTGCAAGTTTTGTGCCAGACAGCACCCTTTTGCTAAAAAAAACTGCCCTGCTTGGGAAACTCGTGTAAGAACTGTGGTAAGCCTAACCATTTTGCTGTTTGCTGTCATGAATCTAAGAAAAAAGTCTTGTCCATGGAGTGCGAATCTGAAGATGAAGAGTATGTAGCAGTGATTGAAGTTGAGGAACAGCTCAATGCTGTCACCTCAACCGGTAGCCGAAACCAAGTCTTTGCCACCCTACTTGTCAACGGACTGGAAGAGAAGTTCCAGCTGGATAGTGGGTCAACAGTAAACATCATGGCCAGCAAAACAGTGGAGAACCTATTTGGAGAGAACGGGCTAGATGACCTGGAGAAAACATCAGTGACTCTGGTTATGTATAACCAGTCAGAAGTTAAGCCTCTGGGCAAGAAACGCTTCAGGGTAATCAACCCAAAGAACAGAAAAAAGTACAGCATTGAGTTTCTTATTGTTGACGGTATGTGCAAGTCCATTCTTGGTTTGAGAGCAAGTGAGCAACTACAGCTTCTGACCATTAACAAACAGAATATACTTGCTATGAACTGCCATGTTGTTGAAAGTGAAGCTTTCACAAAGGAGGATTGCCTGTCTCAGTACAAAGATTTGTTCTCAGGGGAGGGAAAACTGGAGGGAGAACTCCATCTGGAGATTGACAAGAATGTACAACCAGTTCAGCTGCCAACGAGAAGGGTACCGATTGCCCTGAAAGAGCCACTTAAGAAAGAACTCGACAGGCTGTCAAACATTGGAGTGATTCAGAGAGTTGATACACCCACTGATTGGAGCTCAGCAATTGTAGTGACAACAAAGAAGAATGGTAAAGTCAGACTCTGCATTGACCCAAAGCCACTGAATCAAGCACTTCACAGAAACCATTATCCCCTGCCTACAATAGATGATGTCCTTCCCCTGTTATCTAAGGCTCGTGTCTTCACAGTATTAGACGCCAAAAATGGTTTTTGGCATATCCAATTAGATGAGCAGAGCAGTCTTGCAACCACTTTTGGAACACCTTGGGGAAGATATCGCTGGCTTCGAATGCCGTTTGGGTTATCTCCAGCTCCGGAGGAATTTCAGAGAAGAATTGATTTAGCACTTGAAGGGCTACCAGGACAGAGGGTCATAGCAGACGACATCCTTGTCTTTGGATCAGGTGACACAGATGAGGAAGCCCTCAAAGATCACGACCGCAATCTGAGAGAGGTGCTTACCCGATGCCAGCACAAGGGCATCAAGTTAAATGCGGATAAGATGCAGTTCAGACAGAAGAAAGTCACCTACATGGGTCACGTTGTATCTTCAGAGGGTCTAGGCGCTGATCCAAGTAAGCTGAGAGCCATTGACGACATGCCAGCCCCCACACAAGCAAGGTGTCCAGAGAATACTTGGCATGGTGAATTACCTGCAAAAATTTGCCCCTGACCTCGCCGACTTGGTCAAGCCGTTGAGAGATCTAGTCAAGAAGGAAAACGAATTTGTTTGGGAGCAGGAAGTCCATGGAAAGTGCCTAGAGAAAGTAAAGAAGGTTTTAACCAAAGCGCCAGTGCTCAAGTATTTTGATTCGGAGAAGAAGACTGTGCTTCAATGTGATGCATCCCTGGGTGGTCTTGGAGCATGCTTACTTCAAGAGGGCCATCCAGTGGCCTATGCATCTAGAGCCCTCACTGTCAGCGAAGTTAATTACGCCCAGATCGAGAAAGAACTGTTATCAATTGTCTTCGGTGTTGAAAGATTTGCAAGCTATGTCTATGGAAGAAAGGTCTTCATCCAAACTGACCACAAACCCCTCGAATTCATAATGAAGAAGAGTCTGCTGAGTGCACCGAAAAGGCTGCAAAGAATGTTACTGCGGTTACAGAAGTTTGACTTAGAGGTAACATACAGTAAGGGCGCCGATATGCATATTGCAGATCCACTTAGCAGAGCTTACCTCCCTTCAACCTGTCAGGATGAAGAAGTCCAAGAAGATGTGTGGGGTGTTACTGACATAAGGTCACCAACCGAAGTGGAGGCTGAGTATGTGAACATGGCAGAGTTTGTGCCAATTCGTCAAACAACTCTGTCAGAAATAAAAGTTGCTACTGAAAGTGATGCAGAACTTGATTTGTTAACTACCGTCATTAAGGAGGGCTGGCCGGAGAGTTTGGCAGCGGTACCTCCCTCTTTGCATGATTATTTTAACTTCAGGGAGGAACTATCAGTACAGGATGGTGTTGTGTTCAAGGGTGAAAGGATTGTGGTACCACGTAGTCTGAGACAGTGCATTATTGATAAAATACACTCAAGCCACCTGGGTATCCAAGGTTGTCTTCGGAGGGCTAGGGAAGCTTTCTATTGGCCAGGGATGTACAAGCAGATTCCAGAGTTCATCTCAAGATGCAGCATCTGTAATAGTTACAAGCCGGCACAACAGAAAGAACCGCTGGTATGCCATGAAATACCAACAAGACCCTGGCAGAGCATCTCGGCAGACCTTTTTGAACTGAACGGTACTGACTACCTGGTTACCACTGATCGCTACTCTAATTTTTTTGAGCTGGATGTGTTGAGCTCCAAGACCGGCAAAGACATTATTAGTAAGTTGAAGCCTCATTTCGCAAGATATGGACTGCCAGATAAGCTCACTACGGACAATGGGCCGCAGTTTGATTGTGCCGAATTTCAAAGCTTCGCAAAAGATTTCCAGTTTGAGCACATCAAAACGTCACCTCGATATCCACAGTCTAATGGAAAGGCGGAGAACAGTGTTAAGACAGCCAAGGCTATCTTAAAGAAAGCTGCAGATGCAGGCCATGACTCACACCTGTCTCTACTGGATTTTAGGAACACGCCATCAGAAGGAATGGATAGTTCCCCAGCACAGCGTCTTCTCTCCCGAAGGACTCGCTCTTTACTCCCCATGGCTGATCAGCTTCTTCAGCCAAGAGTTGTGCCCAATGTGGCGAAGAAATTACAAAGTAGGAAACACAAGCAAGCTGTTTACTATGATGAAGGAGCTAAGGTCTTACACCCATTAACGAAAGGAGATGTGGTACGGGTCCTACCTTTGCCAGGTCAGTCTAAATGGTTTAAGGCTCAAGTGGAGGATCATGTGGCGGTACGATCCTACAAGGTCCGCACAGAAGATGGAAGGGTCTATCGCCGCAACCGCTCTCATCTTTACAAGGTTCCCGAAAATTACCAACCCATCTCAGATGATGAGACTGTGCAAACAAAAGGAACAGACCTGAACCCCGAAACTTCGTTAGACCTTACAGAGGACATAGCAGTGGTACCTTCTGCATCTCCAGCGGTGCAGAAGCCCGATGCGTCAGTGACAGCAGAGTTTTCACGACTGGACGCCCAGCCGGCCTCTTCGAATAGTCCTGTTCCTCTTACTACCAGGAGCGGCAGAACAGTTCGGAGACCAGCCTACCTCAACGATTTCAGTGTCTAAGAAACTTAAAGGATGACTGAACAGTGAGCATTTCTTATACTAAGTCTTGTTGGTCTCGATTATCATATCATGTCAGTTATTGCAAAGAGACTGTTGTTGAATTTCGTTTTTCTTTCTTTCTGTTAGCTTGTTGTCGTTTGTTTCCTTTTTTTTGTTTTGTTTTTGTTTTGTCTTTTATTTATTTATCATATTTTGTCAAAACAAGGGAGATGTGACGATGTTAGTCCCAGTCCCTGAGGGGCTCACGCAAGTGGTACAAAGTTCCCGGATGTGTTCCCGCGTTCGGTTCTGTAAACACATGTAGTCGACGAAGTGTTTTACTGCATTAAATGAATTGCGTTCTTCATTCTCGTATGAGTTTATCGCCTTACAAGTACGTTACAGTAATGTCTTTCAAGCGAATTGCAGTTCACATGCAGAAATTCGGACATCCAAGCAAAATAAAAAAATTACCAAAAAATTAGACATATGTTGGTTATGCTCTGAGCCCTTCAATTATAATAGATCCTTGCGACAGATCACTTTGCAAGATTAAAACATCTGTGTTCTTTTTCCTCAGACAATGGTACAACAATACATGACAAACTGAAAGAGGTGACAGGACAAAGGACAGTTCCCAATGTGTTTATTCATGGAAAACACATTGGTGGAGCAGACGACACAATAAAGCTTCACGACGAAGGAAAACTCATGAATCTGATTGTTCCACCTTCGGAGAATTATACCTATGATTTGATTGTTGTAGGTGGTGGGTCTGGTGGACTGGCTTGTTCCAAGGTACAGCAACATTGCATTCTTGCTATAAAGAAGCAACTGCTTATTGAGGTATTAGTGGAGTGGAAGGGTGTTAAGCAGTTTTTGTCAGAGAACATAGGAGCACCATCTTCTAATTGAAGGTAGGGGCCAACTTGTGGCAACATTCAGAGAAAGATGCTTGAAAAATGAAATGAAGGCTGCACCAAATAAGGGGTACCCTTAATAAAAACATTCTTAGTCTGGCTGAATGTGTAGTCTCCAGAATAGTTAATTTTACTGTATAAAAGTTTTCTAGTTGAAGCTGATCATTACCAGAGAATGTGAAATCAACCATCTTAAAGTGCACCTAACCCCAAATTATTTTCACCGCAATAAATCTTTGTACATGTTCGATATGTTCCATTTCTTAAACTTAGTTTAGCACTTATTATAGGATTTTTCAACACTGTCTGTAATTTTTAAGTCTTAGCTTTTAAAGTGTCTATATCGTCTTCTGGTTTTTGGTGGTTCTGATATGTACATAAGGAGTAGATAGCTGTTCAAAAAGGTTTTTTCGAATTCCACCGTGTTTTTGCCCTGAAATCATCGTTCAAATTTCCAGCTTGAGCCACGCCCATCAAACGTGACCGAGCTAGTAAGGGGCATGGGTATATTCCTGATTTGACGTCACAAACTGCTTTGCATGCACGTTTACAAAGACTTCATGAGGTGCAAATCAGTTTGTGACGTCAAATCAGGAATAGACCCATGCCCTTACTAGCTCGGTAAAGTTTGATGGGCGTGGCTCAAGCGGGAAATTTGAACGACGATTTCAGGGCAAAACCACCACGGAATTCGAAAAAAATTTTTTGAGCAGCTATCTACTCCTTATGTATATACCAGAACCACAAAAAAAATAGGAGACGATATAGACACTTAAAGTACTAGGTTTAATGTGCACAGCTCTTTAGAAGACCTCTTTTTAGTGATAAGGATCCTGTGGGTAAATAAAGTTATTATTATTATTATTATTATTATTATTATTATTATTATTATTATTACTATATGCATTGTGCCTTTTTGCACCTTCTTAAACCAAATCGTGACCAGCTTTCATCTGTCCCTCAACTGAACTTGTAAGGGGCATGGGTCTATTCCTGATTTGATGTCACAAACTGATTTGCTTCATGGTAAGTCTTTGTAAACATGCATGCAAAGCAGTTTGTGAGGTCAAATTAGGAACAGACACATGCCCATTTCTACAGGGTAGCTCAGTCATGGGACAGATGGTTGCTAGATTTCATAACTTTTACAGCCTGTAAAAAGTCAAGATTTGGTTAAAAAAGGCACAAAAAGGAGCAATGCATTTTGAAGAGGTGCAAAGATTTATTTAAGCAAAAACAATATTTTGTGGTTAGGTGCACTTTAAGTGACTGATTCCGTTGAACCACCATTATTTTGAAACCTTAAGATGATTTGTTTTAATAAGTGTATAATTTTCCGTACCATACAACTGTTATTCCTCTCATAGGAAGCTGCTAACCTCGGCAAAAAAGTAGCAGTGCTGGATTTTGTTAAACCATCGCCCATTGGAACAACTTGGGGTCAGTTGAAATCTTCTCAGTGTAGTTAAGAGCCTAGCAAACAGTGGCCACCTTAAGTACTGTATAACTGCCAACTCTCACACATATTTATGTGTGAGTCTCATGCCTGCAGAACCAAAGACGTCGAACTCACGCTTTGAGGTCAATTTCTCACACCTGACTTAGAAATCCAGATGACTTGTCCTTTAACACACTAACAACAAAAATTAAATTCAATATTCCCCTTAAATGTTCCAACAAATGGTGCTTAATATGTCGAGTTTGAGTCCTTGCTGCATCAGAATGCGCTAAGATTTCAGTTTGCATTTGAGGGACTAAAAATGAACTCAAATAGCTTCAGAAATGTTCGGAAGTCGTCAAAACATCTTCAGACATGTTTAGTATCGTTTGAAAGTCTTCGAGAGATTGTTGGAAGTCGCCAGAATATTTTCGGAAATTCTGGTCACGAGTAGACAAAAATCTCATGCATTTGACTCGGAAAAAGTTGGCAAGTATAGTACTGTATCACTGCAAGGGTCAATGATTGAACTTACTGGTAATATTTCTTCATTGATGAATGGTCTGTCTCTCTCAGGTCTGGGTGGAACCTGTGTGAATGTTGGTTGTATTCCAAAGAAGCTCATGCATCAGGCTGCATTACTGGGGCACAGCATGGAGGATGCCAGGATGTATGGATGGGACTATGATTCTAAAGGTACATTGGTGTACAGTACTGTTATACTCCAATATTTAGACATAGTTTTGAAAATTAGTGGCCATAAATATTACTGGCATTCGAAATTACAAATAAGTTGTTGAGTGCCTTTCACTGGATCTGAATTTGGATTGATGAATGCACAGCTGCAAATTATGGAGCACAGGCATCTGCTTTTACTATGTGCTGAGTGGATAATACTACTATTAGGAGGTGGTGCTCCTAATAATGCTCTTTTCAGGTCAAGAAAAGCTATTGTATCCTGCTCGTGTATCCACAAGCGGTTTTTTGTGAGCTTTAACATGGAACAATATTTGTTCTTGGTGTCATTTAATTCAAGTTAGCTTGTTTTTTATATACCTTTGTAAGTCTCTATCACATGTAGATATACATGTATAAAAAATTATTGCAAATATACTTTATATTCTAGTGGAGCACAAGTGGGCAACAATGAGAGAAAATGTCCAGGTAGGATTCCAGCTTTGTTACATTAGGAGAGCAGAGCTGGTGCAGTGGTGAGTGCTCGCCTTCCACCAATGCGGCGTCATAAGTGGGCTGAGTTTGTTGGTTCTCTACTCTGCTCTGAGAGGTTTTTCTCTGGGTACTCCTGTTTTCCCCTCTCCTCAAAAACCAACATTTGATTTGATTTGATTTGATTCTACTTGATTTAAAGTTGATTTGATTTAGTCTCCCCAATTAGTAGAGCACCTGTGCTTGGCTAGAAATGTTTGAGACTTTAATAAAGTTATTATTATTACTGGAAAATTAACTGAATTTAAAAAATTCATTTGATATCTCAGTCTGCACACTTAAAGGAGCTGCATGTCCAGACTGAATTAATCTTTGCCTATTAATGTTTTCCTTTGTAGAACCATATTGGGTCATTAAATTGGGGGTACAGAGTGCAACTGAGAGACAAAAAGATCTTGTACAAGAATGCTACGGGGGAACTTTTGAATGCTCACACTATTAAGGTACAGTTTTCTTTATAGTGTTTATATTTGCACCTGGTTAGTAAAATTTTATTCTTAATGCTTAGAGAAACACCCTGATTTCATGAGATATTACCTCTTACTGAGTTTGAGGTCCGTACTGTAAGTTATAGACCAAGTTTTCTCCCATAGATTTATGGCCCAAGCGTGAAGGGCACGGGCCATCAATTAACTTACAGTACGGACCGTGAAAATGAGGTTTGTAAGATATTTATTTTATCTCTGAGGTTAATCCAGCGCGTGGGAAAGAAAACTAGTTGAAGTCAAGCTGGTCGTATTGTAGAATATGGCCTGCAATCACAGTGTGCATACTAAGTACTGAGAGATATAATAATTATTTAATACTTTTTTGTTTACATTATGGGAACTAGGCTGTTGACAAGAAAGGAAAAGTTTCGGAGATGACAGCACAAAACATTGTTCTCGCCACCGGGTTAAGACCTCGATACCCAGACATACCAGGAGCTAGGGAGTATGGCATCACCAGGTAACAAGTACAAATTGCATTTGAAATGTCACTTTTGTTTTGTTTTCTTCCTTTACGTCTCCTACTTCTCCTCTTTATCATAACGATCACAGTGCTTTAAATCGTCATTTACTGTATAATTTTATGCAATCAGACGAGTTCTTTAGCAGACACTTTATACTCGCATAACTACACATAGTTTGTTAAAAAAGAAATCAACCATGCATCAGATCCTTTAGTTTCTCTTTTTGAGTTTTTGGGAAAAGCCAAGCTTATCCTTTGGATCCTAGCTTTCAAAATCACAAAATAAGTGCAGAACTTCATTTCTGATGCCATTTCCAGTCTGTATGCCAAAGTAGAGTCAGGTTAGAGATGTTTTGGATTTTAAGGCAAAAAAGTGATCCATGGCTATCAAAATGTTTGTTAGTCTCAATTAAAATGAGGCATAAGTTATTTAAATCCCATTTCCTCAGTAAAGATCCTGATAAAATAAAGCAATACAAAATTTATAACAATAAACTTAACAAGCTCAAAGAACAAGCAAAAATGAATTATATTACACTCAATTTAACTTAAATAAGCACAATATAAAAGCCACCTGGGGACCAATAGGAATGTTAATCAATAGGGAAAAGAATACAAATACATCTGTAAATCATTTATTCTATAACAATAGGATCTACACCGATAAAAGAGACACATGTGAGCATCTCAATTCTCATTTTATTAATGTGGGCCCAAGCTTGGCTGCACAAATAGGTGACCATGGTAACCTTAATCCAACTCAATATATCACAAGATCGTATAGTAATAGTTGTGTGTTCCATGCTATTAATGTCCAAGAAGTAAAAGACCTGATACAAACCTTGAAAATCAACAAAGCTTCAATTGACATTCCTAACAAATGTATAAAATTGGCAGTAGACCACATTAGTGAAGCCTTGACAGAAGTATGTATAAAATGTTCGATTGAAGCCTAAAACTGCTGTTTAAAAGTAAAAACTAAAATCCAATCTTTCGCCGATCAACGGCATCATCAGGGATGGGAAAATATTCCGCGCGTGCTATATATATGCAAAGAAGGTGTAGGGTGAAATGTGTAAAAGATGTGACGTGTGTATGCAAACTATAGAAATAAACTGTGAGTAGAATACAAAGCTCTAATGATGGAGTGTCTCTAAACAAAGGACCTCTAAAAGTGCGGGAATGAAATAGAATATTAAAATAGAAGGTCTGCGAATTCAGTACATTCTTCTCGGGAATTGAGTGTGGGCTTGCACTTTCTAATATAAAATGCTTCATAGAGGCGTAGATTAGCAGGGTCGTTTTCACTCATGATTATCTTGACCTCAATACCTTTGTAGTTCTGGCAGGAATGAATGTGTTTTTTAACAGAGGAGTTTGCGTTATTGATATGTTCTCTCACGCGGTCATGGATGAAGCGTGTGGTGCTACCAATGTATTGTTGACCACAGCTGTTACACGTGAGCTGGTATACTGCATTTCTTCGTAGACATAATCCGGTATTAGAGATAGGGCATTTGTCTCTTGTGCACTTGCGCTCCGTGGGGGTGTGGGATAGGGCTTGTCTGAGGGTATGGGATTTGTGGGCAATGCGTACTGGGATGTTTTCTTTTCTGAAAATGTTAGTGATCCTGTGATTGAGTCGTTCAGAGATGTAGGGAATCTTAAGATATGACCATTCTGTGCTGCTAGGTTGGGGGTCTCGTTGAGGATTTTGTGGACGTTTTGTCTGCTCTATTCTGTCCTCTGGATAACCGTTGAGGCAAAGGATGTCATCAAATGTGTTTAGGTGTTGTTTGGCAGATGTATTTGAGGAGCATCTGTCCTTGATGCGTTTTCGCTCGTTGCGAATGAAGTTGAGTTTGGATTTGATTGGCATAGCTGACTGATGGTGGACGATTAGTGGTTTCTTGGCTGGTTTCTTGTAGAATTCAAAAGAGCTGATGCCATCTTTGGATATGGTGACTTTGAAATCGAGTAAAGACAATGACAAGCCATTCGACGTTGTTTTTGGTTTTTCAATTTTGAATTTCAAATTAGGGTGCACATTGTTTATAATGTCGTGGAAGTGGTCAGCTGTTTCTTCATTAGTTGTTTGGAGATAGATATCGTCAACATATCTCTTGTAAGGGCTTATCATTAGGTGCGAGGAGAGGGTGATGGTTTCAAGTTTGTCCATAAATAGGATGGCCAGTATACCTGAAATGCTGGAACCCATGGGTAGGCCCTCTCTTTGGCGAAATACTTGATCTCTGAAGGAAAAATACATGTTGTTAAGCGTGACTTGGAGGAGGTCCGAGACGTCTTGTCTGGAGAGGTGGAGTACTGGGTTTAGGATTCTATCCGTGGCATTAGTGATGGCTTCTTGTATAGGAATTGTGGTGTATAAGGATACAACATCGAGGCTGCATGGATAAGGTAACGCTTTGTTTGTTGCAGAAGTGTTTAACTATTCTCTAGTTCAAGGGATAATGCCTGATATATTAAAGGTATCGAAAGTAACCCCTATAGATAAAGGTGGAGATGCAACTGACCCATCTAATTTTTGTCCAATATCTACACTTAACTCATTTGCGCAAATCTTTGAGAAGCTTGTCGACTTCCAAGTTTTAACTTATCTAGAAAAATATGATATTCTGAACAAATTTCAGTTTGGCAGGGCTCGAAATTGTGACTCACTGGTCGCCAATGTGACCAAAAATTGAGCACTGGCGACTAAATTTTCAGAACTGGTTGCCAGCTGGCGACTCGCGTTTTGTCCGATAACTAAAGAAAACTACAAACGATGAAATGTGGTATACCACAGGGTAGTTCTCTTGGCCCCCTTTTATTCTTACTCTACATAAATTAGATTTCTAACTGCTCTGATAAACTGAACTTTAGGATTTTTGCTGATGACACTAATGTTTTTGCCTTATCACCTAGCTTCTATTTGCAATCTTGAAAAACTAATTAATGAAGAGCTGGCTAAAATTAAAGAATGGTGCGATCTAAACAAGCCATCTATAAATATTAAGAAAACGAATTATGTGATTGTTAAATCCCCTAACAAGAAATCAGGAAACAAATATTAAATTACCAAATAAAGATGGAAATAGTGACGTAATAGAAAAAAAAAACATAGGTGTCTTACTTGATGAAAAGCTCTCATGGAAGCACCACATAGCATACGTCTGCTCTAGAATTGCCCGAAATACTGGGATTTTTAGCAAACTAAGGCATTATATGTCTCTAGCCCAATTAAAACAACTTTATTATAGTCTTGTCAATCCCTACATATCTTATGTTATTCTTGCATGGGGAAGTGGGTTTAAATCTCAAATTAAAAAAGTACAAACAAAACAAAACACGGTAATAACAACAATAATTTTTGCCACTACTCATGGAAAGAACACTGAAAGTGCCTTTCCCCTTATGAACCTATTAGATATCCTATCAGTTAATTCTATCTTTAAATTGCAAGCACTTAAATTTGCACATTGTTGGCATAGCAAAGCACTACCAAACATCTTTGAAAACTATTTTCAGTATGCTACTGATATTCATAGTTATAATACCAGATATGCCACTAATAAAAATTTTTATAAACCGTGCACAAGAACCAACATTGGAAAACAATCTGTATCTTCAATTATAGTTGACCTTTGGCAAAATCTTCCAACTAGCTTGAAAAATCTTAACACTTTTACGTTTCCTGGCAAATTAAAAGCATTTCTTCTTAAAACTCAAAAATTTGGTTTATCAACAGAGTTGATAATGTAAATTGACCACCGTACAGGGATTCGATTAGCTGACATTTCGAGCATTAGCCCTTCATCGGAGCGAATCGAAGCTAATCGAATCCCTGTACGGTGGTCAATTTACATTGTCAACTCCGTTGATAAACCAAATTTTCATGTTTCACTCCCCCACTGACGCAGCACCACAGTTTCTTTAGAAACTAATCCCCTTCTTAAAACTCAATCCAGTAAGTAAAATCATGCCAACGACTGCCTATATATGTGCTTATTTTTCGTCTTAGTTTTTTTAAAAATGTGTGTATCTGTTGTTGTTTCTGTGTTGTTGTTGTCATAGCTGCTACAATTTGTTTAATTACCTTTGCTTAACTAGGGGCTAACTAGAAAACTTAAGTTTATTTAGCCCCTAGACACCTTTAAATTGTAATAATTTAGCTTGTCTTTCCCCCTTTTTACAGATCTAAATTCCTTTAAAAAATGTAATGCTAATTGTAAGAAAAGGTGTAAATAATAAAGACTGTTGTTGTTGTTGTTGCCCCTTTTGCAGAACACCCTTCAATATCATCATTATCATCAGATGAGTATTATTTCATTATTTTATTATTATCGTGTGTTTTTTTGGCAGTGATGACCTGTTCTCATTAGAGCATAGTCCAGGGAAAACAGTAATGGTTGGAGCATCATATGTATCACTGGAATGTGCTGGATTCCTTAATGGAATCGGCCTTGATGTCACTGTCCTTGTTCGTTCCATTCTTTTGCGAGGTTTTGATCAGGTATAGATTAATTTATTTTTTATTAATAGAAGATTTAAATAACAGTCTACAGCTAAAATTTTTTCTTAGGGAGAGGTGTATTTGTTGTGGGTTAAAAGTATGAAATAAATTTAGGTGCATAATGCCTTTGATAACAGTTACAATGTAAGATCTAGTATAAAAGATCTCTTACCAGTATAGGGTAATTAAGCACAGCAAAAAATGGTGGGTCAGGAAATAATCTTGTAATAGGCCAGTATCCCTACCAAGAAGAGTTGGTAGCAAATACTCTGTGGTCGCATCATATTGGGTACTCTGTGATGGACTAGCATCATATCAAAGGATTCCTACTCACTTCATACTGTCTATCCTGTGATGGACTTGCATCCCATCCAGGGGGGTAGTAATACTCCAAGTCACTTCATACTGGGCATCCTGTGATGGACTAGCATCCCATCCAGGGGGTAGTAATACTCCTAGTCACTTCATGCTGGGTGTCCTGTGATGGACTAGCATCCCATCCAGGGGGAGTAGTAATACTCTCAGTCACTCCATACTGGGTATCCTGTGATGGACTAGCATCCCATCCAGGGGGAGTAGTAATACTCCTAGTCACTTCATACTGGGTATCCTGTGATGGACTAGCATCCCATCCAGGGGGGTAGTAATACTCCAAGTCACTTCATGCTGAGTATCCTGTGATGGACTAGCATCCCATCCAGGGGATTAGTAACACTCCTAGTCACTTCATACTGGGTATCCTGTGATGGACTAGCATCCCATCCAGGGGAGTAGTAACACTCGTAGTCACTTCATACTGGGTATCCTGTGATGGACTAGCATCCCATCCAGGGGGTAGTAATACTCCAAGTCACTTCATGCTGAGTATCCTGTGATGGACTAGCATCCCATCCAGGGGGAGTAGTAATACTCCAAGTCACTTCATACTGGGTATCCTGTGATGGACTAGCATCCCATCCAGGGGGAGTAGTAATACTCCAAGTCACTTCATACTGGGTATCCTGTGATGGACTAGCATCCCATCAAGTGCCAACCAGAAGGGAGTGGAAATATTCCCAATTACTTCATCCTACAGAAACATTTTAATTGTGTACCTATTTAGCAGCCTAATATTATTTATTTATTTGTAAACAGATATTGAAAAATGTTTTTTTCTTTTTTCAGCAAATGGCAGAAAAAATAGGTAATGATATGCAGAACCATGGAGTGAAGATCAAACGACCAGCTGTTCCCACAAAGGTGCTTTTCTTTCATTAGTTGCTGTATTCCGTTCTCCCTTCCTCACTTCCTCAGTCCTGCCGTGCTTGAACAGTGGTCTGCCACTGTATGCAGTCCAATGTAATGTTTTCAAGTTTTTAATAGTTTAACAAAACAGCAAAAATAAAGTTACAAGTATTGAAGGAAAACCCAATACAGGAACTACTTTGCTAAAATATAGGGCTACCTGAGTAAAAAAAAATTCTTAAATTCATTAAGGTATTTAGTTTTTCTTAAATATAATGGTAGTTCATTCAAGGATTTTCATTGCTTCTCTGTAAACATTATGAAACTTTTAAAACACTGGCTCTCGAATATCTAATCTTAAACAAATTACTTCCAATTGAGATGACATGTTCTAATAAGCTCTTACCATGTTGTATTATTTTTAACAAGGTTGTAATTAATTAGTTACCCTTTAGCATACTCCATAGAGTCCTAAAGTGTAATGCCACAAATATTTGAATGTTTGAAATTATTGGATTTGTTGAGATTTTCAGAAAGAGTGAGATGAAAAATACTTTCTTTCCAAAAATCAGCATGTAAAGGCAAATTCACTCTGAGATTATTATTAGCAGCTGTTATGCTGTGATGACTCCATACAAATCTTTGTAAATTTTACTTGGGTCATAATGTCATAACCCAAGTCAAATTGAGAAGGATTTGTATGGAGTCATCACAGCATCACAGTGCTAACATAGCAGCTCTTAAACTGTAAGACAATATGCTGATTTTTGGCAAATGGGCCTTTTATATAGATCTAGTTCTTTCTGAATAGCCTAACAAATCCCATAATTTCTCAAATTTTGTTTTTGTGATGTCATCATTAATTTGATAGTTTGGAGAAACCGATACTGCCTCTTCAGACTTCATTTCTAATCCAACTCAAACATTAATTTCAATCAGTGGACTGGAGTTTAATTTTATATAGATATATATATGTATGAATGTACAGTACCGGTTAAAGGTAAGTTGACAGTCTCGACTCGATCCTCGCGAGAATCGAGTATCGAGGATCGAGTCGAGAATCGAGACTCGATTCACTCGAAACTCAACTCGATCCTCGTTACTCGATTCTCGCAGGAAGAATTTTATTGTTATTCATCGAGTACGCGATTCATCGAGTACGCGATTCGACCTTACGAGTTCTTGAGGAAAGAACACAGGCCCATTTGACAGTTGTACTAAGAGGTTCACATTCTGTGGTGCATCGATCGAGCAACATCACGTACCGAACGACTACACTTGCATCGTTTGCGTTCCTTCAAGTACACTGTAGCTGAAGAATAAGTTGCTTTCTCAAAGACCTTAGGAAAGCGTCAGTTCCTGCGAATCGCGGACAATTTGTCAGCGAGTTGTACTAAGAGGTTCACATTCTGTGGCGCATCGATTGAGCAACATCACGTACTGAACGACTACTCTTCCATCGTTTGCGTTCCTTCAAGTAGCTGAAGGAATAATTATAAGGTGCTTTTCAAGATGTGATCCCCGATTTGCTCGAAAGGTCTATCGAGTGATCAGTCAAGCGACAAGCTCATTATCTCTGATCTTGCGAGACGCGATCCTCGACTCGATTCTCGATGGTCGAGCCTCGATCCTTGATGCTCGAAACTCGCAGGGATCGAGTATCGAGGATCGAGTCGAGAATCGAGACTCGAAAGAGACTGTCAACTTACCTTTAACTGGTACTGTAAATGAGAGAACATAAAACTTAATGGAAAATCAGTATTCAGTGCAATGGCGCACTGTATTGTACAAACAAAATTCATGCAAAAACTTTGGTCTAAAACTCAGTTGTTTGTGGAAAGGAAAACAAACTTGACAGTTTCAAACACAGTTTTCAATGCCTAAATTAAAAATAAATCATAATCATTATGATAGTTTCTGGGGATCTTTATCAAGAAAAAAATTTCGGACCAGAGGAAATAGTCCTGATAATTGAGATGTCTGGATAATCAAGGTTCAATTGTTGTACACAACATTCTTTTACAAATTAACCTGACCTTCATTTCCCTGATCATCATTTTCAGGTTGAGCTTATAGAGGAAGGGACTCCGAGAAAACTCAAAGTTCATTATAAACACTTGGACACTGGAGAAGAATCTTTCTTAGAATGCAACACTGTAAGGATTGGAACTCTTCTAGTTTTGTAATGAAAACTGTCTTGTGTGTTTTTGCTTTTTCCTGAAATAGATTTAAAGCAAGGATTTCACACCCAAGGTTTTCCTGTGGAAGGAACCGTAATTATTGTAAACATGAAAGGAAATTGTTGATTTCATTTCATCTTAGAAATATTATAGCTGCTTTCTTTGACTGTATAAAACTTAGATTGAAGCAAAGTGGAACACAAACAGTGTGATGAATCAATTGGGGCCAACATGACATTTCGAAGAAATCATTGAAAAAAATTTTCACTAATGAGCAAAGAGAAGCAGTTGATTCCAGCAGCTGACTGATCGATAAATTTCCATGGATAATTTTTCTGCAGGAGTTACAACATCACTTGCGATTGGTTTATAAATAATGGAATTGAAATGCTGTTCATCATGGCATGCACATGTGCATGTGCACTACCACGATAACTCCCCTTTAAATTGGCTGGTGTATTTTGAAGGAATGCATGCCAAAATATGTACTCTTTTAATAAGCCCATTATTAGTAAGCAAAGTAAAGACACGTTATAATTTATAGACTGACAGGATTTTTGCATAGGTGATGTTCGCCATTGGAAGAGACCCCTGCACTCAAGGAATTGGGCTGGAAAATGTTGGCGTCAAACTCAATCCCAAGTAAGCATAATTAACAGTTACACACACAAACTTGAACCCAGTCTCTCTCTCTCTCTCTCTCTCTCTCTCTCTCTCTGTTGCAATACCGGTATTGTTGTTTTACTGATGGTCATGTGATCAGGTGAACCCAGGGTCTCTCGCTCGACGACAAGGGAGGAAAAGAGACAGCCTGGGTTCATGGTTGTTATACACATATATAATAAACTAAATTTGTGAAATTATGGGATTTGTTTGGATATTTGAAAGACCATGGTAAAAAAGACCTACTTGCCAAAAATCAGTCTTTATACTTACAATTTGACAGTGAGATATTAACATAGAAATCCTTCCAAATTTTACTTGGTTGATAACGTTATGAACCAAGGACAATTTTGAAGGATTTCCATGGAGCCAGCAGTGCATAATGGTGTTAATATCTAACACACAGTTTGCCTTTACATGCTGATTTTTGGAAAGGAAGCATTTTTCAACATGCTCTTTCTGAAATCTCAACAAATCCCATAATTTTAAAATTCAAATATTTGTGACATCACACTTTAGGACTCTTTTCCCTAGAGTGCACACATACTGTTTACAAGTTACAGATCTTTGATGGCAGTTCAGTGTTTAATATGATTTATTTTTCTGTAGGAATGGGAAAGTGATTGCTGGAGACAATGAACAATCCAGTATTCCAAATATCTATGCCATAGGGGACATTCTGGATGGTAAACTTGAACTCACTCCAGTTGCCATTCATGCTGGTAAATTACTGGCACAGCGGCTTTTTGATGGCAGTAATGAACTGGTAAGTTGTATGAGGAAAATTTTCTCTTCCATTTGTGTGCTTTTCCGCCATTAATTTATGCACTTTTTCCCATTAATTGATGCGCTTGCACTTGGGCCATAAATTAACAGGAAAAAACTTGGTCTGTAACTTACAGTACGGACCTCGAACTCGGTTAGTAAGAGGTATGTTTTTGTCAAGTGTGACAGTTGTCATGTGACAGTTGCCACATCTGTAACACACCTTTTCTATGTTGAGTACCCAGCTAATTTGATGGCACAGTGGGTAGCCTGTACACTTAATGAGTACCTCTCCCCTGACCCAGGCTCTCCCATGACTATAATGGCTACCTCTCCTCCCCCCAATTCCTGCTATCTTTCACCATGTATTAAAAAGCCAAGCTGTGGTTGCTTCCCGTCTGAGTGGCAAACTGAAGACAATTGTTATGCTGCGCAAGCAAAATACAAAGCAGTACAAAGGAAAGAAACATTGTGGGATTTATGCACATGTCATCGGGATTATAAAATGAGTCAAACAAACTTGAGGAATTTCCTCCCGGGTCGGGTATCTTGCAAGACAAAGTTCCCTGGGTGAGGTGTCTCTCAACAGAAAATCCCCCTAACATCCTTACAAAGTTGTCAATTCTCTCACCCCCCTAATCTTTGATCATAAAACAATGTTGAGATTTTCCCCTACCCTCAGGCAAAGAAGCCCATCCATCTCTTTGTATCCCCCTACATATCTTCCTGGTTGGCCTGGGGGTCGCCCCCATGGGGAAGCTGATGACATGTGCATTACTGCAACTGGATAAACTTGTGACCTAATACTGTTTCTACTTTTGTTTCAGTGCAATTATGTGAATGTTGCGACAACAGTGTTCACCCCACTGGAATATGGCTGCATAGGTCTGTCTGAGGAAGATGCTATAGCAAATTATGGAGAGGATAATATTGAGGTTTATCACACTAGTTATTTACCCCTGGAGTACACTGTCGCCAAGCGAGACTCCAGCGAGTGTTACGCCAAGTTGATTTGCAACAAACTTGATAATGTAAGTATCATATTAAGTAATGACGCTGGAACTATGGTATACTTTACATTTCTTAGTTTTTCACGTTGACAGAAAACCTTGTTTGAGGAGGGGTGTTAGTTTGTAAAGAAACTGTGGTGCTGCATTGGTGGCGGGGTGAAACAAGAAAATTTGGTTTATCAAAGGAGTTGATAATGTAAATTGACCACTATACAGGGATTCATATCCCTGTATGGTGGTCAATTTACGTTATCAACTCTGTTGATAAACCAAATTTTCTTGTTTGAAGAGGGTTTTTTCTCTAGTTTATCCAGCCCCTAAGGCTTCACCCTCAAACCCCATTACTGCAGATAAACTGTTGAATAATATTTAAAAAATAATTTTCTTTTTCAGGAGCGTGTAGTAGGTTTTCACATAGTTGGACCCAATGCTGGAGAAGTAACACAAGGCTACGCTGTAGCTATCAAGTTGGGAGCTACAAAGAAAGACTTTGACAGAACTGTCGGCATTCACCCCACTGTCTCAGAGGTTAGTTCCAGCTGACAATGAATACACTGCCTGCATTATTTTGTCCATTAAAGTGACTTTAGTGAGACAAAGTAAATTTGTTTGGATCAGCCTATCTGTTGATGCCAGCCTGAGCAAGGTCTAAAAGAGGTGGTCACTTTGGGAGGATCTTACATGGGGAAATCTGGCCCACAACGCATTGATTACTGAGTTTTGACTGTATGTAATGATTGAATTTAATATGAGTACAAGGTTTATTTCTGTATTTCTGTGGTACATTGTTTTGCATGTTTTTTCTAACTTGGTTTTTTTGTTTTTGTTTGTTTTTTGTTTGTTTGTAGATCTTCACAACACTTGTTACAACAAAGCGCTCAGGTGCAGATGTAGCTGCTGGTGGATGCTGAGGTTAGACCCTGCTGTTGCCATTCCTTAGAGTGTAAAGCGATTACATCTCGTGTTCATTCTAAGGGCAACAGCAGGGTTACACCTGTGCACTGGATGCCTTTGGTGGTACAATAGTGGACAGTCTTATCTGCAGTGATGACGGTGAAGTTTGTAAACCTACACCAGTGGGAAAACTCCACCCGATGTTTGTACCAGTTGACATTCAGTTTCTCCATCATCTAAGATGTTAAAGTTTCTTTGAACAGTACTGTTTTTGCACTTAGTACAGTGTAGTTCTTTATGGTACACTTGTATAGTTGGTAATAGACCCTTTTCATAATGGTGCCCGACAAATTATTCTTTTATTCTTATGATAATGAGCCCTACTAGCCTCGTCAGCATGTGCAAAATTCAATAGAATTTTTTCATTAAAGTGAGGCTAGTAGGGCTAACACATATACAAAAGAATAATTAAAATCGTCCGCCATTATGAAAAAGGTCTTTGAGTGTTAGTATAAAGATGTGTTCTAAATATGAGTTTCCTGACTTCTGATGAGTCTTTTGAAAGCAATCAATTGCCAATTCAAAATAGAGTTTTCCGGCCCCAAAATATTTTTTCACAGAATTAAATGTTTGCACCTAATTGAAATGCATTGCGCCTTTTTAAACCAAATCTTGACTTTTTATAGGCTGTAAAAGTTACAAAATCTAGCCATCATCTGTTAAATGACCGAACTAGTAGGAGCATGGGTCTATTCACAGACTGATTTGCATTGCAGTAAGTCTTCATAAACATGCATGCAAAGTAGTTTGTGATGTAAAACCAGGAATAGATCAAAGTCCCTTGACTGTCCCTCCCTGACTTGGTCATGTACCAAATGATGCTTGCCGGTCATCTATCACAAGGTTTGAAGCCCATAAAAAAGTCCAAAACTGGAAAACAAGGCTACATGTTTTTGGGAAAGGTGAAAAGTTTTCTCTTACCCTGCGAGCTGTTGGTTTCTTGTACGCTTCTCGAGAGATAAACCACTGCGAGCAACCACCTCAGTTGAGGCGGAGCTGTCAAAACTTGACATGTTCACGCTTTAAATTTATCAGAAAATGCGACAGTTTGCCTAGACAAACTTGAATTTTTTAAGCGTGGAACAACGCAGAAAAAAAGTTGGCCCTTCACGGTAGCTCGAAAAAGGTAGTAAAATCATTTAAAATTGGCATATTTTGCAATATTTACTTCACAATAATAATTATTAAAACCCTTCTCTTCTCCCTGCTTTTGTTCAAGTTTTTTGTGATAATTTTGCATTTGCATCAACACGTTTTGGGGAGCCCACCAGAGTTGTACAAATACTCATGCTTTCAGCCGAGCATGCATTAAAAATTTTTCCCATGAAATGTGGTGTCAATGCATCACATGGAGCGTGACGTACTTCACGCATGCTCATGGAAAATCAAACGGTTGCTCGCAGTGGTTTCTCTCTCGGGAAGCATAGGAGAAATCAACTGCTCGCAGGGTAGTTTTATCTTTGTGGAAAAAATATTTTGGGGTTAGGTGCACTTTAAAATAAATATGATTCATCATTCTAAAGAATTTCATGTTGTACATATCCACACTCCGGTCAAAATTCTGTGAAGCTATGTATGTAATTACAAGGCCTTTTGTGATATAGCTGTAAAAATGCATAACAGTTTGCTGATAAGAGAAATTTCAGCAAAAATAAACATGACCAAAATTGAAAGTGTTCCAGGTTTTCTTTTGACTACAATTACCAGTGGCCTTTCATGGCAGAAGTTAATGGACCCGAGACGAAGTCGAGGTCCATAACACACAAAAAAAAAAAAAAATTCCCAGCAGAGAAAAGAAATTGGAAAGAGGCAAGCTACTTCATGAATTCAACAAGCATACATGTAAAAATACAACAACAAAGTTCTCTCTAAGACAGAAGAGAAACATCAATTTTAATAAATATGTTTTATTTACAGATGAAATTGCCAGAACTGTGATAAACATGTTCCATGAATTCTCTCTCATGTAGCAAAGTTAACAATTAAACATAAAAATATCAGAAACCCATAAGAGTTGAAACGTGTAACTGCCCTTTGTGTGCTTGGAAACAAGCTTCTGAATATTCAATTTGCTAAGTACCATATTTGGAACATCAAGAGAGAAACATTCAACCAATCAGTTAGCAAGAACACCGTGACGCAATACCACCTATGTTCCCGCACGAAATTAAAAATGGTGGACACATCGGTGACACGAAAACAAAAACAGAGGAAAAATGGAGGTACAAAAGGTTATTGAGAACACCTTTCAGAAACCTGCAACTACTCTTTACTCACAGCAAAGACTGGAGCGAGAGGTTTCCAAATATGGTATTTAGCACTGAATATTCGGAAGCTATGAATGCGCGTTGCACGTTTCTGATATTATCCAATTTATTTTTCAACACAAACACTAAGTTGAACTTTCTTATAAAATAAATAACAATGGAACAAACTAAATGTGGAAGCAAAGTTTTCTATTGATGGTAAACTCCAAAGTGAGCCGCTGGCAAAACTTAACTGGGGTAATGATAAAACACTTTTTGTCTAAAAAATAGACCATCTAGAAACAGTTTAAAATCAAGTCATAGTTTGAGTGAATTTCATCGGAGTTCTGCATGACCTATTCCCAATTTCTTGAGTTGTTCTTCATATCCATCTATGCTTCTTTTCATGATATCCATGCATGGGCCAAGAAGACGCTCAAAGGCGTGAACATCAAGAACTAAAAATGAGAAAAATCAAAACTTTGGTTATACGATAATGGCCAAATTAATATTATCAAAATCCCCTCCTTTAAAACTGTATACAATATTTGCAACCCACAGTTAGCATAGCTATTTGAGGTATGTAACAGTTTGTGATGAATTTCAATTGAGAATAAAAAATAAAATAATATTAATAAATATAACAAATAGAATAAATAAGGTACTGTTTAGAAGCATGATCGAATACATTTACAAGAATTTTCCAAGACAATACAAAAAAAAGCAATTAATTAAAAAGAAATTATTAGTAACATAAATGGTTGTAACAATAAAAAATAATAATAAACATAGTAATAAACAAACTTAGTGAAGAATAAAGACAGGGGAAAGTAAACCAACATAAACCTCCTCAATCTCTAAAATCTTTGAGAGTAATTTTTGCATAAAAAGTATTTTGCTCAACTTGTCTTAAAAATGGAAACACACGAAACCCACACAAACTGTGTGACCGTTGGGAATTTTGCATTTAGTTGAAATGTAAGGGGAATATCGAAAAGGTTCATATTATCATAATATGCTATGGTTAATAACTACATATAAGATCAAAATAATTATCTTTTTACCTGAAATGTTGTATATTGTCGTTCTTGAAGCTGAAAACGGTGAATTTTAGCAATTCGAAGGGTTTTGCATAGGGCATTTACCTGAGCGTAAAGTAAAGAGACGGGATGAAAGCTCCGATTTCCACCATTTTGGACTGGTCCAGCACCAAGCCAATTTTCAACAGTAAATTCCCATCACAAAGCTTCCAAACTGTGCACTGGGCATGCTGAAAGCCAAAGGTTTCTTCTCGTACCTTTAAAATGAATGTGAAATCCGTCCAAAACTCAAAGTGCTAGACCTCAAATAATATTGAGAAATCTAGCAATCGATGCTTGAAGGAGCTGTAGCTGTTGAAAATCCCTGTTGAAAATCGGCTTGGTGCTGGACCAGTCCAAAATCATGGAATTGGACCTTTCCTCCCTTTTTTCTCTACCAAACTCTCAGGTAAATGTCCTACACAAAACCCTTCAAATCGCTAAAATTGCCATACATTTCAACTAAATTCAAAATGCTGTACCCAACAGTCACACAGTTTGTGTGAACCCCCTGTGATGCAAAATACTTTTTATGTCGCCAATGGAACAAAAACACATAATGACAGTGGGAATTTACTGACATATCCATCTCAACATGTGAGAAAAACTGATCTTTTTTGTCAATGTTGTGACCTTGCCATTATGTCCTTATGTCATCAATGCGAACCATCAAGAAATTTACAGGAAACCTACCAAGATTTCCATTAATTTCTCAAGTAAACTGGGACCTGGTGTGGGCAGAGCTTTCAATTTTGCACCTAAGAAAAGCCAGGTAGAATACAGAGCCATTCGGCTTACTCAATGTTGTACTCAATTCAAACCTTTTGGGATTAAAATGTTTTGTTCCAGGTATTTCCATATCATTTTAATATGAATGCTACATTATAATGCAAATACAGTACACAAAGAATCTTAAGCCCAGGAGATTTGACTTGGGTACAACATTGAGTTAGCTGAATGGGTCTATTCCCTTCAAACTAGCTAGACGGGTTCAGCACCCAGGCCCCAGCTTCTAATACTAATGCTGAGCATACTACCTGACCACACAATTTTCAATTTCTCACTCAAAAGCCTGTTAGGTAGAGAACATCACTTTACCTGCACAGACAAGTTCTCCAACAGCAAACACAGAAGCAGCTCGTGGTTTGTGTGTGACAAGAGCAAGTTCACCAAAGTATCCTCCCTTGGTGCATTGCGTTAGCTCCACTTCTTCTGTTTGGTCATCCTAACCAAGAAATGTTCAAGAGTTGAGTTGGTTCAGTTTTAGGTGAAAGTCATGTGCTAATTTGCTGAATTCAGGGCCGGGTTGTTCGAAAGCCGATTAACCCTAATCCAAGATTAAAAGTTAACCAAGGAGTTTATTTCTCTATCCACAAACGTTGTTCAACGCTGATATTCTACACAATTTTAGATTAGAGATCGTCAATCCTGAAAAGCAAAAATTAGCAAAAGAAACTTTCATCAAAAAGTCAAAAACTGCAACCAAAGTTTACGCTAATCCTGGATTAAGCTAATCGGCTTTCGAACAACCGGGCCCAGGCCTTTAAATCACAAAATAAATGCAAAACTTCATTTCTGACACCATAACCAGTCTGCATGCCAAAGTAGAGCAAATTTAGAGAGGTTTGGATTTTAAGGCCAAACAGTGATAATATGCCCCTTTTGCAGTAAACCTTTAATTATTAAATTTTGATCCCTACTTTGGCTGATAGAGTGAGTGATGTGGGGTCTAGCACTGACATACAGTGCAAGAAGCACATCCATGGGACCCTTACTTTCGAAGAAAATTAAACAAACCATTAATTTTTATAAGCACTGTAGAATAAATCTGCATTGAATTTCATTTGGGTTGAAGAAAGCTGGTTACCATACATGGAGCAAAATAATAGAAAACAGATTTTGTAGGAAGATATGCTAAGCAAACTTGGAATGCATGTAATTCATTATAAAAACAGTGTACTTTAGTTTACCTGATTTCGTATCCTGATTGATGCCACTCCACTCTCCACAAAGTACATACAATCTGCTTCATCCCCCTAAAGATCACGGTAATGCACATTTAAAGTCAACTGTTAAATGATACAAATCGCATCCCACTAACTTAGTTACAAAGGAGGAATGGGGGCCGAGCAGTTAGAATGCTGGACTTGCAATGCAGAGTCCCCAGGTTTAACTTCCACTCTTTAATCCCTGCCTTTCTTGTAAATAGCCAACTGTTTCACCTCCTGCCAGTTGGGCTTTGTTGTGTCTTTGACATTCATGTGTGGGTTGGGTGGGTGGGTGAGATCAAATATGGACTGACATCCGATCTCACCCTAGAGAAGCATTGTAAACCGCCATGAAACTATGTGATATGTGCGGTATGTAAATCCATTACCATTACCATTACCATTATTAGTTTCATGTATTTGCTCAGCCCCACTAGCCTTTGTACTATAATTACTTCCGAGGGTAAATATAGGTCATTTTTTTATCTGTGGGTAAGGGGTAAGATCATGCATCCTTATAGGTGTGCTCAAACATGGCTGTCATTGGCTGCCACTGGCAATACCTGAAAAGGTCTTTGCACACATGTAGCTGTCTAGCAACAATGCTGCATTAACTTGAGAAGTGTCTAGTCATAGAGTCAATTATTCAAGGCTGGGCCTTAAGCTTGGAGCAGCCAGCTCTATGAGGAAAGTGTCCTAGGCTTGTTGTCTTTTAGTCATTTTAAGCTCATGGTTGCCGGCTATCTCAAAGTTGGTTGCCACCTGTAATAGCCAGCAGCCCAACTACGCTATGCATGGACCTATATAGTGGTGCCCACACAAGTTTGACAGGTGTCCTTGTAGCTGGGGCAGTCTAATAATGTTGATCAGTTATTGTGAAATCACTTTACCTGTTTCAGTACACAGTCTCCATCTCTGAATTTCTTTGACTGTAGCGCATCAGCTAAATTCATCCGTTCGTATTCCTGCAGCATGTCAAATGAATGAATTCTTATAATAATGTAGAAGATCAAACATTCTGTCCTGACATGATAACGCAAAAACTGATAATTGTTTCCCAAATATTAACTTACCGTAATCTCCTTTAGCATGGGCACATTTTCCAGCAATGCTTCGTGAACTCTTCTCTAAAGAGAAAGCAATGAAAGAATACATTCAGCACATTAATTTCCAATTCAGATGAAATATGCTGGGTCCAGTTGTTCAAAGCATGATTAAGCTAATCCCGGGTTAGTGTAAACTTTGGCTTCGGTTTAATTAATGTTCAATAAAAAATTTTCCCAAGGTTTTTCATCCTCAAGTTTTGAATTTAACTTTTCTCTGCCTTGAATTTATAATTTGCTTTTGAAAAACGTTCTCAGTGAAAAAGATTAAAACCTTGGTTAAATTTTAATCATAGATTAGCGCTAGATTTATAAATTGTCTTTTGAACAACCGGGCCCTGGTCTACAAGGATTACCGTATTTACCCGTGTCGATCCAGTGTCTAAGTCGACCCCCTATTTTGGAGCCAAAAAATAAGCTTTTCTTATTTCTGCTTCAGAATTTTCTTGAAAAACTAATCTTATATCTCTTAGAATTTTCTTTCAGGTACGATGGTTACACGAAAAAAATCACAGCAAGTTTGGATGTAAAGTTTATTATTGTGTGTATGCGAGCGTTTAAGCCTGTTTTAGCAACACGTGTACAAGCAGCATTTTCTTCATAATTTTTTTAAAAAGCTCACAAAATCAAACATACTAATCCTTAACAAACCTTTATCGTTGTGGAGAGTTGTAAAGCAGGTTTAGAAGACAGGCTAAACGCCAAAGAAGCTCAAGAAACTTTGAAAATGCCTCGATAAACAAAGTGCCTCACTGCCTGGGAACTTGGTAACCTAGCTAGCTACTAGGTTGGTTGGGTACTGGTAACTAATAACTGGGGAAAAGCAGCGAACGTTCGAAGCTACAATAGAAATGTGGCTTTCGTCGAGCGGACTTGCCACTTTATTGGTAACAAAATAATATCAGTTCTTTATTCCAGAATTGTGCCAGTGAGTATCTACAACATTCAGCTTTATGTTAGGAGATAAATCTTAAAGCGTTTTAACTTGAACTAATCAAGTGGCTCAGAGAAAAGATCTTGTCACTTGTACCGTGTAAAAGTGGATGTTTGTCGACATATGAGACAATTATTATGCTAATTTGTCCTGAACTTTTTTTATCTCAGTTTTTGACCCATGTATAAGTCAAGGGCGATTTTTCGGACCGATTTTTAGGCTGTAAAAGGTCAACTTATACATGGGTAAATACGGTAAGTCAATTATAATTATCGGTTTTACCCTAAGCTGCAAAGAGCCCTTTGAAGAATCTGTATCAGAAATACAAACACTGCAAATTTACACAGTAAAGTATGCACGGTCATGTATCAGGGCTTTGATTCAAAACACTCACCTTTTTGGCAGCAGCCTTCAATAATATCCTTCTAAATGTGCTCCTATCCTGTTCAAAACAAGGAAATTACATTTTATAGATAATTGTCAAACTCAATTTTGTGCCGTTGGCATAATGCACAAAACAAGTCCAGGTACCTATGCATACATCTTATTAGAATGGTGTCTTGTTACATAGTATCATTTTATTCATTTTTCCTAGTAATCTTTATTTTAAAGGAACTCGGTCACAATATTTTGTGTCATTATTAGAGACATAAAAAATTCATTTAACCCATTGGCACCTGTGCCAGCCAAAACCGGCTGTACAAGACTCCCATGCTTCAAAGCATTGTAACTTTCTCAATCGCACGAATATTGCCTTAACTGTCAGTTCATGAAATGGAATGTCCTTTAAATTTGGATATCCAATAAATGCAAGAAACGTAGCGATTTGTACCAAATATGGCCTTTTGAGTTTAGACAAGAACAAAACTGACCATTTTTAACGTCAAAGACAAACTATGAAAATGCCCCTTTTTGCCTTTATGTTTTTTAAAGAAATCATCGTCGAAAAACCAAACTTCAACCATCATAACAAAATTCAGTCCTTGTTCTAGCTTAGAAATAACTTTTTTGTTCATATTCTTCTCCTGAGTGTAGATACAGCCTTTTGTTCCAGTGCATACGGGCCTTTCCACCATTTTCAACATCTCGACCGCATTGCATGCTGGGAAATAACGAGAAGTTTTGACCGGCCAAATTCCCAGTTCGTCGAGAAACAAGTCAAATTCGACAACAAAGTACATCACCTTGCTAGATTCTTTGAGAAAGTGGACTCTTAGCTACCGTCACGTTTAATGATGCTCATCAGGCAGCCACTAAAGATGAAAAATGGCTGTAAACTTTTGCAAAAATCGCAAGCAAACCGGTCGTTGTTGTAGCTCCACGGATGAAAAATAGCTACGTCAGAATGACGTTTTCAGAAACCTTGAGCCTCCAGTGCCTTAGGACAGCACCACTTTCCCATGGTAGTTTCAAATAGTCACGAATGCTATGGATCATTTATTGGTGGAAAATCACTCCGAAAACGTAAAAATGGCTGGTAGTCAATGGGTTAAATAATGGGAAACAGTGAAATAACAATTTGTCAGGAAAGATAAGCACCAAAGAGACAAGAATAAATGCAAATATGGCGAGGATGGTGAAGGATGGAGAAAATTGAAACAGATTACAAAATATATTAATGACCTTTTTGAAAAAATATATTTAATGATATTGAGGCTAAACTTTTCAAAATCCAAAGACCATGACGTAGCTCTAACTACCCCTCTGCATAGTACAATTGCAAAAATATACAGCAAGGCTTCACACCAAAACAGATGACAAGATACATTTAAAGGTACTATAAGTTTGAATTTTCAATAACTGAAATTATTAAAATTCAAACTGATAGAATGAGCAGTTAAATTTTCCGAGAAATTTGACATACAGCATAGTATAAATACAGAAGATTGCTGGAACATTACTGTATAGATTACAGTTCCCTTACCAGTGCCCAAAGAACTCCTTCAGAAGTTGCAATTATTGTTGCTGCCCTATAAAATACATATACACAAAGTAGAATCAATATTACTTTTCTTAGTTTAGGTACAAAAGTGTTCAATGTCAATTCTGGAACAAGTCCAAACCAGTTTACCTGGGTGTGTTGTACATCAAAGCCAGTTCACCAAAGCTTCCTTTCTCATTGTAGGCACCCACCTGTTGATTAAACGATAAATCCGGCCAGTTAAACTTTAATCCATTTATATAGTCACTGTGGTTGGAAATTGTCCATTTACTGTCATATCTGGTTCCTGTTTACTCAGTTTCAATTTGAGTTACAATTAAAACAAAAGACAAGACATAGTATAACTTGGGTTTCCAAGTAATAACTTAACTTCAAATTTATTTGAACATCTGCTATTTTGAGCACCTTATTATCATGAAGGAAGTGAAACCTGTTACCCTTGGATAGTGTTGTAAGTAATTTAAACCAGTTGGCAAGAAAAAGTGAAAATTGCAATGGCCCTGTCCACACGTATCCAGATAGCTTTTTCATTCCAGATTCACCTTCCTTCCACACACGGCATGCGAATCTGCAACTTTTTAAATCCACTCTCCAGAGTAGAAAATTTTGGAATATACAAAGAATTTGGAATCATGTGGACGGTCAAATCCGGATATTTTCAAATCCAATGAACTTGCCACCAACTTGCACACCTAATGGCGCATGCTCAGTTGACAGTTTACTCAAAGAGGAGTCCTTACTAATACTAGAATGAATCCGGCTGCGTGTGGACAGGCACATTTGATTTGAATGTATGTTACATGTGGACGTGAAAAGTTTTCAATCCACAGAGAAAATGTTACGGATTTTTTGTTGTTGATGTTATTGTTGTTACTCAAAAGAATTGGACACAACTCTGCGCAGTCAGTTCTTGGGTACAAGAACCATGAGACTAAATATGTTACTTAAGGCCAGAAGTCATTGTAAGAGGGTGTGATTCACAACACAACTAAGCTCACCACTGCAGCTACAGAAGGAAGAGCATTTGTTATAAAACATGCTAAAGCTGATGGGAAGCAATGATTGAAGCTAATAAACCCTCAAATTCTGCTTAAAGATAAATTTTATCAGTTCTTCAAATCTTACCAGTTTATCTTGGCCATCAATTTTGACATAAATATCATAAACACCCTTGTCTATGACATAAAAATTGTCACCATCATCTCCTTGATCAATGACGTGATCTCCAGGTTGAACTTTCTTCTCAAACATAGCATCAAGCACTTCATTTAATTGTTCCTATAAAATATGCAAAATAGAAAGAGCGAAACTGAGAATATTCAAGGCATTAATTGGGTTGTACGCCTGCTACAGGTTCTTCCCCAACCAGTTGACCTTTTACCTTACTTAGTGGATCGCAATATTCATGCTGTAGAAACCTGTTTGAAACCTCATTAAATCAATTCCAGGTAACAAGACCTGCAACTTGTTATCCCAAAGTACAAAACATTCCTACATGCCACAAGCTAACTCCAACTGTTCAAGTCTACATTTGTTTGTACTTGTGTTCATTCTGCTCTACTGTCCAAAGTTAAATCCAGACTGCTTTCACATTTGACAGTTTTACAGCACTCCATCTTCTTCCCTTAAATCAGTTTCTTTTGTAGATGTACTTCAGCTGTATTTAAAACTACTAGTATATTAGGTTTTTTTAGATTACCTTTAATATTTTAAAGAATTATATTTTAAAATCATTTATTACAGTATTTATGTTGTAAATAACTACGTTGGTGATGTGGTTTCGATAAATCGTTTATAGATAACTGCTATGTACATTTCTTCCTGCTGTAAATCTGGTGTCAAAACATTCAATAAAAATTTTATCATCTTTTTACAGTTTATTTTCTGCTCTTTTGACCATTTGATTCGATACAAGCTGTGAAAATATTGGGTCTATGTATAAATAGCACCTCTAAGTTGGCTTTAAACAATATTGGCTTTTAAATAACAATTATCATTGTTACTTACAGGAGCAACATTCTTAAACAGCAAGATGTTCTTAACTGCATCATTAAGTCGCTGGCGTTGATCATCTGATTTGGGATACACAATCTAACAATAAAAAGAAATAGATTAAAATCAAACAACAAATATTGCAAATGCTATCATGATGTTGTGAGGGAATACAAACACTGACAACCAAACTATAATAAGATTTCCCAAATGACCACACGCCTGAGAAAATAATGATGCAAATTAAATTGAAGTAAAGGTAATAATAATAACTTAATACTGATAATAATAATATTAATATTAATACAGTGACAATGAAGTTATTTATGTGCCAGAAACACAACCAAAGCTAAAACAAAGAGAAAGACATTCTATCTAAAATTTCTGAACAATTTAAAAACTATCATATCGCACACTCTGACAGAACACTCAAAAACTCCTCAATCTTAAATCTTTACTACTCTTTGCATGCACCTGATGTCACAGCAGCCAAGTTGGTGGAAAGAAAAATAGTGAAAAAGTCTGTTGGGAATTTGCATGACTCTATTATTATGCAAACCTTGAGCTACATTTTTGACCAACATGGCCATCTTATAAGTGAGTGCAATCAAAGAATGGAAGATACTTAAAGAAAATGATTGTTCAGGATACAGTAGTGAGAGTTTACTCATAGCAGGCAAAAGGTTCTGTTCAACTCAAGCACATCTTTGCTGCTGAAGCTAACCACTGAGTAAACTGGCATTTCTTATAACTTCAGACCTACTGATCATTTCGTACAAAAAACAAAAAAAAGGAGAGACCAAATAAATACCACTTAAGGGTCAAAATTCTACCAATTTTGTCTTATCTTTTTGTAAGGTTACGTTGTGAATATTGAGCTGCCTGTTGCAAAGAGTCTGACTTTTGGCCATCTTGACTCAAATGTCATAGAGTGCT